>WEIU01015880.1:523471-572209 GCA_013389925.1 Aegithalos caudatus
ACAGATACACTATCTTTAAAGTAACAGTTATGTTTTGTTTATATGTATTTGTCTTTTGGATAGGCTAATATGGAAGTTTCTGTGCATTTTGGAAAGATGAAGAAATTAACTTTAACAAATATTTTATCTGCCCCTCCCCCAGAAGCAATGGCTTCATTAAACAGGGGGGAAAAAAATATTTTTAATTTATATACTTGAGACACTTTTAATGATCAGGCAAATTTTCAGACTTGAAATTTAAACCAGTCACTGATATTTGAACAAAATCAGACTGTACTGCTGCAAGTAGGCACTTACTATAATAATACAGTCTTGATTTCTGATTTATCTCTCATACTGGATGGAAATGTTCTTATAGAAAAGTATTTCCTAGAACTTTAAATACTAAATACAGACATTGTTGCTCATTACGAATGATTGTGCTGCAATAGTTTTTTTTTTTCCTTGGCGCTTGGGTCACACAGTGTGAAAGTCAGCATGTGAGTTAAGGTCTCAGTGTTTTTCAGGTCTCAATTGGCTTGATGTATTCTGATTTTAGATCAATATATTACTCCACCCACTTTAGGAAGTGCCTGTTTAAATCTGCTTTTCCAGCAGAATAAGTGGCTATCTTGCATAATTTTCCATTGAGTTTTATGTTGTGCCAATGCAGACATGATTTATCTGTAGGCGTTATGTCCAGATGGAATGCTCAGCCCTGCAGATCAGGTGTAAAATGTAAAAACGTAAGTTAAAAACAAACAAAAAAATCCTCAACCAGTTCTTCAGAAATGGTAAGATTTGCCTGAAAGTAGGAAAAAAATGCAACAAAAATCAAATGCCTTATGGATTTATAATCCTTTTTATGGTGAGGAAATGCTTTTCATTTGGAAGGTCTAACCAAGTTCCTTGAGCAAGAAAAACAAAATAATCTTATTGGAAGAATTCTGATAATGCAGGAAGTAATTGCATTTTCTCTGTGTCCCAAATTCTGTGCAAATCATTTTCTGTTGTCCTCACCTTCTGCAATCAAGGGTTAAAAGAGTTAAAAACCTTCACATATGCTTTCTATATGCTTTCCCAGCATTTGCCAAGAGTTTTCTCCATCTATCTCCTTGCAGACCTAATGCTCCAGGGGTGGATTGGATGAGTGTTATCACAGAAGATGGTCAGCTCTGCCTTCACCTTAACCTTCACTGCTCAGATATTTCTGTATTCTTGGAAGGATGACATATACTGCTCTCTACAGTAAAGTGTTCTAGGAAGAAAAAAAATGTTTGGAAGACAACATTCCAGATCTGATTCTCCTTCTTTAAATACAACAAATTTCTGTGGGGGAATCTGAAGAACTTGATGGAACTTTCTGAAAAGTTTAAGGCAAGAAATGTCAGCAAGTTCTCTTCAAAGCTTTTCAAAAATCCTTCAAATTGAACTGCTTGGTACTCCTGACTTGGTAGAATGAACTGTAGTGCTTAATTTCAAGCTATTTTAATGCTAGTGTTAATTTTAATTTAATATTCATCTGTATCTTCCACGGTGGAATGTTATCCAGGAGAAGGGAGAAGATTATTGCATGAATATAGAGACTCCCAATGTGTCAGATATCCCAGCCAGACAACGGTGCTCACTACGCACCAAGAATCCCACCAGTCCTGTGATGGTTTAAAAATGTTGGAACCTTACCCCAAGAAAAGACCAGAAGGTCTCACAAGGCAACAAAGAAACCATTCTGGTTAGAATAAAATCAAGCTCAAATGAAGCATTTTGCTGATAGCTTTCTGATGGAAAATCAGGACTTCAAAAATTTACCAGGATGTATCATATTGGGTACAAACAGCTTGTTGCATCAGTAAAATATTTCACCAGAAAATCTGAGCTGCCTCTGATCACATCTGTTACATATGTTTTCTTTGCTTTCTTCAAACATTAAACTCTTTATAAGAAGATGGGCTGCTAAATATGTACAGGGATTTTGAAAGACAGCTGGGAGACATTTCTGCATTAGTAATGGCTAAAATTTTCCAAAAAAATGGAGATTAAACTTTGAGCCCTTTCGTCTACCTTTAGGCTTTTGTCTGGTCTGTATTTAGGGATATTTGTGCAGAATAAAATTTTCTGTATCTGCTGAATGAATACTAAGTTGCTTTTACTAAGGTGCCAGTTGTGGGTTTCATTAAAATGTTGTTTATAATTTTTTTGTTTGTTTTGGGAGGTCAGAAAGAATCCCCCCTTAAAAAACCACTTTGTATTTCTCATCACTGTGAACAATGGTTTATTACAATCCACTCCCACTGAAATTACATCTCCATAATTGATAAAATAATTAGTCATAACACAATATAAAATTTATTAAACACAACATAAAATTTATTAAACACAACATAAGTTCTGCTTGCTTCATTGTCACAACTCTTCCTGAAAATGGAAGAGAAATTAAATGCATTTTTACTAAATTGTTGACTTTTTAAATCAGTATCATTTTAATGAAGAAAATAGTTTTCTTAGTACAGTTATCATTTGATAGCATTGGTGATCTAACATAGCTGCTTGAGAATTGCCTGTATGTTACCAAGAGATGTGCTAAATTGTAGAATTACCACAGTTTCAGGAGCACAAATATTTGTATTGTCCAGAAGCTCAAGTGCCATAGTATACTGTCTGGATTCACAGCTAGCACAACTACAGCTATTTGTATGAATACTAGAGACAAAGACACAGTTTGTAAATTTGCCACATTTTGTAGGGCTTTTTGAGAAAAGTGTTCTCAGTATAGCAAAAGAAATTGTATCCAATTTACTGCAATTAAAGTGGACTGAAATAAAATAGCTTCAGAAATAATAATTTATCAGATGTAGAATTTAAGATTGTCATAGGCCTTCTTTCATGTCTAACTGAGCCTATATTTATCATGTCTGCCCTTTTCAAGTAAAAAATACATCAGATTTGAACTGTATTTTTTCTTATTCAGCTCTAAGAGAAGCAAAGCACAGATGTGGTTTTGTGCAGTCTCTCTCCGGGGCCAGGTCATTAATATTCACAAGAAAAGAATTAGTCTTTAGAAAGAGTTTGTTACTTCTGACAAGGCAAGCTGATAAGAAACATTCCAGTAAAGACAAAAATAAATGAAGGAGAAAAGATTAGATGGTGACATTTCATCCTTGAAAGCAGCATATTTTTACAGGGTAGCTATTATCATTAAGTTACACCCAAATAGAAACGGCTATTAACAAAAGCGCTGAAAGTTTAATTAAAGGCTATGCAGAGTTTAATTTAGCAAAAGTAGTATGCAGTTCTTCTCAAGCCAAAGGAGCAGTGATCTGGGATGGGAGAGAGGGAGGGAGAGCTGTGCAGAAGCACCTCTCATCTCCTGCACTGTAAAATCACAATGCATTAACTTCTAAAACAGAGCCTTGCAATGACAGGAATAGAAATGAAAAGTAGAAGAGAGAATAAACTGAGCTTTTACTGAGCAGGAATGAGGGCTTCAGTTGCAGCTGGTTTGAATGTTGGAATACTGGCTAGGAAAGAGGAGACACTGGCATTTCAGCAGCCCAGAGCTTTCCAAGACATCTGTTTACTGCATCACTTGTGCTGCCAGTAAAATACTAAGATGCTGACAGGAACTAATGTTTCCTGAGCAAATACACACTGTTGACACAGTGAATGCATCATGGACTAGCAAGGCTGGTAAGCACACTGGCAGTCATAAGCTTCTTTATTACAGCATATGTGTATTTATGCCTCCAAAACAAATATATATTAATATTTCATTTTGTTGTGGACTTCTTTTCTCTTTTTCACTATCAACAATGTATATTTCAAAATATAACAAAAATTTCATTTATATTAATGTCCAGGTAACACCTGGTCTGGGTCTGTAAATATTGGTTTACAATTCAGATGTAGTTTTACCAACATATGAAAAATTACACTTTATAATCTGAGGTAGCTTTCAGACANAAGAAAATAAGAAAATAATACACAAGGATTGTTGGCCCTTGGGTATTCTGCTCCATGTGGTGTTAGCTTGAAAAATGCAAATATTGTAATTAATTTTTCATAAAAATTTGTGTGTTGACACCTCCTTGCTTCATGACTGAGATGAAGGACTTTAAACTTTTTCATGTGTTAATTGCCAACTTTATAACATCTGGTATTTGTCTAAATGCCTGAGTATATGATTGCCTGAGAATATCAGCTTTTGCAGGTGGGGGTGAATCTCCAAATTGAAATTCTGCAAGTTTTGGAGGATGAGCTTTTATATTAAATCTTTGAAAAAAGAATTATCAGGTAAACAAAAAAACCCCCCAAACTTATTGTTGTTGTTACAAAGATATAGTTTCAATTGTATCTTAGGAAAAACAAAGAATTTTAATTAAAATTCTTACATTTCTAGAAATACTGTAGGTATGGGTGCTACAGACTGAGAGAAGAGAGCAAGCTAAAAATTATTTTGAGCCAAGATTTCTCCAGGTCACTCCCAGTGGAAGATTTGTTCAAAGGTGACTAAGAGAAAATGGAAAACTTGACTGTTTAAATTTTTTTATCTTCTGTCTGTAAGATAAATAGAAGTGGTGACTTTGCAACACCAGCAAAGAAACATTTTATCATTCTGTGAAAGAAATTCCATGAAAATTGATAGTAACAGTCATATTCAATCAACTTAAAGGTTTATTTATGTACCACAGGGATGGCACAATCATTCAGTGGATTTTATTTTTCATGCATTCAATTCTTATGAAGAAAGAAGTTATGTAAAGAGGACAAAACATATCTAGCTGTGCACCCTGACCCCAGCCATTCCTTGGAATTTTTGTTGCTCCCAGTGGTGAGTCATTTCCTGAAAACCTATGTGTGGCTGACAGGTCACATTGTACGTTCCTTCAGTCTAGGATCATTTGGCAACCTTTTTCATTTATTCCAGCTACTGTGACCTCACAAGTGTTTCGAATGGAAAAATTGCTCTTTGTAGCTATTTCTATGACAAAGCCACTTTCATGGCCTGAGGATAACTTTTCACAGTTCTTGTTTTGGCAACTAATGTGCTAAGTGACATTAGCTGTGACTCACAGGCTCAGCTGAAGAGCCACAAAGCAGTGTAGGTAATTGTGGGATCTGACCTGCAGCAGCACTATTGTATATTATATGATTTGAAGGCAAGCCTAGTTTCCTTTTTAAGATTATCTGATAGATCAAAGTAAAAGATCTAAACTGAGTTCACAAAGTCTGTGGGTATTTATACATCCACACAGAAGCAGAGACATCCAATGTCTTGGACACCTCAAACAACACCCAGAAGCTAACAAGGACTTGACTTGTCTAACTGTGGTATCCTTCTAGGTTAAATTCTAGGTCTTAATGAAGCTAGAAGGATTTTACCACTCACTTTAAGGGAAAAAATTATCTTAATATCTGAAAACATGAGTCACATTTTTTCACTTGTTTATTTTTAAGAATTCTTACATGCCTTCCCCATGACCTATGGAAACCTAATTGTCCTAGTTTTGAAAGGACAGGTATCTGCCAGCAAAAAGCTGGAAGTTCGCTTTGAATAGAGAATGTAAACCCTCCCTCAAATTATTAAAATTTTGCAATTAGGGGCTCTCAGGTAGTTTTGGGAATAGGAATAACCCTCCTTTAATGGGAATATTAAAAATACAAATGTAGTAGTACAGAAAATAAAATAAACATGCAAATAATACAAAAAAAAACCCCAAAACCAAACAAACAAACAAAAAAACACCCCAAAAAACAAAAACAAAAACAAACAAAAAACCAAACCAANCAGACACAGTTCTGTGGAGTAGAGATGATCCTGTAGAAAGTCCAGTGGTGCTGAGATGGGTCCAGCCTCCCTCTGGGAATGCAGTGGAAAACAGGATGTTCTGCTGTTCCTGTCTCCCCTTTTTATCTAGGTAGGAATGTTTGGGTCTCCCCCCAAGCTGGGCAGAGCATCTCACAATGGGATGATGTAATGTCTCATGTCATTAGTGAGTGTTAATGGCCCATTATCAGAAAATATCAGCCCAAAAACTCGTGCTTGGCCACCCTATTGGTCTTGGTTAAGTACCCAGCAATTAATTTCCTGGCAACCTAATGGAAAAAATTCAACTAACACAAAAGAAACAATACCCAACCTCCAAGACTAATCCTAACAGGTTTTATCAATTTTGAAGCTGTTAGATGGTCAGTTATATTATTCTGTTCCAGGTATTATAATATGTTTTCCTGTACATGTTTAAACCAGACTAATGTGAATCACAGCCTGGAGTACAGGTATATTTGGAAACAACAGAGAAGAAAGAAAATTCAAAACAGATTAACAAGAAAAACCATGAAATAAATGCAGTCATTTTTTTTCACTTCGTTTGGAGAACATACAGAACATTTCAAACATTTAAAAAAAGAAAACAAAACTGACAAACAGCAGTTACTACAGTTGTTGAAATAAGTTTATAAGACTGCATCTAGAATTTAAAAGAAGTTTAACATTCTGACAACAGCAACATGGGGCTTTCTCCACTTTTCTACCTGAAACAAGTTATTTTTCACTTCCAGCTTATCATTTCTATGTAGTGACTGTCCATATCCTGCAGGAGCTGCTGATTGGCTCTGACATTGAGCTTCTGTGGCAACCCAGACCTCAGTGCTGTGCAAGGGGCACACAAGAATAAGCTGTAAGATTTTCTGGGGTCACCAGCCATTGGTTTAGGAGCTACAGTTAGGCTCAGGTCCTGAACTATGTTACTGCTGCACCTGTGTACCTTGCTATCCCTGCCTCGGTGGCATGACTTGCTGGCTTGACTTGGCTCTGTCTGATTGTTACAGCTTTGTACTGCAGTCCTTGTACAGGTCTTCCAGCTGAACTTTGTCACTGCTTTTGAACCTGCTTTCCAGTGTTGGTTGGAGTGGGACACTCTCCTGTAAGTGAGGGGACTACGTCAGTCTGCCTTGCTGCCTGTCACCCTTGGCTCACAGCTTGCCTTCCTCTGTGGAGCAGCCCCACTCTTGCTGCTTCTAAAAATGAGGTTTGTCTGTTTACATTAGGATTAAAACATTCATGCATTAGTCAATGTTTCTTGGTGCTGGGAGATGAAAGTCAGTGAAATGCAGTCTAGCACTTCCCCATGAGGGGAGGAGGAGGGGCAGGCACTGATCTCCTCTCTGCTGATCAGTGACAGGACCTGAGGGAATGGCCTGAATTTGTGTCAGGGGAGGTTTGGGTTGGACATTAGAGAAAGGTTCTTCACCCAGAGGGTGGTTGGGCACTGCAACTGGACCCCAGGGAAGTGGTCACAGCACCAGCCTGACAGAGTTCAATGATTGTTTGGAAAATACTCTTGGGCACATGGTGTGAATCTTGGGATTGGTGCTGTGCCGGGCCGGGAGTTAGACTCGATGATCATTGTGGATGTCTTCCAACTCAGCTTATTCCACAAATCTGTGATTCTGTGAAATCAATTGTGCTCCACATCTCAAAATAATAAATAGAAACAATAAAAGGTTATACAGGTGATCAAAGGTGTGGAGTAGTTTCTATATAAGGAACAACTGAAAATCCTGTAAAGGAAATTACTGATATGAAACTTGAAGTAGTGAATGACCTAGAGACCTTCAAATAAATGTAGTGCTGATGGATTTAAAAGACATAGAATGACATGGTTCATGACACATCATGTCACCAGGTTGTGGAAATACTTGACAATAGGTTGTGGAGTCTGAAAGCTCATTCAAAAGAAAACAAAGTATGAAAAAAATAGCTGGAAAAAAACTCTACCAATACACATTTACTTACTTCCAAGAGTCTTTTTTCAATGTTAAAAATCTCTGTGCTACAAATCACCAGATGTTTGAAGCATCATTATAAGCTTCTGTTCTCGTGCACTTGCCTAGGCATCCGCTGAGGCAGCGCCAGACAGGATGCTGGGCCAGACGGATGTCTGCTCTGACCCGATACAATTGTTCTAATGTTCTTAGCACCCCCGGTTGACACTCAGGAGTCATCTGTGCCGTCAGGATTTGCCTGTGAAAAAAGGACTCGCTGTTTTGAATCTCTGGGGGGAAAATAGGAAGTGTCATTTCCCATAAAGAATTCTGCCCAGCTTTTTTCAGTTCTTCAGTACCTTGGGGCTGAACGCAGAGGGCTCTTTTTTTGAACCCTTACCTATCAACTTGAGGAGGGTTAATATAAGTTTTAGGATGGATATTTTCAACACTTCTATTTTGAAAAATCATTCATCGTTTAGAGTAATTTATATATATCTGAAGACATTTACAAATTTTCCCATTGGTGATCTCAAATCTGTCCAGTGTTCACAGTACTTGGAGTATCTGAGGTCTGAAAAAAGAGCATAGATTTTGTACTGAGAGGTAGCACTTGCTCTTGGCCCTTTGCCTGCACTGGACAGACTTGGCTCTTCGCTGGGCAGACTGAACACAGGATGAGGGCTGAGCTGGTCCAGCATATTTGTCACTTGATTCTTCAGTGTGTCCCTGCCCACACAGGAAACAGAAGAGAGAGCACCTGTAGAGAGGTGAGAATGAGAACCACTAGCTCTGTATCATCACCACTCCATTTTCTGTTCTTTGAGCAGAGTGGAATTCTAACTCCTAGCTTCCTTCTTTTTCAGCTGAGCCATCCATTCTTGTGGAAGATGACATGAGCATTTATAAGGTTGGGTGAAGCTAATTTGAAGAGATTATTAGAGACCAGATGCCAGAAAAGTATTTCAGAGGGGGAGGGAGGGGGGAGTTATAAAAACAGAGCAAGCTATCCAGGCCACTGTGACAAATACAACATACAGAAAGAGGCAGAGGAGAGGAAGAAAGTAAAAGAGCTTTGTGTGTTAATTGACCTTTTAACAACATTTAGACCAGTCCTTGCAACATGACATCAAAAAATGGTACCTACAATGGTACTCAAATCCAGAATAACATTTCCATATTTAACAACTTTCCTGTAAATTTTCTCTATTTGCATTCTGTAGCCCTACAAAGTCAGGTTTTCTCATGACAAAGTTTTATAATCAAACTGAGGGTCCTATATTCTGCCCTTTGCCTTTACACCACTGCTGATAAAGAGCACAAACTACCTCTAAAAGGAGTATTCTATGTTGCAGTGATAAATTATATGAAATTATATCACTCCAGAAAAAAACTGAGGACAACCCAAAAGAAAGGTCCTTATCATGATGTTAGGACATGCTTAGGAGATGATCTAAATTTTATTTAGATTTGATTTAAAGCAGCTGTACTGCTTTAGGCTAGCAGACTGTCCAGCTCAGAATGGTTTAAATGCATTGGTATGTGTATTCAAAGTGTAAGGGCTCGATTAGCTGTAGTTCCCATTCACAAGGGGAGATTGCCTACCTGAACATTTAAGCAACAGGTAACCTGAACTTGGAGCTGTAGCTCAGATAGACACTTGTACTCCTTCCTATAAAGACAAAAAGAAAGATAACACATCCTTAGGTAGTATAGACACACACCCCACACACTGTTTAATTAAAAAAAACCCTCAACCTGATAAAAATTCTGTATTCCAGTTCCCCTGGGTATATTTGCAGCTGGAAATTTCATCAGCCAATGTCTGCCGTCTCCATGCTATGTAGTGATGTCACATTAGTCCTTCTGGTTAAAAAGAAATAGACAATAAAAGCACCTCACAAGCAGAGAAGTATAAAAAGACCTTACTCGATACTGTGGCTGGCAACGAGACATTTTTAAAAGAGCTGCATGAATCTCCATTGCGTAAACATCTGTAGGAAAATCTCTAAGTAAGAAAAAATGCAAGTAAAAGAACTTGTGATGATGGAAAATATGAGGAAGAGAGAAAAGAAACCCTAAATGCCCAAATGCTGAGAGAACATGTGTAAAACCATCAATCTTGAAACCCAGCGGGGTACAGTATGGCAGCTCTACCATGTTTGAGAGCCTTAGTTTAATACCTGAAAATTAAGTATAAACTAAGCATGAGTCAGTTCAGCGCAGCTGCCTCATCCAAATGCTGCATCTCAGTCCTCAGAGAAAGACTACGCAGGAAATTGTTCATCTTACAAGACACTAAAAGGAGATTTGGGAAGGAAAGCAGGATTCAGACACCAACCAACACCAGGCTTATGTGTTGGTTTAGAGCCTGAATCCCAGTGTGGGAGCAGCTCAGCCTGGCTCAGCCCTGACTCCAGGCCATGCGATGCGTGTCAGCGGCACTGCGGTGTGTGTAGATGTCAGCAGCCACACTGCCAACATTCTTGACCTGTGTTGGGACAAGGAGCCACCTTCTGTAAGGATCTGAGATGCATTAGGCATCCTTGATTTACCCTCCTAACTACATTACTCAGTTTATCAGGAGTTTGCCTTGAGAGCAAGTGTCAGCTGACACAATATTGCAAGTTCAACTTGAATGTAGAAGGCAGTTCTGTGGAAAACAGTTCTGTAGATTTCCCTGCACCCAGTGGAGAGTTCATGTTGGAATGGGGAAATGTGTGAGGAGAAAGGAGAACAGCAGAGAGGAGATGTTATGGGCTGACCACAGCCCCCCATTCCCCATCCCCTGTATCACCTGGAGAGGAGAAAGTAGAGGAGTTGTGAGTGAAGGGCTGAAGCTGACCCTGGGAAGAAAGCAAAGGATAGTGGGAAGGTGTTTTTGTCTTTGCTTCTCACCATCCTGATCTATTTTTAATTGGCAATAAAGTACATTTAGTTTTGTCCCAAGTCTAGTCAGTTTTGCCAGTGACAGAGGTTGGTCTTTATCTCATCTCATCAGCTTTTCCATATTATTTTCTCCCGTGTGCTGTTCAAGAGGTGGAGTGAGAAAGTGACTGGGTGGGGTCTGGCACCCAGCCAAGGTCAACTCACCCCCAGTAATAGTAAATTAAATTCATGTTTAGCATGTCTGGGTTTATCACATTATCTCAGATTCTGAGCATGACTCAGAATTTGTTGAAGGGAAGCACAAGGAAGCTCATTTTTCATTGGACTCTCTCATTGTTGCAGTCACCTAAGTGGTAGTAGAACAACATTTAGAAAACTGCTTTGAGTTTCACGGGGTTAGTGAAGCTGCTTTGCTCACAGAATACAAGGTTTAACCTTAGTAGGGTACATAGCATAGAGCCATGTTGTACACAGATGTGGCATTCCCCGGCCGACCTCTGTGTATTACCAGGCAGAAGTGTTGTGATACTCATAATGCTTCAGCTGCATTCTCACTTTCTTTGCTTCTAAGCTTGTTCGTGGCAAGGCAAAATTAGCACAGCCCTACCTGCAATCAGAACAGGAAACAGTTTACTGAGGAAACATATGTTAGTTTAAATAAGCTGTTCATAGTTTCCTTTTCTGGTACAATCTCGTTGCTCACTCACCAACTGAATGAGTCATAAAAGCCAGTTAGAATCAAGAGTTAATGTCAAAATGCTTTGGCATTTCCACTTCCACATCTCATACATTTGCAAAGGGAATGATACATTGCCCATCCCTTTTTCTCCAGTTACTTCAAAATCTGTCTTAACTACACTGTATGAGATCAGATTGCTCATGGTCTGGTCTGACATGCAAGAGAACAGGCTGATAGCTGATACAGAGGAAATAAATCTTAGGGAGGTGCTTACTTTAATTTTTTTTAATGTTTAATTTGCCAGAGATGACAGAGAAATTATTTCTGCTCAGGAAACAATCAGATAATGAGGAAAGGCCTGAAGCTTTTAAACACAGCACTTGTACTTCACTCAATGAAATTGACAGCAATGGTAAATTTATGGCAAGTGGTCTCTTGCAGGAATGCCATTTACTTGCTTTACAAGGGAATATTTCTGACTCTGGAGCTGGTTTATTTTATTTTTAAGGCAGTTTAAACAATTAATAAAGACCTATTAAATAATTAATAAATAATAAATAACAAAACAATCAATTTAAAACAACTAAATAAATAATAAATCCAGTTCTTCTATGGGCATCAGGTTCTGTTTTCAGCACTGATTCCTGCTTCTGACCAGGAACCCACATCTTCCTGGCAAAAGCATCAGCAGTGTCCTGCTGAGGTCCCATTGGCAAGCTAGGAAGTGTCTGTAAGAATCACTGCAAGAAGTCCTGAGCTTGCCCTGTGGGCTATCAAAAAGTGCCCTGTGTTGGTACAGCTCTGGGCTAGGGTACTAAATCAGGCACAATCCTGTGCAGGACTGTGTGTCATCCAGATATGAGCTGTTCCACACATCTTCTCTTGAAGCAGTTAAGATAAGTGTTTTATGGCTTGCTCATTAACACTATCCTCAAGTGTCTGTCTGAGAGACTAGGAAAAATCCACCTCTTTTGAAATTTTGAATTTGAGGAAAAAAAAGGGAAAGGGAAAGAAGGGAAAGAAGGGAAAGAAGGGAAAGAAAGAAGGGAAAGAAGGGAAAGAAGGGAAAGGGAGCTTGTATTTCTATCAGGTAATACTGTAGGATTTTGCCATCAAATACATGAAAATTGTAAAAGTTTTAGAAAATCTCGACAAATAATAGAAAAAGACAAAATTCTGTTTCTTTCAGGAACAGGATTGTTGTAAACTTTAAACGTGTGTCAGATGTGGAAAAACATTTCCCTAAGCTTCTCTCAGTCATAAAACACACTTCATTTTATATTTTCTGTATTCTCTTGAATAGATTGAAAAGTTGACATTTCAGTCAATTTTGGTTTTCAATACTTGCTGTCAGGGAAAGAAGAGCTGTTTCAAATAAAAGACATAAGATGAAAGAAGTGAATCAGCAGTGAGGTTTTCTAGATAAATGACCTTTCAACTCATGACAGACATGATAATTATTTAATTGGCAAAAAGGGTAGATTATGAATATTTAATCAATAGAACTCCAGTGGAAACCAGAGCCTGAAACAGAGACAGGTAGACCTTGATGATACTGGTTTTTCTCCTATCAATTACAATTCTACTCCATGCTCTTTCATTGTGTTTGTACTGACTCTTATGGTAATTGTGGTTTGGCTTTTTCTGTGGAAATTTAATTTACATTTTGTAGTGTTTTATGTTTTTATGTTTTAGCCATTCATCTCTTGTAGATCCCAGCCCATATATTTTGAATTCAATTCATCTATAACTGGATGTTATACATCTATTAGAGTGACTATAGCTGGAGTTATATCCCTGTGTATTTGGTTATGCTATCAAAGTTTTCATGATAAAACTAATAATTCAGGACAAGTTTCTTTTAAACAGTGGAAGAAGAAAGGGAATGATTTGGAAGATGGAGAACCCTTATGTAGGTAACATTTCTTTCTTATCTATTCTGTTATAGTAAACGAATCTCTAACTCCACATAAGTCTTCATGCTAGTTCATAATCAACAATAATTAAAAAGTTTCTGGAGTTGTTTCAGCAGTCAATGGCAAAACAACTGATAATGTTGTGTAGAGTCCTTTTTCATGTAAATTAGCCAGACATTTCAACAATTAAAAATGAAACACAGCACAACAAGGAACATAAGTTAGCACTACAAGTGGTTTCGATATTTGTTTTCAGTTCAGAATGGATATGCTGGGCTTCAGAAAACTGACACCTTGCTCCTTGCTGATTCACCTACCCAACAACCATCTTTAAAGATATTGGGCTGCTTCTGTTCTCTTCTGTGATGAGTATCTGTCAGCTACTTGTAATGTTTGATCAAATAAACGGCAAAGCCTTCCGACTGTTTTCCTAGGATTTTTGTATAGCAATGTGCTTCTCCAGAAATCCCCCACATGGGATGGAATCACTCTACAGCAACACAGGCTGGGTACCAGCTGGATGTTTGCAGAAAGGGGTGGGGAATCCTAGTGTACAACAAGGATAAGTAAACACAGGCGAGCTGTCTACCTCTGCAGGGAATGCCCAACAGCTGTGGTGGAAAGAGTGCAGCCAGCAAGCCAGGGGAGGTTTAGAATTCCCTTCTGTTTAGCACCAGGATGTCACAGCTGGACTGGTGTGCACGCCTGTGGGCTTCCCAGTGTGAGAAATACATCACTGTGCAAGTCCCGTGGAGGGCTATTGGGAAACTCAGAGGACTGCAGCACACAGTGTACGAGGAGAAACAATGCAGCAATTCAGGGTAATGAAGCAGGCAGGGTACCATATTAAAATCAAAATAACAGCCCATGATGGAAAGCAGAATTTTCAAAGGAGAACCTTTCATTTTATCATGGTTAGAAATGCTTTATTTTATGGCACCTAAGAATGTTTATCCTAGTTCTGGAGTTTTTGTTGTTATTTCCCTCAAATCTCAAATATCAGCATAAGCACAGATTTAAAAAAAAAAAAACAACTTAGCTTTGGAGCTATTTAAGAACTGTCTGGATGCAATCCAGTGCCATGTGCTCTAGGATGCCCCTGCCTGAGCAGGAAGGTTGGACCAGATGAGTCCACTGGTGCTCCCTTTCAATCTTACCCATTCTGTGACTGTGTTTCTGTAAGAGGTTTTGAATAAGACCTGCTCATGAAAATATCTAGAACCCAGAACTTCTGTGCCTTTAAGTATATGGAGATAGAGGTAAACAAAAAAACCCACAAAACCCCCAAAAAAGCAAACACCAAAATGAGGGTTTG
This sequence comes from Aegithalos caudatus, assembly GCA_013389925.1. Taxonomy (NCBI): domain Eukaryota; kingdom Metazoa; phylum Chordata; class Aves; order Passeriformes; family Aegithalidae; genus Aegithalos; species Aegithalos caudatus. The sequence goes on from WEIU01015880.1 coordinate 538,014, forward strand.
AGTACACTATTGTATGGGCAACCTGTATTTAAAACATTTAGATAGGCTGCTGAGGAGATCACAGAATTCCGGATTAGTTCACTGCGGTATTTAAATACTGTAATAATTACATAGGAGTGACTTGAAGCTATACATTTTCTAGAGAATGACAAAGGCTGTCTTGATACTTGTAATCCACAGGAATAAAGTACAAAAAAAGCAATGATACAATGCTTGGCATTCTAAGTGTTCTGGAGATACATATCACACCACTTTGGGTGGACGAGATGATTTGTATAAACCTGTTCCACAGGTTATGGGCAAGTACTGTCTGCCATAGCCTTGGACAAAAAGATTGCTCTGACATTGAGTGGAATAGTTCAAAATAGGATGACATAAAGAGAAGGGAGGAGTCAGAGTACTTGTGTTTCAGGGTTGCAGTAGTTTTAACAGTATGTTTAATAAGATATAAAACTTGGAATCAAAGAATAAGCAATATTGGTGTACTGCTGCAGAAAATCCAGGAAACAGAAGCAATATTGTTTTCATAAGCATTACTTCAATAAATCACTTAATTGCTTGCACAGTGAATGAATGTGATCTCTGCTATTTTAACTATAATTGCTATGACTTTTATTATCATTATGTTGCAGCTCCAATGTTCATATATTTAAAAGCGATAATATTGCTATCACTGGTTTCTTGTATCTATGCCAATAATATTTCATACATAGTTATGCTTTCAAATCTTCTTTATTAATGGTCTGAAATGACAGACTGGGAGACAGAGATGGCTGGGATAAAGACTGAACTGCCACTGGCAAAACGTGACTCGAAGCAGTCTAAGCCACAGTGGCATGATAAACATTCAGAGTATTTTTAAATGATCCAGAGTCGTATTGTAAAGTACAAAATTTAGCTGCCTACAGTTATTCTAAACAGTCACAACAAAGTGGCCACTGAGGCAAAATTAGTAAATGGTTGGATAACAAAGCAGTTAAAAAGTCCTCTGGAAAAATAAAAGTTGGAGGGAGACATTGAAAACTTACTGCAAACTTATTTTGTACATTTTCCACAGAGCTCTGAACATTTCAGAATGAAATCCAGACGGTGAAAAGATAATGTTAAATCCTGGCTGCTTTTGCATGACTGAAGGGATACCACCACTGGAAAGACAGCAAAACATAAGGAAAGGCAATTAAAAATATGGAAATATTTTACTGTGTCTCAGAATAAGAACAAAAGCAAGATTTATTTCTCTCAGAGCAGTTGTTTCAGCATTTGAAACATATAATAGAAAAATGAGGTCAATAATGATCACACTTTATCAGCTGCTGTTGAACATTTCACAAAGAAAATTCATCTCCTATGGGACATGTAAGTTTTAGGTTATGACAACAGCATAATTTCATTTGCTGGCACTTGATCTACAAGAGGCTGAGGAGACTGCTGGAGGTTGTCCGGAGCTGGGAGTGCCTTGGTGTGCTTCCCAGAGCTGCCAGGGCTTGGAGAGAAGCAACAAGCACTGGGAATTTGTAACCCACACAAGCTGCACATTGGTAGAGCCTTACAGGTGTGTGGCAGGTTTATTCAGAGCTGAAGGCGGCACACTTTCCATCAGCCTGCACTGCTTTCCACTTCTATTCACTTCACTACTCTCCTTTGGGGTAGGTAGTCAACCTAAACTCTTCACTTTTGCAGCTGGGCATACACCACACAAACTGTGTCTGTGGGAGTCACTGTCACCTGCAGGAGTTTCTGCAAAATGTTAGCAACAGTTGGAAAATAGACAGCATGGGTTTCCAGAGCTTTTTGTGAAAACAAAGGGAATCTGAATAGTTCTATTGCATGAGAGCATCTGAGCCCATTTGATTATTGATTCTTAGTCTCCAATGCACCTTGGGTATAACTGTGGAAAGCTTAGGGAAGGGTGTGATTCTGGACAAAAAGGCAGAAGGAAATGAATGAAAATAACTCTGGAAGTGAAATCCTAAGGATATCTCAGACCAGACATCTCCTGCTTCATGACTTGCAGACAACATGCTTTTGCTGTTCTGATTCACCAATGATTATAACACTTCTCCCTTCCAGAGTGTTGTTGTAGGAAAAGAAACCTGTTTGCTGTGCCTTATGTTACTTGAGTTCTGCTCATTACACATTGGTTCTAGATGAGACAGAAAATAATACAAGAAATGAAGCCTTGGGAAAGAGGAAATGGCACTTCTCATATTTCTTCCACTACCTCATATTTTTTGCTAACTGCATAATAAGGTGTGGTAAGAATCCGACAACATTATCTATATAGAAGCCTTTATAGTATGATTTATGTGATGTTATATATTTTCAGGTAGAAATTGCAGCAATTTTTAAAAATATGATGTTTGAAGAGTCTTTGATAACTCAGCCATAAATCTATCTCCCCAAATGTTGAGTAACGGAAGTAGAACTCTCAGTCAGTATGCCCTGTACAGACTGTAAGCACTACCAGCTTTAACATATGACTGAATGCTTAAATTGCATTAAGACCTTTCACCAAAATATATTCATTTACAAGTAAAAAGGAAAAAGAATAAAATACATTCTGGGATGATTTAATATTCTGATCTAAATATTATATGATGTTCTGAAAATTACCAGAAGTAGGTGAATTATTCCCTCCATGCTCCCAAGAACAAGCAACAGAAAAACAAAAATTAGCCAAATTTGTCAGCCATCCTAGTAGCCTTTGAAAGGTTTTAGGAGAAGTTTTTTAATCTTTTCAGAAACCAAATGTGTGTTTCTCCTTTAAAACACTCCTACCAATGAAATATGAAACTCAAAGTCTATACATAAAAATCACTATTCTACCATCAAATAGTTGGCAAAAGTCCTTATTTTCTCATTGGAAGTATTCCTGTGGTCATTCGGCCTCTATGTAATAGATAATGAATCAAAGAAATAAACTTCTGAAATTTATACAGAAAAATAAATTCCTCCCCATACCTCATCATGCTTCAAAGATTGAATAGACAAATAAAGTGCATAATGAGCAACTTTATTTTTTTATATGTGAGTTACAGAGAGAAAAAAAATGGGAGGGGGGGAACAGAACAAACTACAGTACTTCTTTTGTCTGAATTAAAAATTCTGCTAGAATAACAGGAAAAGACAAAGACTGTGGGTTTTTTCCTCTCTCCTCTAAGCCCTTCTGAAATTATAACTTCTAGCTTTGACCATTTTTGTCTCCTTAAGCATACATTTCTAAAAAAAAAAATTGTTTACCATGTCTGGAAATATGGAACTAGTCCTGATGAAGTTGTGGTAAACAACATGTCCTTTTAGAAGCTTTTAAGAGAAAACAAAGTTGATTTTGGATAGAGTCTTATAGAGATCACCTACTGAAACCTTTATTAGTATTCAGAAGTTACTTTTCAGGTGGCTGAAACAAAAATTGATGGTGTCTAATACATGTATATCTTTTTCTGTTTTCAGACAATATCTAAAGAAAAACAAGTGCAAAAGTGATGCTGTATCACAAAGCTAGTACACTAGGAAAAATCTAGATGCAGAACATGGATCTTTGTTTAGGAGCCTGTGATACACCACTCTCCAGAATGTACTGCAGTGACTGGTCTGTGCCCAAAAAGAAGACAGGCCTTTAGTTTGCCAGTAAAAAGAGCCTCTTAATTAAAGATTTTTCTATGTATTTTCTTTATGCCCTTTTTAAAAAATATTTGAGAAAACATGTAGAATTGCTCTCTGCAGTATTTTGGTATTTAATACTTGTAGCTTTTCTGCAATTTTTGTTTATATGCATGTCACAACTCAGTACATTTTTTAAGAGGCAAGTATTTTCTTATTTATTCCTAATAGGATAAGGTAATATTTTTGCTAAAAATTGGAATATATATGTGCTACATTTTGTTGTTTCTTCACTGTTCTTATAGATCTTTGTCATTCACTCCTCTAAACAAATCTGCCTTTTCCAAATCCATGAAAATAACCTTTTCACTCTGCTGCATACATTTCAGTAATATATTAGGCTGTCCTTATTTGTTCAACATTGTCTAATTTGCTTGTCCTGATGAAAGACTATTTTAAAGGTGATAAACTGACCTGAGTTCCATGTTTTGCCTCTATATGTTGTCAGTGAGAGGGGAAAGGAAAATTAAGTGGGGAGGAGAGGTTTTTCAGAGGTTCTATTCTTATTCTTATTTTTTTTCCTGTCTTGTAGTTTTGTTAATAAACTATCTTTATACCCTTTAAGTTTGAGCCTGCTTTGCTTTTTTTCTCTGAATCCTATCTCACAGCAGAAAAAGGGTAAATAATGCTAGGGGGTACTCAAACCACTAGAGTCCTATAGGCTGTCAATTATTTTTAACTGTAGCTGGTCCAGTACATTGATTTAACTTGAGTGTAAAGGCTTAAGACAGTTTCTTTTCACAGTGAAACAAGTCTCTGCTGCTTCCAGTGTTTGAAGCCTATTTCATCTGAGACAGATGCTTGGAGCCTGTGAGCAATGCTTCCTTTTACTTGAATGCATTTAATTTAGCAGTCTTTCACAGTAGTTTAATTCATTCCAGCTAGTTAATGAACATTCATACCACCAGTATAGATACAGTTTTCCTCTAAAAATCAGTAAAATGAATATAATAAAAATGATTTCACCAATGCTTGCTGCTAGGAGTCTTCAATGGAATTTGGAAATTAGTTTGGGAGTGAGCCCATGTTCAGAACCAATATAAAAAAAAAGTACTTTATAGCAAAACATATCAGTCAGCAAAATCTGAAACAAAAAGAGAAGGCTACAGACTAGAGGAAACTCTAAAGAGTAAACTAATATTTGTTTTAATATATGCTGCTCAATCTGCATGTGACAGTCTGACTTAGGTTTTCTTCCAACAAAATTTTGAAATTCCATATCCATTATTCAGTGTTCAGTGTTTTTCAACTGAACATTGATGACTGCCATATTTTTCCAGCAATACAGCACAGCTCAATTTAAAACTCAATTTATTCAAGTATGGGTTATGCAAACAGCCTTTTGGGAAATAGGCTTTTTGAGCAGGATGGAGATCTTGGTGATCCCGAGGATGGGTGCTCTACCTCAAGGACATCTGTGACACAAGCTCCCCACTGGGCAAGCACAGCTCCTGCTGGGAAATACTTGCTGAGTTTCAGAAAGAACGATGTGACAGTGTTCTTATATATATATAATCACTAGGCCATTCTCAGAGGAATACCCCACTATCAAACACCTAAAATTTTTCTTCACTCAAATTACAGTAAGACAAAGAAATGTTATTTGTGATCTCAGAAGTGCTCTGATTTCTGCATCCATTAAAGTAAACATTCTAACTGGAAACAACTCACGTAATTGGTGAAGTAAAGGGAGACAGAATAAAAGGAAGCTACTTAATGTGAGATTGTATATCAGACATTTTCTTGTTCTGTCATTTCTACCTTTCACAAATCAGGGATTTCCAGTCTGCCCTGTGATATGCTAGGAAGAAATTCTCCCTGATAAAGAAAACTATACTAGCTTTTTATAGCAAATGTCATCTCTGTTATAGCATCCAGACATGTAATCTTTCTTTATGAAACTAGTTGTTCTTCCCTGTCCATGACACGGCTATGCCTTGTTAAGTCAATATTTTTCTGATATATCTTCTATACAAGTGCTGTGGGGCAGGAACAGACAATCAAAAGAGGAAGAATGAATTTGGAGCAAGACACATACTTTTGCTGCCATACTGCAGCTCATTAAATACTTTTCTGGGTAAAAATATGATCTTGGTGGAAACATCTAACCAAGGTAAGTTTGTGGTTCATTATCTGTGGCTAGCTGCAGTTATAATCATCATCGATTATCTGTCTTAAAATTATGGTGTGATTAAAATAAAGAACAGGCAGTTTCAGTTGGAGGAACCACAACAATCATCCAGTCCAACTGCCTGACCACATCAGGGCTGACCAAAGTTTTAAAGCAGGTTACTAAGGGCACAGTCTAAATGTCTCTTAAACACTGACAGGCTTTGAGTTTCAACCACCTCAGCAGGAAGCCTCTTCCAGTGTTTGACAGTCTCAGTAAAGAAATGCTTGCTAATGCCATTGGAACCTCTCCTTGTGCAGCCCTGAACCATTGCCAGGAGTCCTATCACTGAATCCCAGGAAGAAGAGCTCAGCATCTCCCTCTCCCCTTCCCTCTGCAGAGAGCTGTAGAGAGCAATGAAATCACCACTCAGACTCCTTTTCTCCAAACTACAAAAGCCCAAAGTCCTCAGCTCCTCCTCTCAGGACTTTCCTTCCAGTCATCACCAGCTTTATTATCCTCCTCTGGGAACATTCAAGGACTTTTATAGCCTTCTCAAATGGTGGGGCCAGCAGTGCACCCAGTGCCTGGGCTGAGGCTGCACCAGCACTAATAATCAGGATAATCATGTCTCTTGGCCGGCTGGTGATGCTGTGTGTGATGCTCCCCAGAACGGGGGTTTGGGCTCTGGGCTGTCACCCAACGCACTGCTGACTCACACTGAGCTGCTGCTGTTGACACCCTCAGATCTCCCTTCTCACGGGGCTGCTCTTCAAGCTCTCCTAATTTATAGTTGTGTCTGGTGTTACCCTGTCATAGGTGCAGGATCTGGCATTTTGACTTGTTATATTCATCCTATTTATCATAGAGAACCCAGTGCGTCAATCTACCTAGATCCCTCTGAAAGGCATCTTGTCCCTTAAGACAGCCATGACCACCTCCCAGTTAGGTCTCATGAGCAAACTGGCTGATGGTGCATTCAGCTCCTGCTCCCAGATTGTTCAAAAGCATACTGTGCAGAATTTGCCCAAGAGTGGGACCCAGAGGAACACTGCTGGTGACCAAGTGCCACACAGATGCAGCCCCAGGCACTACAACTCTGTCAACCTTGCCCTTCAACCAGTTCTTCATCCATGCACTGTGATCCTGCTCATCCTACAGCTGGATAACTTGCCCAGAAGGATGCTGTGAGGGACAAAATAAACTTATTAAAATCAGAAAAACTACATCAACTGCCTTCTCTTCACCCACTAAGACTTATCATAGAAAGATGTAAAATTAGTTAAATATAATTTTCCAGTTGTGAACCCATGTTGACTTTTATTGTTGGTGGCTGGCTCAACACCACTTTTCTAAGCACTCTGTAACACATTCTTTGCAGCTGATGATCTGGTGAACCTAGGCTTGCACTCAGAATTCCAATGGTGATGTTTTTTTCAAACTGGCAGTAAGAGCAAGCTAATGAGTTATTCAGGCTTTTTCCACCTCTCAGTTCATAACACTAAATTGTGATTTTTAACATGTGCTTATCTCTGATTATTAAAAAAAAAGGTGGGGGGAGGAAGAGCATATGGCCCCTATTTTTGCAGCTAATCAAAATAAGAAACATGCAGCAAGAAGCCTGTGGACATATTGGAATGCATATTGGAAGGAAAAAGAGACTCATAAGGACAAACAAAATGTTATACATGCACTGCAATTCTAAAACTTTGGTAAAAGTTAGAGATCTCACTCTACATGACAGAGCCAGATGCAAAGTACTATTAATTAAAAGGGAAACATAAGATATCTTGATACATCCAACATAGGGAATGTGCATTGAAGAAGCATAAATGGTAAAACTCTGAAACATGTCCTAGTTCTCATTTGTCCTTAACCGTGTTGTTGAGTTATAGCTATGTACTCCTAAATTCAGGTTTTTCGTCAAATAAAATAAATCAAATTACATATAATTTTCTAATTGTCACTTATCATCTTTTACCTTATGAAATTTCTACAGTGGGCATGAACTACATGAAGAGTTCAATGGTGGTATGATGTTATGATGTTACTGTTTTTTAAACCAAACCTATTTATTTGCTGGAATTATAATTCTTTCTATTGTTTTTTTTTCACTGTCTTATAAAAACAGATACTCAATTATTTCAAGATAACTGAGTTTTGTTTTGTTTTTTTTTTTGGTTTTTTTTTTTTTTTTTTTTTTTTTTTTTTTTTTTTTTTTTTTTTTTTTTTTTTTTTTTTTTTTTTTTTTTTTTTTAATGAATGTTCCTGTATGGTACTTTGACTAAAAGTTGTCACATGCCTGCTGTTGATTTCTCAGTGCTGCGTAGTGGCACAGTAATTTGGAGGATTTGGAACTTAAAGCTGTAAGACAAATTTTTAGTATTTTCCACTTACTCAAGTCACAGTTTCAAGGTATTTCTTATGTTTGCTTTATTGCATTTCTCGTGCATCTTTTGTTCAGCAGACACCCCTATGCTGCAAATTTTGCATATTTACATTTCCTTGACGGTGTTTAAAATGTCACTTATTTTACACCATTGCTCTCCTGTTAGAGCTCCTTGTGATAGTTCTGTCTTCTTGGGTTTAGATTAACCTCTCACATGCAAGGTAAAAGCTGAGCTGTGACTACTTCTCTGAGGTTATTCTGATCCTGCAGTTGTTTCATAAACAGAATGTCGGTGGGGTGGGAAAAGGGAAAGAGGAGTATAACTTTTTGTTGTTGTTGCCAGTACATAAAACCATTTTTTCAGTTCAACAGTTTATTACCAACAGTCCCCAGCACTTGCCACCTCGGATCACATGCATGGCAGCACTCTGTTTGATTGGGAAAAGTGGCTTTCAGGGCACCATTTACAAACAATATCAGCCATCAGAAAAAGCAGCATTCAAACCCATTCAGAGTTTACCTTCAGAACGAAAATAAGTGTTCTTGGTTTTATCACTAAATTGCTCATATAAACGTAAATGTATTTGAAATGTATGTTATGCAACAGCATTATACTGCTTTTAGGAAAATGGCCTAGGGGTTTAAATACAGACAGAGTAGTTGCATGGAGATCTCCCCTAATCTGAAGAGAAAGTAATTACAACACTGTTAGGTTCACTTTAGAAGCATGCATCCTCCTGTGTGTTAGTCTATTCCCAGTACAGTACAGTTTTACAGTTTTTTCCAGCAACACTGCATAAAATTCTTCTGCCTGGTCTCAATCATATGTTTGACAATTAATTATTTTAAAGGAAAATAAAGTTATCTATAAAGAGAAATCTTAAGATGTAAAGGTCCTATTTTACACCTACTGTTTCAGGTTTCAATACTGTATTTGCCTTAACTTACAGTAGTTGCTAGAGAAATCTACAATTTTAAAATAAACATTCTTCCCCAAAGCTCTATGAATTTGCACCCAGTATTCCTTTGGTCAATGGTATATACTTTCTCTGCTGCAGAGCTTTGAGAGAAGAATCTCTGCACAAAATGAAGCAGAGTGCAGTTAATTTCTCCAGATGTATTTACAACATTTTCAGTATATTCTTAGTAGTTATTCTATCATGACCAAATTAATTTAAACAGTATTTTTTTTACTTACAGTTATTCTTATGATATTTTTTCTTGATATTGTACATTTCATATTATTGCAAGAACCAACCCTGTAAAAGGATCCATTTTGCTAGGGAAAAACAAAACAAAACAAAACAAAACAAAACAAAACAAAACAAAACAAAACAAAACAAAACAAAACAAAACAAAACAAAAAAACCCAACAAACTTAATAAGAAATGAGTTATTGTGAAATTCAGGTTAACTTCTTGATCCCTTGGGGCAACTTTGCTTGCAGTAGGCTTTCAGGTTTTGAATTACTGTTTTCAGAAGCACAAAGTTGTTTTGCAGAAACCAGAGTATAATAATGAAGCACTGCACTTGAAGCATTACCGACTGCAGGGCTGCTCTCCCCTTCCACCCAACCTGCTGACAGATGCTGCATGGTACTTACCATGTGAAGCATGAATTTTAATTTGTTCTATTTCTTCAGAGAATATCATCATGAAAACTTATTATTGTATCACCAGCTCTTGAAACTTTCTGCCATTCTGGTCAACTGCAAACTGAGATTCTAAATCTGAAAGAGAGAAAAAACCACAAAGAGGTATGCAATGTCTTTCTGCAGAAGTGGAAGCAAACTTTTGAGCATCACATAAGACTTTAAATAAAAAAATAAAAATATTCAACAGCATTACTTGTGGAAAAAAATCACCTTTAATGAAAGATAATTTTGGATGCTTTGTCTTTGTAAAAATATGCTTAAAATAATTTCAAACAATAAATTCTGTCTACATACGTGTGATATTTCCAAGCACTTGATGCCTCATATTCTTTGGAAATCCTTATGAATTAAGTTTGAAGACCACTTGTTGACAAATGTGATTATAACAAATGTGTAGCTTTTGCTCTTTTATAGAGACTACTTCACTGGCCTATGGTTAATCTACTCTGCAGCCTCATCCAACTGCAAACAATTATTGGTTTCCTCTGTGCAGGAATCATTGGAAGCAGCCTCATCTATTCCATTACTGGCATAAAGTACTTTTGTACTTGCACTTATGTCACTCCTGACAGATGCCTGTCGATCCTGATCTGAAAGGACTTTAACAAGGTTTTACACCCACTCTATCCCACACTACTGCTGTTCTTGGCAACTAAATTCTTTCTTGAATATCTAATCAGAATATCCTCTGCAAAGGTCCACTACTTCCTGCTCTATTTGGACAAAGGAGAAGCTACAAATTTTGCTTGCTCTGACTCCAGTGAAGCTTTAGAAAAGAAAAAAAGAATACAAAATTAATGAAAAAAACTTATGAAATAAATTAAATTCAGCAGAAGGTGGTGACAAGTAATCCTATTCAGGAACGATAAACATCCTGAAGATTGTATGGGATGAGTTGAAGTGTGTCCCAGGCAATTATGCAGAAAAACATACAAGAGACTATGGGGGATGATGAGAAGACTGTGACATAACAGTGTCAGGATAGTGTGAAAAGATATAAACATCACTCTGGAAAGTATAAATAGGCTATAAACAGGAAAATATAAACATAAATCCTAGACTACCTTATTCTGCTAGGAAAGCTTTATTTTCCAGAAAGATGTAAAGCAATTAAAGGAACTTTGATGATAAAAATGGAAAACAGCTAAAGTGTTGTATATATCATCTGAAAAGGTTAAGCAAGCTGGGACTTCCTAGCTTAAAGAAGAGAAAGTTTAAGAGGAATATGACAGCCTTCATCTAATAGGTGAAATAAAAGCAGAAAAAATTGTGATCATTTGAAGAGGCTGCAGTTGTTCTCTTATCTTTTTCTAACATATTTTGCATCAGGCTGCAATCATAAAAGAGTTTTCTGAGAGCTGGTCAGATGTCAGGAGTGTCAGGACAGAGTTTAAGGTTGACTCACCATCCTGGACACATACATTGACCTGCCCAGAGGGTGTCCTCAGAGGTGTCAAGACTCGGGTGAGTCCATCTTCACTTCCTAGGGCAGATGGATGTAGCGAAGTTTGGCCCCTTTGTGCCCAAGTTTGGCCCCCTTGTGCCCTCAGATATTTCCTGTGGCCTGCTTTGAATTCTGAAACCAGAATCCTTAAGTGGATTGTTGTCAGCGGCATTGAGTTGTTGATTGGGTCATAGTAACAGGAATTATTTGTTGACTTGTAGTGTGCATAGTTTCTTTCTCTCCAAAGCTGTGGCCTTGGCCCCACTAGGATGAACAGCTGTTAATAACACTTCAGACTAAACAGAGACAGGGGCAAAGCTTCCTCAGCTTCCACACAGACAAGCATATGTCGTGTACATTCTCACTTCATTGCTATGAAAATCAGCGTCCAGCATACCTACTGATCATTGCAACTCCAGAAGCTACTAAAAAATTATACAAAGACAAATTAAAATCAATTTGTTTGAAATTAATATTGATAGATTCTTTGAGACTTTCCACAATGTCAAATTGTCATGGGATTTATATCACCTGCATTGTGTTCTCTGATTAAAACGGTTTCTATGTCAGACCCGGGACAGGATATTCTTTCTCTCTTTGTGTGTGGATGCCCTGTCGTGGCTTAGGAAAGGCATGAACTAATATGGAACAACCTCAGGGTCCTGGCCATGCTCCTCCCAAATACTGCAAAAACTAACCCTGCCCTGGCCAGAACCAGGACTCATGTTATAGGAGAAAAATGCCCTTTATAACAGTAAGAAATGTAATTTTATACTTAGCTTGTTCTTTATATTATTTGACTGTGTCTAGAGCAGCTGCCACTGAAACAAGGAAAAAAAATCTTTAATTTGGTAGAAAAAACATAATAAGGAGGCATTAGAGATTAATTTCAGCAATTAATTTTCATCCTATTATCATAACAAATGATAGCTAACTATTACCATAACTAATGATGACTTGTTAATTGAAGATAAATATTGTAGTAACAAAACGTCCATGTTGGTCTTCCTTCATTTTAAAGCAATGATATAATTCTCAACAAGTAAGATTTGATTTCTTGATATACTTCCCAGATGAGTAAGCTGCTGAATAAGGATACTAAAAGGGACAGAGATTTGAAAGAAACCTTACATAATAGAACTGGAAGGGGTCCAGGGAGCTCATACTATTCACCTCCATATGCATGTTTAATATCATTGCTGTGAGTTATTCTGAGAAATTAAGTGAAGGAGCTCACCTGAGTAAATAAAATTATATATATCTATCGGTCTGAGAACACATTTTTAATTACTAAGTCACAATTTTTAGTTTTTCTTTAATAGACTTCAATAAGTAGATAAGTTGCTGATTTAAGGAACTCTGAACTGGGCAATCATTTAAAAGTAAGAAGTTCCACATATTAATCAGTAAAAATAATAACAGAAAAAAAAAAAAAAAAAACCCCAAAAAAAACAAAACCAAAACCCCCAAACTGTTTCAGATAGTGGTTTTGTGCATTTAAATAGCAAGCATTAAGACAATGATGAGTGCAAAGAAACTAACAGCAGAGCATTTTTAGGGCAAGATTTATCTGCCTGGAAATTTTCAAATTCTTCCCAATGACTTAGCTGGATAATTATTTTCATGTTTGTTGCTGGATTTAGCTGTTATGGTAAAGTCAGCTCCAAACCAAGTGAGAATTGCCATTATGGATTGCTTTGATGTTATTCTTTCATCCAATAGCTGTACCTTTGAGCTATCATTAACACAACTGTATGTAAAAAGCTATATATATATATATTTTAGAATGCTTTCAGTTGTCAGTAAGACATTTGCCTTACTCAAATGCTTGAAATAGAATAGATATTCATATATACTATTTCTATTCTATAGCATGTTTATTACCAGGGCAAGATTGTTAATTTTTCTCTTATTCTGGTTAACAATAATTTATAAAAGGAAGTGTACTAAGTGCAGTTAAATTTTGTGACACTTTCTTAGGGGTCCCATAAATCATGTGTCAATTTGTACAAAGACAGTGTGGCACAGGATTTGCAGCAGTCTAGGTTGCCTTAACATTTGAGAAAAACATATGACAAATAATCAGTCAAAGCAAGCCAATTAACACTCATATACCTCCAAAATTCTAAGTTCTTATGGCGATATTGACCATCACAGAAAGAAATTACTTCTATTTAGAATAACAGGAAACTGCTCAGGAACAGCATTTTTGGGTACATTCGGGCTAGGATTTTCTTGATGCACATATTTCTTACCTCTTTCAAACTACATAAAATAATTTACTAGCCATTTCATTTCACCCTTGACATTTAAGATATTTTTATTCTATAAGGACATTCTCTTCTGTCCATCAGTTGATCCTTAACTGACGCAATTCTTGAAACCTTTCTGACAGCTTGCAGTACCTGATCCAGTTGTTTTTCTAGCCTGCTTTGTATGCAAGAACAATCTTGGCTTGTCACATATATCCAAATACTTACTTTTCTACATCTATCTGTCTGTCTATTTATCTATCTATCTATCTATCTATCTATCTATTTATCTATCTATCTATCTATCATCTATCTATCTATCTATCTATCTATCTATCTATCTATCTATCTACCTATCTGTTTTCTAAAGTAGACATACAAGAGTTCAAGCAAAAGGGACATTGTAATATATAAATCTCTTTCAGTCGAAAGAGTCAAACAATTCACAGAAGCTATCAATTAGAAAAAAAACCAAAAACCCATACCTTAACCCTTGCATGCAAAAGATTCCACTCATTTAGAAGTCCTTAGTCATACAGCTCATATAAATTAAAAAATCTCTGAAACTCAGAAGCTACTAAAAATTTATACAAAGATAAAGAATTACTCAAAAATCTGTACTATTTATATCTAATTTAAGCAATAGTATAAGAAGTTAGTTTTAAGGCATTGGGTAATCTTCAGTCACTATAGTCATGAACCAGTTGTGACCATTTAGATACAATATATTTTATTTTATTTTCTCTGTACCTAAAGGAAGAAGATAATATTTGCTTATTGTGATAAAATACACCACCAGGAAGATATATTATACTCTGAACACAGTTAGACATAAGTAGGGGAAAAAACTTACCATGGGCGAGGAGGAGTTAATCAACAAGCACATATTAATTTATATGGAGTAAGTATTAAATTTGTCCTATGGACAAATTGTAAACAGCTGAACTTACTAGAGAAATTCAGAAATTAACAGGCATATTAGGTGGTAGAAGGACACAGTTATCTCTCAGTTGAAGTTTTTTGCAGTGAAATGATATCTCTGATATTATTGATATATTTAATGGCCTACCTTTTACCTTGAAGAAATTGAGAAGCTGGTCTACACCATTTAACTTGACAAAAGACACAAAGCCTGTAATTTTTTTTCCTGTATTTACTATCTTATAATGATGGCCTCCCAAATATTTTTAGGTTTTAATCTCTGAAAATTTTGGTAGGATACTGTCTTGTTTGCCTTCTTTTATTTTTTAATATTTTTTTCCTTTTCTTTACTTTTTCTTCCCCATTTCAGAGATCAAATATATCCCTTTGGGTTCCCACAATGGTTTTAGCCATTGCCATATTCATCTGTGCAATGCCAGAGTCCCAGGGTGTATGCTGCCAAAGTGGGATTTCCAACCTCCAAGTAAGTTCTAAAAGTTTCCTGAATTACATTTGAGAGCTTGGTGTTGATATCACAGAATGCTGCAGACTGGCTTGGAAATGGAAAACTTGCTGGTATAAAATGAGGTCAGGTTGAGGGAGTGGGGCTCATTCAGCCTGGAGAAGAGAGAGATTTGGGGGAAGCTAACAGCAATCTGCTGGTTTTCATGAGGAAGTTATTAGGAAGATGGAGCCAAGCTGCTCATAGGGATGAGATGATGACAAACAGCAGGCATAAGCTGAATCAAGACATGTTCAGACCACACATCCACTATGAGAACAACTCAGCAGAGGGTCTGATTACATAAAAAAAAGTTGTGTGCTCTTTCCAGCCTTGGAAACTTTCAGGACCAGACAGGACAAAGCCCTCAGTAACATAGTCTGACCTCACAGCTCACCCTATTCTATGGTCAGCAGCTTTGACCTGGCAGGAGATGACCTCCTGAAGTCCTCTCCAACCTGAATTATCTTATTATCCTATGATCATTTTTATTTCAAGCTTGTACAGAGAAACAGATTGAATATTTATTGATCTGTCTATTTGCTGTCTCTAATTTAAAGGTCAATATGCTTTTTAACAAGCAATTAAGGAAAGAAAAAAAAAAATCCAGTTTCCATCCTAGACAGAGGTTATAATGTAGATACTGAGAGATGCTCTGTATAACTTGTTACTTGCAAACAAAATTTGCCAGACACTAGGAAGGCTGAGTTTAAGCTTTGCCTGCATTATTAATCATAAGATCTTGGCTTTTAAAATCCTCAGAAAACTGAGCAAAACAATAGAAAGATCAGAACATGGACTTCCATGTGTTAAAATGCAGTTTGTTCAGAGATTAGCAAAAAATCCATAGAAAGTTGATCTAAAGAGCAAAGGAACCTAGTACAACTGGTAGTTCTTCAAAAGTGTCCTCCTCAAAAAACAACATTCTCTGCACATTCAGAAGGTCAACAGGAACAAGGACTCCCTGATCAAGCTCAGCCATCAAAAGGAACTTTATGACAGGCAGAGATGTGCACAGATTATTCAGCAGGAATATAAAGATGTTACCTAAACGAGCAGTGTTGGAGTTAGGAAGGAAAGCCAAAGCTCAGCTGTAGCTGAAATTAAAAACAGATGGAAAGAATAGGAACAATAACTTCTGTATGTCCATCAACATACAAGGGAACACAAAGGGCCAAGGTACCCAATGCCTTTTAACTGCCTCAGTTTTCACCAATATCTGCTATAAGGCTTCCTGGG
Organism: Aegithalos caudatus; assembly: GCA_013389925.1. Classification (NCBI taxonomy): domain Eukaryota; kingdom Metazoa; phylum Chordata; class Aves; order Passeriformes; family Aegithalidae; genus Aegithalos; species Aegithalos caudatus. The sequence continues at coordinate 554,185 of WEIU01015880.1, forward strand.
TCACTGAGCCTACTGGCAGAGTCTCTGGGAATATAGCATTATATTTAGTTATTATTTTTATATATATTATATATATAATATATAGTTCAGGAAGTAATTAGGAAGTAATCAAGTCAGTCTTGCACTTGCAAATACCCAGCATTAGATGGACTTCACTTGAGGCTACTAAGGGAGCTGAGCACAGTCATTGTAAGGCCATGCTTTATCATCCTGGAAAGGTTATGGCAAATAAAGGAGGTTCCTTATGAACAGAATAAACCAAATATTACACCCATCTTCAGGAAGATCAGGAAGGCAAACCCAAATAGCAAGAGATCTTCAGTCTAACATCAATCCACAGAACTGCAAACAAACCCTCCTGGAAGCCCTAGCTAGGCAAATGTATGGCAGGAGGGTGACAGGGAAAAGCCAGCATAAATTTAGCAAGAGGAAATCCTGCCCACCTGTAATAATGCCAGATTCTGTGAGAAGGGAATAGCAAGTACAGGACATTTACCTTGACTTTTGACATAGTATCGCACAGTATTCTTGTAGTCCACTTAGTAGGATAAGGACTAGAAAAGATGGGGAACAATGCACTGGAGAGGACTGCTATTAAGAGGGTGCTCAGTGAGCTAGATAGGTAAGTTGAGAGGAAGATCATGAAGTTCAACAAATACAGCCATAGATTTATGGCCCTACAATTTTATGTGGAGTAACTCTGTACAGGAATTCAGGCTGGGAACAAACTGGCTACAAAACAACTTTGCAGGAAAGGGGTGAGAAACCCTGGCATACAAGAAGGATGTAAAATAAACATGAGGCAGCAATGTTTCTTGTAGGTGTCCCTGCAGCAAGGATGGGCAACAGCATAGGAGTGTAGCCAGAAGGTGAAGGGTGGTGATACTTCCTGTGTGGGCTATTCACAGCTGGACTGCTTGTGGGCTTCCCAGTACATGAAGGACATTGCTACCCTGGTGTGGGTCCCATAGAGAGCCATCAAAATTCTTGTGGGACAGCAGCAGATTGCATGTGAGAGGGCGCTGAGGAGAACTGATTGACTCTCAAGGGAAAAGAAGGGTGAGGAGGCATCTTATTGTTTTGAGCTATCCAATAATCACAGGCAGAAAAAGCCGCGACAGATTATTTTCAGAGATAGATGAGGATGGGACAAGCAGCAACCATGGCAGCAAAAATTGCATGTTAAAAATGTTGGCATAGCAGAGTGAGTCCAGTGGAGCTGATTAGGGCTGGAATGCATGCGGGAGAGAATGAGACAACAGGTTTTTTTTAGTCTTAGGATGAGAAGTCAAGAGAGTTTCCTAGTTCTTTTAGAATGGCATAGAGAAAATGGAGCCAGACTCCTCTCAAAAATGCAGAATGAATTGCATAGGGGTAATGGATCTAAGTTGCACAAAAAAGAGTCTGATTAGATTCAAGGAAAGCAATTTCATGTGAAATCTGTTAAACCCTTGAAGAAATTGCCCGGAGAGACTGTGGAATCTCCATCCCTTCACCTGCACTAGGCCCCAGGCAACCTGATCTAGTTGGGTGTGGTTCCTTTGTGACCAGGAACCTGTTTGGATTAGAGGTCCATTGAAGTTTCTTCTAGATTAGATTTATAGATTCTATGATTTTTTTTATTAGTTCTAGTGAAAGTTTATATGTATGTTATGTTTCTATTAATATATCATAATGTCCTCATTTTATAAAAGAGAACATTAAGATGGCAATATAAACATTTTCTGCATATAGAAAGCAGAATTATACAGTCTCCCAAAGCTTGTTTGGTTTAATTCAAATAAATATAAGGCTTATCCTTGTTATCCATGTAATAGAGAACACTTGTGGTGTTGTGCTGTATAATAAAAATAGTCCCTAAATGAATTAATCTTAATTGTGGTTTCCACAGTACATTCACAGAGCCTGGTTTAAATATAACAGCTGTATATGCACCACTCACGGATGGCAGCATTCTGCTCAGAGGCTGCATGATCCCTCTGTTGTCATATCTAGGACTTTGAAGGATGGAGAGATCAGTAAAGGAAATATATCTATAAAATATACATACAAACAGACACATTTATATACACATACAGAATTCACCATATCCTTTACACAGTCCAAAATTAAGCCTGATGTGCAGCCTTTTGGACAACCCCTCTTTCCAGAACTCCTTCAGCTGTACCAAAGACTAAACATAATTCTGCCTCTAAGGGACACCTTTGCACAACCCAGAGATGCTTTCCCAAGACTGCCATGTGCCCAGGGGGTAGGGTAAGGCTTGCAAGGTTATGTGTAACAGCACCACCTGGTGAAATATTTTTGAAGTCTACATCACACAGAATATATTAGTAGACAGGCCAAATCAAGAATATGTTGAACCAAGCTTTTTCCAAAACAGTGTTTCTATTTATCATATATTTCCGAGTTGCTTTAAAGATTCCAGGTATTAGAACCAACCATGAATTTCTAATTCATGAATTTCATGGTCACACCATTGCAGCAGTCATCATAGGACTGGAAGAGAAGACTCAAGAGGTCATTTAGCTCATCCCATGGTCCAGAACAAGATCATTTACCATTGTTCACATCCTGTCACCTGCTCTCTAACTTTTTCTAGTGATGTAAGGATTTTTCTAGACAAAACAAACAAACAAACAAACAAACAAACAAACAAACACCCCCAAAAAACAAAAACAAAACAAAAAAACCCAAACAACAACAAATCCTTCAGAGTTGCTGAAATCTTTCCCATTAAACATACAATCCATTACTTCTCTCCCTGTTCATCACCTGAACCAACTATTCCCTCAATTTTGAGAGGTTTTTCATTCTCTTTCTCCCAACTGCCTATAGCATTTTCCAGTCTTTTATTCAATCTGTTTTCTGCTATAGATTAACTTTTCTCTGGTCTAGCTCCTCCTGTAACAGCAGTTCCAGGCTTGGAAAAGAGTGCTCTAGCTCTCGCCTTCCCTGTGCTGAAAGGGGCACCAAAAACGTTTAGATTGCTTTTTGCATGTCAGTACCAGACCAGATGTTTTTTGTTTTCTGTGTGAAGTGGATTTCTCCCACCTATAGGCAGCACCATGTGTTTCACTCTGCACAGCAGAATTCTTGTAGATCTGATACCTTTTTGTATCATATCCCCAGCAGCTTAAGTTTCATTTTCACTTCAGATATAACCTGAGTCCTCTTCCTGCTTGATCTCAGTTGCATACTTAATAAACCATTCTCTCCTCTCATCCCCACCCCAGGCTACATATGAAAATATGAATTGAACTTGCACAGGATCTTTCTAGATTGCTCCAGTCATTCAGATACTGAGTTAGAAATAGCTGCTCCCTCAGTGGAGACTTTCTGAACATTAGCAGTTCTGTAACCACTCTATAATAATTTAATATGTGGATTTTTTTTCCCTGTTTGCATATGAGAATATCATCTGAGATGGATTTAAAAACCTTACTTAACTATTTTTTTTCTCTGAAGTCAGTTATGCAGTCATGGACAGAAATCAGATAACATCAACCAGTGCCTAGGATGAAATTACATCAGGTCTATGTGAATTGAAAGCATCTTTTCTTCTGAGATATTCCCTCTCTATTACAAAATGGACTCCTAATTTTTCCTCAATTATCTTTACTTTGATAGCTATCTGATTGCAACTGACTAAAAAAAAAATGTGCCTAATCATTGGGCCTCTCCACAGGGCCTGTCATAGCATCCCCGCATATTCAGTAGGTCTTTGGCTTTGATTTTACAACTCAAGTAATTAAAAGAATAATTTTTCACTACAGGTTTCACTGTTACACTTCCTATCCTATCCTATTTTCATGCCACCTCTTTTTACTCTTCATTTTTCTACTCATCTTTTTAAACTGGTCCAGATTTTTCTTGGCTTAATTTTTATCCAGAGGGAAAGTACATTTTCTATGAATTCATCTCAATCAGTCCTTACAAAAAATCTTGTGTGCCTTTTGTTGTCGGGATTTTTTTCCAGTGACATAAACTGTATTGATCCCAGGAATAATCAAATTTGCTTTTTCCTATAAGTGTCTCCCCATACACTGGAAAGATGAATATTTACATTACCTACATGTAATATGCAATTTTCAACACTTCTGGGTCTACCTTTATTACAAAATGAATTTATGCTTTCTGCCAACAATTTTACAACAAAAACATTGAAGTTGCAGGGTTTACTCTTCCACAGGCCAGTAGACAGCATAGCACTTGATCTATAATTCAGACTGCTGTGGATTTTGATATCAACTATATTTTTTATTCAAATTTTTACAACTTTATTGCATGTCTCCTTATGCAGCTATTCAGCACTAGTCTACTACTTCATTTTCACCATTTAAAGTTAGAAACTCATTCACATAATAAATGTTGCTCACTTTTTTCCCCCCAGAATAAAAGCTTCAAACATAAGATGTTTATCTTCTAAAATTTAAACTTTTCCTACCATATTATGCTAATCTACAATTTTTCTTACACATGACATGTTTTCTAGATCAGGCAAAGCAAACACACTAAGGAAGAATATATGTTCCGTATATTGGTTTGTTATACTAGATAGGATATTCCACAATGTTTTATAGTATGCTATGGATTCTTGGGGATACAAGTGAATACCTGGAGGGTGGTCAAGGCTTTCAGCCTTTGCTATGGCATTTTCTGCACTTGATTTTTCATCTTTGTGATCGCATTAATGCTATTGTCTTGCTTATAATAACAGTAATAATGTTATGATAATCATATCCCCCTGTTAAAGCACAGTGAAACAATATTTTAAGTAATAAAAAAGTGAAGCAGTTATTTATAGATGAGGGATGAAGAAAAGACTACCTCTGGCAAATATGGAATGGAATATATTATATTAGGAATGCCAGTCTTACCAGGAGAATATATTTATCCAAAGATGATTTCAGTCAGGATAAATATTTGTTCTTAGTTAAACTTTCTGGTTTCAATCCTCACATCTCCTGAAAAATCAAAGTAAGTTTTATTCTCGCTCTGAAGACTTAATTATACTTTATTTTTAATTTGTGTCCATGCAAAACCAGCATTTGGTGTCAAAATTAAAAGGGTCTGAAGACCTTCAGATTCAATTGTACAAGACACAGTCCCTCCCTTCCCATGTCTGATTTCCTGTGACAGTGAGGAGGCCTGCTGTGTTACAGGGAGACACCTAGTCCTTGTCCTTTGGCACTGTACCAGATATATCATTCATTTAGTCTTTCTCACAGCTTCTCTGCTACCGATGCTTCACCCTAGTTTGGAACATCAGAAAGCACACAGTGTTAATGAAAACACATTTCCAGGCTCACTTTGTTGCTCTTTAAGCTAATAGTTATTTAACACATTTTCTGTTACAATCATAGCTAGAGGATAAAGTGTAATTAATATCATCAGTATGTTCTGGGGAGGGGGTGGTGAGTTAGTGCAAATCCTCTATGATCTGTCATAGCTACATTTTTTAAGTCACAGATGCTTTTCTTAAAAAAAGTCTTTATCTCAAAATGTGTCCTTATCAGAGAGGGAGAGTGAGGAGTGTAAGAGTGTTATCAAGGACTGTTTATACCACTCAGTGTGCTTCTGGCTTATAAATGGTGATGTCTTTTCTCCCAGAAATTTAATTCATTTTAATTTAATCTCTTTAATGACTTTTGACATAAACAGAAGAAAATATTATCTCTTCCACTTTAATTTCTGAAATTCTCTATTTTACATGGTATTTGCATCTCACAAATGTACTTTTTCTGAAATTCTTTTTATACCTGTAATCCCACCTGTTAAAAAATTCTCGAACTATGTCCTTGACATTGGAAATTCAGCTTTTCACTCTGTAATGAATGGCTGTGATCACCAAGAGCATACTCTCAGATATTCAATATTTTATAGTAATTCAAATGAACAAAGCTGTTTGCCAAGGAACACTCTAGGAGTTTATAAATTGAGTGTTACTTAATATAGATGTGACATAAGTCCATTTGTAGTGTTCCTGCAGAAGGTTTTCTACTATTTTCTTTGAAGTCAAAATGGCTGAAAGAAAACATAAAGCCACAGAGATGTGACTTTTCTTTTGATCAGAGGAGTTCTGTAAATCACACCCCTAGGAATGCTGAACATCGCTGAAAAAATTAGTATCCCAGAAATTATTTGTATCAAGGTGTTTGGTGCCTTTGAGGACTGAGACTTATTTCAAAGGGATTTATCAGTATTTACACAGACTCAGGAATTGGCCCAACAATAATAGAAGAATGAACTTATCTTTAAATTACGGTTTCTTGCAGTAATTGTGTAATTTAAATGGTTTCACCTCTAACTAGTTCTTCATATTTAAAAGCTGCTGGCACAATGCTAAGACTAATATTTTTTGTGCTTTTTTATCATTGTTATGGATGTCCGTCTTTTTTAGAGAAGAAAGACTCTTCCTGTTGTGATGTAACTGTGCTTGTGCTATTCCTATACAGGAATCTGGGGGGAGAAGGCAGAAAGGAATATCTGACCTAAATTTTTCTTGGACAATGTAGTCCCATCTTCACTGGTCAGAACTCATCTGCAAAGGCAGGTATTTTTTTAGCTCCTGGATGCATTTTGGTTCCCTAAATAATGGCTGCGTTGTTTTGGTTCATCAGTTAATTAACAGGTACTTCTCTAAGAAAAGTAAAAGAGGTAAAGGATATGATTTTGCAGCTCACTTTTTATGTGATGTTTATGTATTACTGAATTTAACTCTTGTTTTTGTACAGCTGGAGCCTTGGATGCGAGCAGAGCATGGGTGAGAACTTAAATTGCATCCCTTGATCTGTTTGTTGAAAAGATATCTGTTTTCTATTACCAGTCTTAATGACTATCCTCTACGATTTCTGAAACACTCCAGAAACTCCAATTATAATAGCAGGAGCATTACAATGCATGCAGAGTGCTGCTCTCCAAGATGAGAAAATGTCAGAATGGTTCTAGGAGAATAGTTTGAGTACTTCATTGAGATAATTTTTTTGCAAATCCTCTTCTCAATAAAGGCAGTAGTCTTTGGAGATCCAAGGTCCATCCATTCCAGGAACCTGTCTCCAACACTGGCCAGTGCTACATGTTTAGTACTATGCACTGAAGTTACTGGTGAGTAATAAGAGACCACAATTTATATGAAGATCCATGCCTGGGCTGTACTGCTGGTCTAATGCTGAAAGTCTAAAGAAATATAGCATCCACTTATTCTTAGTCCAGTTACAAGCACTTATATTCCATATTTCTCAATTCTACTAAAGATCATTAGTAATATAATAAAATCAAAGTATTTGTCCTTTAGGCACTCACTCTTCCCATGGATTGTTGTAGGGAGTTGTCAGTGCCCTGAGTTTTTGCTAAGAGGGAAACAGTGTTGAAAGTTCATTCCTTGGGTTTGCTCAGAGTTATTTTTTCATGTTTCCAATTTCACTGGGGTTAATTATTCCATGGTTACTTAAGTTTAGTGCATTGCATTGTCATGATACCTTTAGAAGCAGAAGAACTACAAATCTGAACAAAGCTATGCAATAAGTAAGCTAAAACAAGCTGTACAGCACCACATATAAAACAGGATTAAAAACTACAGGACATGCAGTAGACACTTGGAAGCTGGCTAGTTTGGCTGCTGCAGCTACAACAAACTGGATGACAGTCATCTGATCAGAGAGCAAAAGAAACTTTTTGCATTTTTTCTTGTAGCTATGCTTGAAACCTACTTAAAGCACCAAACCAGGTGGACTTTGCAGCAGGAAGGTGTATAAAAATTGGACAAAATGTGTAGTAGTGTTTCCTTTGACTCACCTTTCAGAGTTTGGTAACTTGTGGCTGTGAAAAACTAATTGCTCAGGAACTTTATGAAGTGGAAGTTTTTTCTGAGCCTAATGGTTAGCATCAGATTTCCTCCATCAGCACACATCTTTCTCAAGTTGCCACTTGAATGCTTGCAAATGTTTAGCATTCACTGCATCCTGCAACAAAAAGTTCTACACTTTGCTTATGCACAATATAAGGAAAGATCTCATTTAAATCAGGACAATTCCTTCAATCTATATTTAATATCAATTTTATAGCTGTTGATTCAGACATGAAAACTGATGTAGAGAAAACACTGAATAGACTTTTTCTTCTCCCTACTAAACCGCATTAGTCTAAAATAAATTAAATGAGTTTAAGATCAAATAGGGTCTGTGAAAGAATAATATGTTTAGGTCTTGATTTCTGTTATACTGTATTCCCTGACTTTTACTATAACTGAGATCATTAGCCTTATTGGAAAAAAATCAGGTGCAAGTCATTTTTTCCAACCGGAGCTGTGAATTTGGTAATAAAAGGGACACATGCATGACTGCTTCAGGGAGAATGGTACGAAAGCAGCTCCCAAGCTTAATCAGGCATCAATAGCAAAAAAAAACTAGTGCTGACCTTCCTAAACTTTATAACATATTACTGTGAGTTTTGTAACCAAATATTTGTTCAGCTTTTATAATTTTATTTTTTCCCAAATAGTCACTGACTAGAACATATTTTATTTTAAAAGACGAGCTTTTCACAGATCCACAAAACTCCTGTATTTCTCATTGGTTTAAAACATAAAACTACAGTGTAATAGCAAACCCAGGATTTCTTAGTCTATAAGATAGTAATCATAGCAAAGGGGTTTTATTCCTTTTTTTTCTTTTCTATTTTTTAATTGAGAAAATTATCATTCCCTGTTCCTTTGGGTGTTTTCAAATTTTCAGACCAATGCAATCAGTTTATGAATAAGACTGCATGAATTTTTTTCTTCTTGCTCTAAGTATAGCAGCATATAAATTATGATATTTCCTGGTTCACTCCTGGGAATTCTGATTGTCTTTTGTGATTTCTACTAGCACTTAAACTTACTCTTACAAGTTCCAGTCTTTTCTAAATGTCTCAGCTGCATAGGTAATGGCCAACTTTTGTTTCAGAGTTTTTTATTGTTGTTGTTGTTGTTTTGAATAAACTTTCTTCACTATGAAGGTCCTGTTTTATAACTGGATAGTTTCTGTAACTGTAGGATTTTGCCCTAATTTTATTCATTATTAGATGGCCTTCTAATTAATATCCTTTTCTTTATATGTTGATAACTTTCCAAATACTCCTACACCACTGTCACTCTTGCCTTTGATTGTTTTCTACTGAGCTGTTTAAGCATTCTCTTGTATTTATTCATCAGTTTACTGCCTGGTTTTGACTTTCTCACTCCACAGGAGACTGATGCTGGACTTGGGACAAATGTTCCAAGCCATCTGTCCAACCTAAGGTCACAAGGTCAATTAAGCAATTGAAGGATTTGTCTTCAGAGGAAAGCTCAAGATTGTTTAGTTTGGAGAAGAGAAGGTTCAGGGGGATATAAGAGTGTATATATATACCTGACAGGGGACAGAGAACAGAAAAGATGGAGACGGAATCTTAGTGCTGCTCAGTGAAAGAACAAGATGCAATGGGCACAACATGCAAAAAACCAAATATTGCAAAGGAAAAGCTTTTTTTTGTGTAAGGATGATCCAACACTGGAACAGGCTGCTCAAGGGTGTTGATTAGTCTGCATTCTTGGAGGTACCCAAAACTCAACTGGACACACTCCTGAGAAACATGCTCTAGATGTCTGTCTTTAGAATAGGGGGAGTCAGACTGGACAATCTTTGGAGGTCCTTTTGTGACCTCCACAATTATGCTGCCTCAATTGTGAATTTTTCATTCAGCCCTAAGGAGTGAGAAAGCCCCTGTGAAATGGATAGGTCTCTGGTACTTTATTTTTTGAGATCTCAATCTCAAAGAATGGAAAAATTTACACAAAGACTCCTAGTGATAAGATAGTGCACAAATATCTGAGACAGTGCTTTAGCAGCTATTTATAAGCTTCCCCCCCAAATACGCACTGTTAATATGCAGTTGTGTATCCATCAGCTTGTTTGAAATAAATTCTAAAGATGTAACATTTTTTTGATTAATATGAATACCTTTTCTCCAAAGCTACAAGAGAAGCATCCCCAAGAGGAGGTAGGTCTCACCAGCAAGGCTAAGGGCTGGACTGGGCTTGCCAATGACATTTACTCTACAGCTCCCCACTCCTTAGTGCTAAGTAGGGTTAGGCTGTGCTGCCAACCCACAATCTCTATTTAAGGTGTGACGCCGTGCCAGGACCTGACTCACCCACACACCCAAAGCCTCCCTTCAGAAAATCTCTCCAGCCTCCTGGACTCCAGCACCCCAGTCTATCACTCATTCAGTACCAGGGGATTTCATGGCCAGAGTGACTCTTATCCTCAGCAGCGGCTCAGTCTCTCCTCCCTCACTCTGGAAATAACACTTTCTCCAAAATCCTGGGATCAATTACTGTTGGCAGAACTCTGCAGACTTGGGTCCTGGAACGTTGCCAATTCTTACAACTTTCTGCTGTCAGCTGGGTGCTCTTATCAAATATGCAGCTAAAACCATTACCTCACACAGCTTCACACGATTCTGGAAGCCATCTGTGGTTCACATGTTTTTACTAAGGTCACTGAGTGGCAGAACAGAGGTCTGAAAGCAAGCAGTGCCAGCTCCATCTCCAAAGGGAACATGCAGCATTTATCTATCAGAACATACAGAAGCTGTGAAGAAGGAGAGGAAGAAATGCAGGACCTCTGCAGGAGTGAGAGAAAGTATAGCCCTGACAAGAAGAAAAATTATGGATAAAATTTACCTGAGGTCCAAATCTGGAGTGATGTTCAACTCTCCTGTAGTTTTGTGCTTAAGTCCAGTCCAATTTAAATATTAACTTGTTGATAACATTTCCTACAGTTCTTTTCTCAGTCTAAACAAAAGTTTGGCCATTAAATAATACCACAATAATTATAAAAACATGAGCTGAGATTGTCTTTCTTGGAGCCAAGAAGAGTATAAAATTAAAAGCAGGAAATTTTTAATCTAGGGAAAGTACTTGTCATTCCATCTTGCAAAAACCTATTTCACTAATTAATTCCAAGCTTTCAAAAAGTCTCACAGAAATCCCAGAATTAACATGTATAGAGTTTTGTTTGCTTTTAAGTATTTTCAGAACTCGGTTCATACATTGAATTTTTCAGGATTGTGCCATTTATTTGCACTGCCATTTGCAGCTTCTGTTGGGAGGAAGCTTCCTTTAACATAATTATGACAGTTACTGAGGGAAAAATGGAAGCAATAAAGAGATTTTGAAAAAAAAAATTAGATACACATGAATATGGTTTTCTTAGATATGAATTTACCTACGTGCATTTCTCCATTTCAGCTGCTCATTTTATATTTAGATTTATGCATTTCTCTTCTGTAGTATGAGTTAACCTGATTAACCTGAATTGGTCAGTAAGTGCCTTGTATCTGATTTAATCATTGGAATAATTTTGAAGCATTGCACACTTATAAGTTTGCTTTGGTGCATTTTTTGTTTTTACTTTCGGTGGATAGTACAGATGGAGTAAAGATCATAATAAAATGCCTAGAACCAAAATAATTTTTCTATATATATGCCCTCCTTATTGAAAGAAGAATATGTAGACTGTGTTGTGTGATTCAGTGGGCTTTTAATCAATGGTCTTGCCCTTTATTCAGGAAATCAACATTGCTTTTAATCAATTAAATTCAACGGAACACCACTGACCCCAACTGAATGACAACAAAGAGTAATCCATGCTAATAACCAACCTTTGAGAATGGAAAAAAATAGCCACCTCATTATTCAGTAGAAGGTGAAAGAAACCCATTTTGACATAATTTGCCTTTTGTATTTTTTTTAATCTCTGCATCTATTGCCTTGCACTGATGCTAATCGTGAAACAGCAGCATCACTATTCCTTGTAATTTATGTTATTATTGACAATTATCCAACTTATTTTGACAAACATATAAACCCAAATTAGTTTTGTTACCCTGAAATTCTTGTTTTAGAAGCCCCTTGAGACAGAGTTGTGTTCTGAATACCACAGTGAAGTAACATACACCACTTACTAATTTTGCATTTCATCCCTTTAATTTTCAATCTAACCTTTTTCTTAAAAAAAACAAAGTAAAGAAAACAAAAATTCCAAGCAGTCTTTTCTAAAGTAATGTTATGTGCATTAGTATGGTTCCTCCTACATTTTGTTTGTGTAAATATCAGTCCTATACATTTGGTAAATAGAGGAAACTTTTCCTCGTTTTTAAGTAACTATTCTCTGAAGAATCTCTCTCTTAATTCTGCAATGTTTTTTATGAGGTGAGGTAAGTAGGGTAATACAGCTCAAGATGAAGCTGTATAGTTGATCTGTATAGAGGTATTATTGTATGCCCTAAATTATTCATTATTCTTTATGCATTTGAAAGTGCAAAAGTGTTCTGACTGTAGTTATATAATAAACAAGTCTTTCCTAAGCTGCCTATGGTACTTGTCTCTAGTTTGTCCAGTCAATTTTCAATTTTATAAAACCACCTGAGTAGTTTCAAATTTCCAAAATTCTATTGCTTTCCTTCCACCTTCTCTAGATCTCCCCCTGAAAGCAGGTTATCTGGAAGAGTAGGTGGTTTCCTAAGTCATACCACTAAATGCAAACTGTAGCAATATGAAAGATGAGGAAATGTATAATTGAAGCCTAATGCCTTGGAACAAACAAACAAAAAAAGTATAATATTATATAGATAAGTCATAAGCCATATTATAACAGTGAGTGTAAAGAAAAGCATGATCAAAATAAGAAAGGCCAAGGTATAAGCAGAAAGAAAACTGATGCACTTCTGGATAATTTTTTGTTTGTCACATGCTTCTTGAAAGAAGAAGATTTTGGAAATTGTTGGCCCACTATTCAGCTAATAACAGATGGTCCAAAACCTTTAAAAATCTGATCTATATTTTGCTTCGAACTTTAATATAATGGTTATCTATGATTAGATGACCAAAGTAGTCACAATCTGTGAGGAAATAGTGCAAGAAGAGAGGTTACTGAGGTACTTTCAGATCACCTGAATCTCAAATAGTTCCTTCAATAACCTCTGAACCTTTTAGTAAACACTCTTAAAAGTTTATGGAGGCTGAGAGAGGCCCAAAGTTAGATACTGTCTTCAAAAAGGGGGAGGGAGAAAAATTACACAAGGAATTATAAAACAGTCAGACTATTATTTAGCATCTTAAAAAATGTTAAGCACTTCAGGGAAGTCTATATCTAAAACAAAAGTGAATTTCACTTGGTTCCAGGAGTGTGAAATCCAGTATATTTCTGTAGGAAATTGTGTCTTCATTTTTTGAAGAGCAACAGTATAGCTGCAGTTACAAGGTTTTGAAAGAGCCAGTCCCATTTACTGAACTCAGTAAAATGAATCCATAAAAATTCAGTAAAAGATAGCAGTCTTCATTCTTAAACAACAGAAGTTATGCCTCCTTAGTGGACAAGATAATGTTGTTAAGACCCTGGTCACATCAGATGTATTGACCTTATGGCAGGGATGGCTCTCCAGAGCAACTCTGAGCAGGTCTGGCTGACCTGGGTTTGGCCATGCTGCCACATCCAAGCTCTGGAAGTTCCATTGAGGCACTGGCTACATGAAATCCTATTGGTACCACAACTTGACCTGCAATCTCAGCTCACTGTGAGGTGCCCTGGTGGAGCTGGGCCGTGGCAGTGCAGAGTCCAGGCTGCAGTGATGGGCAGCTTTCGTGGCCAGCTGCTAAGGGGGGAAACCTGACCACCAGTGGACTTGTGGGCAGCGTTTTACTCGGGCCAATTGCTTTGGCTCTTTTGTGTGCTTGCTGTCTTGCAGGACTGTGGGATTCGGCATCTTCCCTTGCAATTTATTTCCTGTGGCTCAGGTTGTCCTACAACTGAATAGAGTAGCTGAGAGCAAAGGATCTGTCTCTGCTGAGAGCTAGTCTGTATCCCACTCATGTAGAACACTCATGTAGAAGACAACAGAGATGGGAAAGTGAAGGGAAGAGGTGATGGAGATTGAGCCAGAGTGACAAAGAGAGCAATGTAGGGAACAAGAGGTTCTCCTGTATGACCTGTTCCTATTTACCTCTTTCCCTAAGACTTATCACAGATCCCTTGACACTGGAAATAAGCGGTGATAACACAGAATCAGAGAACAGCTGAGGCTGGAAGGGACCAACTTCTCTAAGTTAATCTGCTACTGCAATGTGTAATGCTTCTGGCTCACTGCTCACTTTGACAAGCAGCTGTGGACCTCAACCTTTTGTTCTACATTGTTTTGCTTCTCCAGAGGGGTACAACAGATGCTTAGACACCAGCTGGCTAAGGAACAAATTCTTTCATGTTGGGGTCCCAAGGGTACACAAGAGACAGTTTCTGACAATCTTAAGTGATAGCTTTGCTTTTGTTCCCCATTTAGAGAAATAAAGTAGAATACATGAAGAGTTGGTTTTTTTTTTTTCTGAAAGTCTTTTGCTTTTCAACCACAAATTACAGAATTCACTGTACTTTCCTTTTCCCTGAGGCATAGCAAACTTTCAGGTTGAGCCAAGTAAGGCTGTTTATTTTCAGCTACCTAGGGTAATTGGTCTCTAAAAACATATGGCATTTCAACTTTGGCAATGACATAATTGTCATTCAACTGCAATAATGTTCGCTTAATTAAATGCATCCTGTGGGGAGAAAGAAAAGTGTTAATATGTTAAATAAAAAGTAGAGCATTCAAATTAGAAGTTCAAATTCAGATTTGTGTACTGCACAGTTTCAATTACCTTGTCCATATATAGAACATTGCAGTCATTATTTACATGACAATATGTTTGTTTTTTTTTCACTGGACCACTGCCTCTATCTAGAGATCTTCTCTAAGAACTGATGGGGGTTTTAGACATTAAGGTGTGGGATGTTTCTAGATAAAGTTTGAAGGATGAATTGAAAGATGCAGGTTTCTAGTTTGGAGAGGGAAAGTAGAGCAGAGGAGTCCATCAGCTGGACAAGAAAGCACAAGAGTCCAAAGGAAACATATCATAGAATTGTAGAATATGCTGTTGGACACCAGCCTGGTGTGACCCCATTCACTCTGTGCTCGATCTCTGAGGCAGTGGCTCACCCATCACGTAACACAGTGACCCAGCTCTATGCTGGATATTTTGTCCAGAATAATACTGTGAGACAAGATACATCACAGCTTTGCTGTGATATTTGCTCCTCTCCTTCATGAGGTATCAAAAACTTTGCTGAAGTCCAAAAAGATTGCATATAATGGCGTTTCTAGATCAAAGAGGTGGGTTATCCTGTCGTAAAAGAAATCAGGTTTCACAAGCAGGATTTAAGCTGTGCTGGCTGTGACAGATTACTGCATTGTCCTGTAGGTGCCTTTCAATACTTTCCAGAATAATGTTTCCTGATTTTACTGGGCTCTGAAGTGAGAGGCCTGTAGTTTCTGAGGTCCTCTTTTCCCTTCTTGAAAATCAGGACAACATTTACCAGCTTCCAGTCAGATGGACTTCTCTGGATTCCCAAGACTGCTCAAAAATCAAGAGAGGTTTTGGGATGACATCAACTAACTCCTTGAGGATTCCTGTATGAATCCCATCAGGCCCTGTAGATTTTTAGGGGTCCATCTGGAGCAGCAGATTCCACAAAATTTCAGGGCTGACTGGGAGTTGATCATTCTGTCAGTCATGGCCCTCCAACGCAGGGCACTGAGATCCCCTTGTTCCATCACCCCTGCTGAAGACCGAGGCAAAGAATGCATTAAACACATCTGCCTTCTCCCTGTTCCTGTTTGGGAGGTGACTATACTCATCCTCTAATGGGCCAGTGTTATTTCCTCACTGCCTATTGTCATTAATATATTAAAAAAAACCACCCTTTTTAAAATTTCTCCCTACAGTTTTGGCCCATTTTCACTCTGGTTGAACTTCAGTCACACCAATTTTCTCCCTGCAGCGGCAAGCAGGATCTCAGTGCTCCTCCCATGTCACCTGACCTTATTTACACTGGCCATGTACCTTCCTTTTTCATCTTACTTCTGAAAAAAGATCCCTGTTTAGCCAAGCCGGCTTTCTGCCTCACCCGTTTGACTTGCAACATCTAGGAATTGCCTGCTCCTGTGCCCTTTGGAGGTGATGTTTATATAAAATCATTTTGCTTCCTCTTGTTACCATGATACTTTGTCTTGCTATGCTGTTGAAACACCTTATGTCTGCTGTTTCGGAAGAGAGTTATGCTTATCCTGTTGTTTTGGAAAGGCATGAGATACCACTGGGCAACCTTTGGGTTAATTAAGTTTATGCTGTGCAATTATAATTTTATTTCCTGAGAAATTGCATGAGAGTAATATAATGAGGAATTAGCTGTTACAGGCATAAGATCTTACTGAAATAACAAATAAATGACATGATCATCATGGTAAACTCTTTGGAATGGCCTTTCCTGTTCAGGCTCAGGGAGGTGGAAAGCAGTGGAAAGCTATAAAGGCAGAATCATCTTGGAGGGAGAAGACAACCACTTCTTCCATCTGTATTAATATACTAAGATTCAAATGTATTTGTGAGTGTGGTTTTTGTACACATGGAACAGAGAACATTCTTTATTTTGCCTGTTCAGATCTTTTGCATTTTTGTGAGTACTTACAGGATCATGGAATGATTCTTGAATTTTAAAGAAGTATATATGTGACACTGGTCTTTCCACCTTTGGGAGATCAAAACATGGATGCCTTCAAATACCAAATTCTGAGATCTGCTTTTCAAAGAGGTTTTATGTTGTAATTCTGGTTTGGCTCTTGATTTTTTTTTAAAACTCCTTGTGCTTATCTCACTATATATGTGTGTGACAGTGAGGGTGGCCAACTCCATAATTTTTGAAGTGACTGCAAGTAAAGCCTTTTCACGTTGCAAAAATTCTCACACCCACCTCTACTAACTCCTTCCCAGCAATTAATTCTGCCAGAATGTTCTCCCCACATAGATTTGTGTTCATCCTTCAATCTTATCACTGCTGCTTTTGAGAGTTTTTCACCCTCTCTCTCCCAAAACAGTGGGTGCAGTTGTAACTTTCCACTTCTCCCTTATGTGTTCCTCCTGCCCCACAAAGTGCTTCAGGGGAAGGAAGAGTGAAAAACAAGCAGCTTTTCTTCCATCCAGTCAGCTGAGAGGACCAGGGGGCAGGAAAGCTCAAGTCTCATCCCTTTTAAAAACCTGAGGAATCTAAGAGGTGCAAATATATGGACAGGGCTTTGGAGCTGCATGTGTTATTGGTTTCTCTGCATCGTTACACTCGTGGAGGACCCAACACTTCTTTTTCTGGATAGAAAAGTCAGTGGCAGAGAATTTAGGTATTAACTATAAATTAGTTCACAGTCCATATAGTTTTGGTCTATATCATCCTAGTTACTTGCCTTCTCTTCCACCCGATTAATGGTCAGCCCTTTATTCTATGTCTCTCGTTTATGACAATTTATGATCACTTTCGTTAGCTTCAGTTTTTCACCTTTTGTAGTAGCATAGTACTCTCAAGTTCCTCTTGCTTCTAACATTACTCCAATCATCAGGAGACACCCTTGGGACATTCAGGCCCATTAGCATCTGTGTTGCTCCTGTCTCTTCCTCTCCTGGGAGCGTTTTGGCAGCCTCTATGAGTTTAAGGATGTGACAAAGCAACAACAGCGGCTGGAGGGTAGATCAGAGAGGACAGAGACGGACTCAACCTGTGGGGAGGGACATTCAGGGAAGCAATGGGCTGGGGATGCAGAACTGCCTGTAAATGCTGTGCGTGACAGATATATAACTTTATTGTGTTAGATGTCCAACATCTTTCCAGACCCTGCTTTGATAGGGATTAACCAAATCCTTCGGAACATGGTAGGCTGGGGAAAATGTATGTTATGCTTCTTTCTAACTTGAACGCTCGTTTTGACAAAAAATCGAGGTATGATTTCTAAAAAGGGGATTCCTCCTCCGAAAAAGGTACCCAGTGAAACAGTCCTGCAAGAGCCCTCCGCCCGTGGGAGTAATTTCAAAGCAATCTCCAAATGTCTCTCCCTCCGGCGCCGGGAGGTGCTGCCACACACCCTGGGGAAG
>WEIU01015880.1:572941-665816 GCA_013389925.1 Aegithalos caudatus
AGCCGAGCCGAGCCGGACGGGGCGGGACGGGACGGGGCGGCCGAGAGCCGGTGCTGCAGCTCCTGCGGCGGAAAGTTGGTGGCGGGAGGCGCCGAGGGGGCGGCGGGGGCCAGGGAACCCCCGCCCGAACTTTGCTGCCCGATATTTAGAGGCGACGCTGGAGCAGCGGCCGCGCGGCTGATGGAGCGAAAACTGAGTCAACAAGCGCATCGAGTTTAATTCACTTAATTTCTTGGCTCCGCTCTCTTCCAACTGGCGGCTTGGCCGTGGTGGCCTTTGTAGTGGCAAGGTTTTTGAATCGCCGCACAAAAATGCAGTCGGTACCTGTATCTGAAGTAATATTTTTACTGCAAGTAAGCAGGGGCCCTGGCCCTCCTTGTGCTAGCCCCCTCCCTCCCCCATGATATAATTTGCTAGCATTTGACCCATTTTCTCAAGAAAGATTTTGGGAGAGCACAGCCTTTGTTCTTAAGGAAGGTGAAGTTTGGTTGGTCGGATGTCTTTTCTGTGTGCTCAGTGTGAGGTTTCCAGGCATTGGGAAGAAAAATGTGTCACAGCAGCAGGTGACAGTCGGTATCAGTTTATCTCCCCTGAAATCGGTGGCGTTTTGCCCTTGCAGAGGAAAAGCTGCAGAGGGCAGTAAAATTCTTGGTCCTTTACAGAGTTTTCCTGCTGTTAATGATTAGAGGCAGGCTGTTGGCATTACTGTATATTGTATTTGAGTGGTTTCAGACTCTTCACCCCCCCGCCCCCCTCCTTTTTTTTAAAAAAATCTTTTTATGGTCTTCTGGAAAGCTGAATATTTTTTGAATAGAGCTAGTTATCTCTAAAGGCAAGGGTGAGCAGGTCGGTGTAATCTAATGGATTCTCCTAGGGGCACTGCAGCTAGTGTTTGCTTTTACAGAGAATGCTGCTTTCCTGCTTGAACAAAGTTTTGTCTTAAAACCTGCAGGAACTGCCTTCAGGATTAGCTAAGCTTTGAGTCAATTGATTTATTTCCTTTTGGTGTTTGTATCAGTATTTTAAGGCTTTTCGCTCAACCATTCCTGCTTAATAGAAAACAGTTGTAAAAGTGAGGCCAGTAATGGTGATGCTTCATAATTCAGTTATTTAATGTCCAAGGGTTTAAATTTTGGAGCTCTGTGTGCCAAATACAGGCTTGAAGACTTATTCCAATATGTTAACGTGGGTGCTTGCCCATCAGGGCTGAAGGGACTGTTGGAAGGTGGAATTGGAAGTCTGTCAGACAGAGTTAACTGTGGATGTACACTATACTTGCTCACAGACAAGGTGGCAGAATTTGGGCTTGATAGTGTTTAGCACTAAATTTTGTACTTTTCAGTTGTGGTATGGTCTACAGATTGTTTACAAGTTGCATGTGGTTATTTTGGTAATTTCATCTCTTGGGGTAAATCCTTCACGGTAGTGAAGGTGGCATAAAACTGGATTCAGATGGAAGGACTGCTGAAAGTTATGGAAACAAAACTGAGCTGGCTGAATCTTGCCAGGCGTTACTTCTTCAGAAAGAGTGAATTTTATAGCTCAGTCTGCATTTGGAATTCCAGACATACCGGAAAGGGAAAAAAAATGCTTTAAAAACCGTTTTCCTGAGCCTTTATCTTCCTGTAGCTAACAACTGGATGGGTGAGTGGAGAAAGAGGTGGGTTTCATCAAAGTTTCCAGTCGACAGATAAAAGTAACTTCAAGCAGAGAGAAAGCTTGCCTCTATGGACTTCCAGCCACAGGATGCTGGACAAAATCCTTTGGAGCCCTGCCCAGGATTTCACCTAAAAGCGCTTTATTATAGTCTAGTTTCTGGTTGCATTTGTTATTAAAATATTCCTGAAGGTTTAGATCTGTTTCTCCTGCTTCTGAATAAAGGATACACATTTTATAGAGCTGTGGAATTTTAGTCATTTTTTTGTGCCTGTGATATAAAGGGGACATGTAGTTAGGAGTATCTGAGCCACAAAAGCTGATGTTAATAGGCTTATCTTTCATTTTGCACAACTTGTACATGTGTGATTGTTTTGACAGAAGATTTAATTTTGTAGAGAAGGCCCAATGGAAGTGAAGTGGGATAGATCTGCCCAGATCTGTGCTATGCATCTGAAATTAGGGGAAATATTTCTTAACAGTTGTTTCCTTTAGATTTTGTACAATGCAGTTAAGAGTTCACTGAAAATCACTTAAGCCTGTTGTGGAGACAAAACTCCAAAATTACTCACTTGAACACTCAATTTGGATTTCTTGCTCGTACTTCATAGAACAGCTTAGAACATGGAATGTGGGATTGGACATTGTTAGGATGGACATTCATGAAGCGCAAACCATTTTTATGTTCTAGGCTGTCTTGAACTTGGAAATCAATGGTGGTGAGAGGAGGCTTTCCTTCTATTTTAATGTTTTATTTGGTTGTTTAAATATATCACTATGATGTCTGAGTTGCCTTTTTTTTTTTTTTTTTGGTATTTTTTTCATGTGGTAAAGTATTCTTAAGTGTTCCCAAACACAGCCAGCTACACAGGGTGTATTTTACTTACTCAGCTCTTTCAACCTGTCAGAATACAAGCTATAGCCTTCCTGATTTCAGATGAAAAATTTATGAAAGCTGTTGCAAAATTACAGTAAACAAGATTACTTACAAAGTGTGCCTGGAAATCTGATTACTTTTCTTTCAGACAATGTACTGCTATTATTACTGAGAGAGGTTTCTTGGGAGATTTTTCTTTTGTTTCACGGAACTATTGTGATTTTGACCTTTGGAATTAAGCACTCCATCTCCTCAAACACTAGATATAAAACTTCTAGAGTCAGCTTGAATGATGACCATTCACAGCTTGCCGTTTTAAATAATGTAGTGATAGTATCAACCTTTGAATTTCTTGTGTCAGAGTATCCTCTGTATTTCTCTACCTGGCATGAACTGCAAACTGGCAAAATAAGATCAGTCATCCATGTTTAGCTGCTACTTTAATCGATAGAGAGTAAATTATTTTCCCAGACCTGCAAAAGCCTTTCAGGACTTAAAAATGCCAGAGGTCAGCTTCATTTTCTCTCTGACTATTGTGTTGCTCTTTCAATGCAGTATATGTGAAAAACTCATTATTTGCTCATCTCTCCCTTTTTAGAACTAAAAGCTTATGGCCATTTTTAGTGGTATCTAGAACAGCTTTGTCTCAGGCAGGAGCATCTCTCTTATAACCACAATTTGGAGGAGACTGAAAAATAAAAGCCATTTTTAAATTCGTAGTGTAAAATATGAGCATACCTGAAGTATCTGAAGTTGTGCTTAATTTCTTACATGATTAAACAAAAAATCTGAAGACAGGGGTGATGCCCAAATTATACAATCTATTGGAAGGCCATAACTTTCCTTTATCCAAGCATTTTTCTAGGCTTAAAGGGTGCCTAGTCCTGTATACAGGCTTCAAAAAGAGCCTACACTTCAGGGATATCAAAATCTTTTAGCACTTGTGTTGTAAGTGGGAGAAGATCTAAACCTGTTGGGATCTTCTTTCTGTTCCTTTTCTGAAAACTTACGGTTCACCAGCCTGCTACCAGGTAGATGTGTTTTCTTTTAGGCTTGCCTGTTCCCCTTGCTCAGGACCTGTAAGCCTGCTGTGTGGTGTTAACATTACTTGCAGCCCTTATCTCCCTCCTGAATTCTTGCTGCCATGCGTGCCTTTGTAAAGCTCTTAAGATGTGGTTGCTGGTGTGTAGGCTCTGGTGCGTCAGTGTGTGTTTCTTGAGGGTGTCCTTGGCCAAATGGAGCATGTGTTGAGCAAAAAATGCTTCTGCAATGCGCTGTGGTGTTGCCTTCCCTCTTCCAAAGCACTCTGAGGCTGTGCTGGGTCAGCCACCTAAGGACTGTCTGTGGAGCAGAGGTATTAGTTTCCCCCTCAACCACTTCTTTGAAGTTCCTGAAAAGCTCAGGATCGTGCTGGTAGGCTCAGTTTAGATTCCTAAACCTTTTTATGGATTTATAAATTCAAGAAACTAAATGTTGGCTGCAGATCTATTTTACTGACATACCCAAATACCTTCTGTAGCAAAAAGGGGAGTAGTCAATGGTTCTTAAAGAAGGAGTACAGTTAACTAGGTAGATGTACCTGCAGCATGGCAGATGTACATTCTGCAGGAACTGGTTTTCTGGCATCAGACTGACTGAACTTACTGTCACCTGATCCTGCATGGAAGAAGTAGCTGCCTCATTCTGAAGGAGTACGTGAAAACTTCCTAGCTGCCAATCTGCTTGGCAGAGAACTGTTTCTGTGCAAGGAGATCAGGAGAGTCCTGTAAGCCCTCTTGGGGCTTGAGCTGAAGTGTGCCATTTCTTTGGGCCTTTGGTCAGAAGCACATCAAATCCTCCTTCCCTCTAATTGATGCTATTCCTGAAATAAATTCTTGGTGTTCCTGGTAAAAGCTGGATATTGGCCAAGACCTTCCAGATTTTCATGATCTCATCCTGAAATGAAGGGGCAAAAGTCTTCCAAGTCCATGTGGAAAAAGTAGTTTTAGCATGTTTCATCATTCTCTAAGAGCATCTGATGTGTACCTCTGGTAATGTTCTCATCTCATCAGTCTGCCTCTGAAAAATGCATTCATCCACACCAAAAGGTCACCACACTGACCATGTGATTTTGTGATCTTCTTGAGAAGCTCTGTAATAACCTAATTGCATGGAATAATACAGCCATACTGTAAGACCATTTGTACTCTCAATTTTAGGATATCTTTTGAGATCAACCCTGTGTAATTTACAGCTTTTTTTTTTTAGTTTAAGAGCGCCAACTGTTTTCCCAAAGTCCAAGAATACCCAAGGTCTGAAAATGTTCCTTGGAATCCTTGCAGACTGAAAGTAAGCCAAAGCATCTGTTAGAGTGTTTTCAAACTCTGATATGTTAGTTTCCCCAAGAAGAAAGCTAAATCACAGCAAAGGCAATGAAGTAAGAAAATCCTCACTAATGGAAGGACATGAAGAGGTTTTTTTGCATGCTTGATGCTATCTATGGTTGTTGTGTTCAGGTGGAATCCTACCTCTCTTTAAACTCTTTATGCTGTACTATTGCTGCTAGAACATGAGAAGGAATTCAAAGTAAACATTAGTGTATTTAGAATACCTTGTCTTTCCACAAGTCCAGTTGTAATTGACTGTACAGTTCTGCTTTCAAGTTCCCTATTAAAATGTTCCACGAGAAATCCCATATTTCTAATTTTTTTTCTTGTCTCTAGACACCATATAGCAATATATTCCTCTAGCAAGACTTGCTGGTTACTTGATACAGTCTTACGATTGCTGTCCCTGCCAGATGTTCCTTTTGATGTTCTCTGAGAGTGACATTTCTAAGGCAGTATTACCTCTTTAGTCAGGCAGGAAAGGTTTCTGTATCTTCCTGTCTGTAGCAGGAATTGCCTGGCTTTCTGTCTGCTTTCAGTCCTCAGTATCACATCAGTCTGGGCTGCTGCTTCTTTCATTCGCTAATGACACCCGCAGTACATCTGTGGTTACTTTTATTGCTGCTAAGAGCTTGTCTCATTTGCCAGTCCCTAACAAGCCTGGAAACAGAGCCATCAAGTTAATGAGTTGCTGGTGGCAACCTCACTTTGCATGCCTCTGTTTCATCTTTTGAATTGAACAACCTAAATTCTGAATAAGAATTGGATAAAACTATGGGTATGGCAGTATTGGAAAAATGCTTAGCCTTTAATTGTAATCTTGACAAATTAAAGTTTTATGAATATCTTGGCAATAGAAAACTAACTTAGTGCCACAAATTGTGACTCAAAATGGTGGATCCACAACTGCTAATCATTACTGACAGAAATGATAAATAACGTACTGACTTAAGCTGTTGTTTAGTGATGAGCAATGGGAATAAGACAGATGATGGATTGGGCTCCGATTGTCTGCTGTCTTTATCAGCCTCGAGCCAGGTATGTGGATTTACAAATCCTGTACTGGCAACTTCATAGTGGATCTGCCGTGGAGCTGTGAATACCTGCCTGCTTATCTTTCTTCAATTTTTATAAATTGGTTTCATGTTCCTTGTTGTGGACAGATATATCCAACCCCAATTGTGAGGATCTTAAAACTCCTACAAAATAGTGAATATGTTCCTTTGAGCCTTCAAGAGCTCTTCTAGATTAAGGACCTTAACCAGAGATCACAGTCCCTGTTTTTACACTGTTTTTACACTTCTTGTTGTAACAGTAGTGGTTACTGGAGTCTTCCAGGCTGCTCCATGTATGACTCCAGACTGATGGACACTTCACACAGGTAGATGTGTTCTGCAAATCTCTTGAGCAGCTGGGTGTGCTGGCATCATGGGAACAAAGTGTAGCTGAACATCTGTAGTGTTTGTTTCTATGCCTACCTCTCCAGTCACAGCCGAGTTGTGATCCCAAATAATTATATGCTACCATAGTAGCTTCTGCATATTTCAAAAATAATTGAATCAGCTCATGCCATATTGATCTGTGGTGATGAGAAGATGCCAACAGATTAAACTTCTGTTTTGGGGGGATCTGGATCCAAAAATAAGTGAATTGGCACAGTTCTGCCCTTTTGTCCCTGACTTTTTTTTTTTTTTTTTTTTCTTTGAGCATCAAACCTGATAAAAAAAACCTAAAACAGCTCCATGCATTTTCTTCTCCATATCTTTTCTCTATATCTTGAATAAGCAGCCTTGAGACACTTATTCAGGACTTTATTCAGGTGATGCTGGAAATTGAAGGGACTATTGCACCATCTGTACAGAGGAGTGTGAGGCTGTGTCTACACTTACTCTCCCAGGTGTCTGTTTCACCAAAGTGTATAGAAACAGTTTTCTTTATCTCTTCTCTAAACAGAACTCTTATTCTTAGTGGTGCATATATGGTATAAAAGCCCCTTGCTGTGTCTGGTGTGAACCTGTTCCAGGCTTGTGTCTGGGAGAGGCAGAGGAAATTACCACAGATGGTGGTGTCTGAGCATTCTCTTTCACCATCCATGGTTCTAGTTTTTGAAGGTTTTCTTACCTGGAAGATGTGCTCCAGAGTGCAGGAGCAATGGCTTCTGGTTGCGCACACCAGAGAGCAGCTGGGATGAGAGGTGCTCTGGCCCACCTGTTTCCCAAATAGCTTCTCAGAGCTGCTCAGTAAGGTTTGCAAAAGTAGTTAGAATTTACTTTTTTCCACCTGCCTCCTCACAGCTGAACTGTGTGCTGTAGGACCTTTTAAGGACCCTAAATGCTATGGCTGGCATGGTGGATCTGCTCACTGACTGGATAAATGGGATTATTGTCCCTCGATTCCAGGTAAAATGTCCATATCCATTTCTCCAATTTGCTAGTACTTTGCTTAGTCTGGCAGGAAAATCCTAGGAAGATTAGATTCCCCCCAGCTCCTTTTCAAGCAAGACTGATTTCAGGCTGAGGACTTAGACATGTTATTTCCTCTGAGAGAAGTGTTAGGAAAACAGATGCTCTTTGAACTTGGCTCATCATCTGCTTGCAAGTGCTTCTATTCCTATAGAATTGTTTAGGTTGGAAAGGACCCTTAAGGTCATCAAATCCAGTCATTAATCCAGCACTGCCAGGCCCACCATTAAGCTGTGTCCCTAATTAACACATCTACATGTGTACTTAAATACCTCCAGGAGCGGTGACTTCAGCACTTCCCTGTTCACCCTTTTGGTGAAGAGATTTCTCCTAATATGCAATCTACACCTCCCCTGGTGCAATGTGAGGCCATTTTCCCTTTTCCTATTGTTTGTTATTGGGTGAAAGAGACCAAGACCCACCTTGCTATGCCTTTCACGTAATTGTAGAAAGTGTTGAGGTGCCCACTGAACAACTTTTTCTCCAGGCTAGACAACCCTAGTTCCTTCAGCTGCTTCTCATGAGTCACTTCAGTTGCTTCATATACCTTGACAGGTGGGTGGATTGTCTTGATGCAGGTACTGTGATGGTCCTTTGCAGCAGCACAGTGGTCTGAGAACTGTCTGGTTGGGTCAAGACCTAGGATGTTGTAGGGGAAGTTGTTCAGACCAGTACCTTGTCCTGTAAACCCCACTGGGGATCCCACCCTGCTAACTCATGCCAGAAAATGGCCATAGACTCTCACTGGGGCTTGTTCTCTGCAGCAGTGAGCTCTGGAAATTTTAAACCTGACTGATGGGTGGTGGGATTTTATAGAGTTTCTTCAAGTGATGTGATATCTGTTTAACAATAAAACAATTTACCAGATTGGTTTTGCTTTCTTTGATTTTTTTATTATTTTCTTACCAGTGTTTTAATGAAATAGGGCAACAGTACTTCCAAAAAAGCCCTGAACTAACTAACACAAAAATACCTGTATTTGCAGAATCTCTTTTGCTCTGTTTCCTATGATTAAGTCTGAAGTTTTACTCCTGGGATGTTATTTGGCAGTTATATTTTAAATGTAAATTAACATGTTTATAACCTTTTTTTTTTTTTTGAAATTTTATTGTAATAGAAATAATAGCCACTGCAGAACGTGGTCTTGATCTTGGAGCCAAAAATGAAATAAGAAATCTCTTAGGTTTGAAGTCAGTTGAACTGAGAGACAATGAGAGTGTGGAAAGTATCCTTAGGGGAGTAAACTTGAAAAACATTGTTGCAATAGTAATAACGTGTTTAGTATGTAATTGCACAACCTTAGGAAACACTTGAAAAGTAATTACAAAATGACACTAGTGCCTTTCAATATTAAATCTATTTTTCATGCTACTCTATTATGCCAATACATTAAATCTTAGGAATATTCTTGCAAAATGTATTTTTAAAAGATCCATTAGAGAGAGGAGCTTAAGAGTACCTTTTTCTTCATTAAACACACCCTAAAAATGAGCAGTTTCCTTATGTGCTGAAGCTCATGTGCTCCCTGGTTCAAATTTTGTCATTCTTACTTAAAGTGAGTTGCATCTTGACACTTTCTTGATTACAGACAGATTCTCCCGTTATTATGTCCTAAGGAAAATGGTGAGGGAAAGCCACCTTTTAGCTTTGTTTTAAAAGTGACAGCCAAAATATCTAACTGTCAGTATCAAGTAGCTCAAAGAGTCAAATGAGTACTTCTGACTTCTGCAAATCTAAATGAGTATTTCAGACTTCCACAACTCTATATGGGTACAAGGAAGGCCATAATTTTACTTTTAATACATGTTACAGTGCAGTTAATCTGAAAAACATGTTTTTGAGTCTTGTGAAGTATTGTATTATCCATAATGTTTGGCTGATGGAGCTTTTTCAATGACATATTTTGAATATATTTAACTACAAAATATATGTTCTTCCTAAGTGTTTTACTCAGTTTCTCTTCCATGTATTGTGATTTGTGTAAATAGTAGTTGCATTTGTTGTAGAGTTTCTATAAAAGTGTTTCCACAGTATGAGGAAGGATTTTGAGAATATCTGAAAAACAGGCTAAACTGAGTTATTAGCACACCTTTTTTTGAGAGGAAGTCAGAAGCAATGCAAGTAGAATAAAGTACACAATAAAGGTATTTTGATCACTATGTGTATATTAAAAATTAATAAATTATGTGAGTAGATTCTAATTACCTCTGGAGCCTGAAATAATTCGTTTCATCAAAGTACAGATTTTTGCTCACTTTTTTGTGTGTTGTATCCCCCCTCTTCTGAAGGGGACACTTCAGGGAGCAGAATGTAATTAACTGTCCTTGCTCTCTGGGACCTGGTTTATCTTCTGTGGCTGCCAGCTACTGCCATTGAGTGGGACAATTTTAGAAATGCATCCAGCTGAGTGTTGTAGCCACTATTAATTGGGTTTGACCATCCTGTTTTTCTTATGCTGTTACATGTTTTAAAGTGAAGCTTTTGATAATTGCCAGCCTAAGAGAAGGTTGAGATGCTGCCAGATGACTGAAAGGCATGGCAGTCCTGTTCATATTCCCAGACCCTGTTCCTGGGCCCTCTGAACCCCAGCTTATTAAATACATAGTTGTATGCACTGACAGATTTTATCTGACATGTGGTTAACAAGAGGAGAGGACACAAATCGATGGAAAATAAACCAAGAGAGAGAAAACTGCTGGTATGGCAAATGAGGGTGTATAAAAAAACCCACTCACTTTTCAGGTCGAGTACAGTGTGTTTGCATAGGGCATATTTTTGAATATAAAATATACAGGCCCACACATCCTGGTTCTACTAATTATGTTTTTGGCAGGAATAGGTGTCAGTTCTCTATTCCATGGCATATGATACAGTAAGAATGGTCACAAGCTCATGGGGTTCTGGCTACACCTTTGCATGCAGATAGCTCCAGTGGAGTTGTTTTTCCTGTTGGCTAGAGATGGACACTACCTTTAAACATCAAAAGAACTGGATTAAAGGACTGTTGTGCTCGCTCTATGCAGAGAAGAGAAATCTTAAAACCAAGTGTTACTCCTTCAGAATCTAGCTACTGTGTTGCATCTTTGACTATTCTTCAAAACTATCTTTTCTTCCTTTGCATTCGTTTGGAAGTGGTGATTGAACCAGAATTATGGTGTTCATCATGCATTGTGATGTTCTCTCTTCTTTATTCTATTTTCCTATATTCTGCATTTTGGGTTGTTTTTCGGCTGCTGGTGACCACCTAAGTGATGTTTTCCTGGGTCTAGCTATGGTAAACGCCAAATATCTCTAAGTGTTAGTAGCCAGCAAAGAGCTTGTTGTCTTGTGTATAAAGTTAGGATTGCTCTGTCTGAGGTGCATCTCTGCACACACATCTCTGCTGAAATTCATCTGCCATTTTCTTGCTCCCTAGTGACTCTTATGACATCCTTTTGTGTTTCTTCATAGCTGACCCTCATCTTTCCTGGGTTGCTGTTCAGCCCTCTTCCAAGCTGTTTATGCATATTTTGAACAAATGCCCTAGGATTCCTGAGGACTTTGGTACCTTTCTTTTTACCAGTTTTCCTAGGGTAGATGCCAGACATGCTGATTCTCCCTTAGTCTTTGAGAGGGATCCCAGGAGAGATTGGCATTGGCATCACGTGCTTGTCTTTGGATACTGTGGAACTTTTGTGTGCAGATTACATGCTTCTACAGTTTTAGCTCTTTCTTCCTTAAGTCTTATTGGCCCTTTCTGGTGAATCGTGACTGCTTGTGGTGATTTCATGTTTCTGCTTTTGTCTGCAATGCCTTATGCTAATGCTCCAGTTTGACTTCAGACTTTCTGATTTATTCCCCAAGCATAGATTATTTTGGAGAATTATCCCACACTGAACACAGATAAAAAAAAACCCAAAAAAACAACAAAAAACAAACAACAAAACAAAACAACTCAAACTCTTTCTGCTACAGTCTTCACTAGTAGTTCTTTTTAATACCTGCATCATCTGCTTGTAAGTCCTTTAGCAGGCTGCCAACTCTTGATTATGTTTCAAAAAGAATTTTCTATTTATTTACACTCTTAAAAATAAGTTCTCAATCAAGTTCTTTTCTTGGCCTGCATTATTGAGTCTTTATATCAATTGAGTCTTTATATTAAATCACTTTTTTTATTATCCCCTTTCAGGTTTTTCTTCCCCCCTCCCCCCCATGGAAGAAAATTTTTAGAAGCATCCTTATTTGGATGTTAAAGCATTCTGGTTGTATTTTGGTCTTTCTCAAGTTGCTATGGGGAATTGATTAGCTTTTGCCCTATGCCTCTAAGTTTTACAGTGTCTTCAGGCTACCTACAAAGATTTTAATCTGTAAGCTTATAGCTCCCCCTTTCAATTTCAGTGTTTAGGTTTTGTTTTTCATTTGTTTGCTTAACAAGATTTGTCATTTTATAAAGAATCTCCTCAATAACAATATTTTGTGGACCAAGTTCTTTCCATTTCTTGAGATCAGACTGATCTCAAGATTGTTTTCTCTTTCTCTGTATGGGTGGGTTTTTTTTGTCTGTGTACTTGTTTTGTTTTTTCAGCAATGCATGAGACACAGACTGGTCTCAGCTTCCATCTGCTGTTGTGATGCTTAGAAAGTCCATCTGGGAGTCACTAATGTATCCCTTGACCTGCTGTATTTTCTTCTTTGACAGCCTTCCTTATATCTGCATGATAACCAGTCCTCTAAGTAATTTATTTTTAAGAGGCTTTACTGTTCAGTCTCTTTTTTTTTGGCTCATATCTTCTTTATACTATTTGTTAATTCTCTTAGACTGTTAATACAGGCCTTTCTTCAGTCTCTGGAGAGGAGTATGGCTTTCAGTCTTTTCCTACTTTTTCGTTATTCTGCTGATGGTCTTTTTTTATACCAAGTTTTCAGTAAGACTGTGTAAATAATGCTTCAACAATGGGAACTTTATTTCTTCCATCTAGCTTCCTCGGCTTGTGGAGAAGAGTGTATCCTTTCATATGGGGTCTTATTTCCCTGCCAGATTTTAAAAAGAGTCTGTTCTGCCTTTCCTTTGCAAAAACCTTTTTAGCTGAGTTTAATTGACTTCTGTCCTTTCATTTACTTGAGATTCCCTGGTCTCCTTGACAATACTGCTTCTCTTAAACCATGCACTGTTTCTATAACAATCAATCTATAACACTCAATTTGAATGTTTTCCTATAATGTTGGAAGTGCTAGCAAACTCATTCTTATCTTTTTTAAGCTCAGTTGCCTTCTAGAGACAAAATCCCTATTCCCCAATATCCCGTTTTCATTGATTTCTGTTTTGAACACATTTTCTCAGCTGCTTATTGAACTTTTGCTTGCCAACCAGTTGGGTTTTTTGGGAGCATTTCTGGGATGCTACAATAGTTCTGTTCTTTCTTCACTAGTAACAAATATTTTACCTCCAGAAGTTTTCTTCCAACTTTGTATGTTATTGTTATTTTCACAGCAGCCCTGGCATCTCCAAAGAGCCTTTCCAAGCTCTCTGTGAGGTCTGATGTTTTTTGCATTAAACAGAGAAGTCTTTGATCTCTGGTATGTCAAGATTTTGTGTTCCTGATAATCATTGCTGCAACATTGAAGCAGGCGAGGTTCACTTATAGATATCAGGCAAACTTGGAAAAATCTGGATACAATCATTTTCTACTGACTAATTGAGAAGATAATATCTATATGTAACTGGACTTACTAAAAAAATCCCCCGCTGGCCAAAAGTGCTTGGCTTGATAGTCAGGCGTATGTGTGGTCAGATGGGTGTTCACAAGACCTGCAGGGTTGGTCACTGTATTGTCACTGTTGGTCCTGTGTGCTCACAAGGACATTGCCTGTAATGCCAAAGAACAGTTCTTGTTTGGATTGCAGCAGAAGTGCTGCACTGTTGCAAAACTGCACACTTCTCATATGGGGAACGCATTTACAGCACACATAGCTCATGGCTTTCAAGTCTGGGGAAAGGCTTCAGGTGGCCAGAATGTCATCTGAAGGGTTTGGATGAAATCTTGCAGTTCCAATTATGTTCCCATGTACTAATGAATGCAAAATGGTGTAGAGTGTGGCCATGGATGCAGAACTGCTTCTCATGGTGACATACATCACACAGCAGCTGGGCAGCTATAATGCCACATGATCCATGTGATGTGCAAATGGCTGGACTGACATGCATGTAATGTGGAATCAGATCTCTGTGCACTTATGGCAAGTGTAAACTGCACATTAGACTTGTTAATAGACAGAACTGAATTTGTCAAGACAGCAGACATCATGAAACAACTGGATTTGGGCCTGATGCTATTATCATTGATCTGCTAAGCTAGACAGGGAATGCTGAATCAAAGAGAAGAAGATTCAGGCATGCAGTTACATAGGGCCTTAGTGAAAATGAAAAGCTTCATTGACACAAACTTCAGGACAGTTTGATTAAAAGATACAGATCAGTTAATTTTTCTGCTAATACAGAATTTCTGCTAATACAGCCTTGAATACACTGCACAAAACTTAATGGAAGATTAAACAAAAGAAAAAAAAAGGCACATAAGAAAACTTCTAACTAGGCAGCTAATCAAGAATAACAAGCTAAGTTTCATGTGATGAAAGATAAATGGTGGGCACAAAAGGCAGAGGAGTCTTTCTGAGTTGTGGATCCAGAAAACATCATATGGTATTGGAAATAGCATCTGGCCTTAAAGACGCTGCACGATTTCTGAAGTGGAGATGAACTAATACTAATGGAATTGATGGAAAAGAAACCTGAGACTGCTGGCAAGAAATTTTCAGTTGTTGTCCTAAATGATGAAATGCTAGATGAAACTGTACAGCTACTTGGCCAGGAGCAGGGCACAGCACCTCTTACTAAAATGGAGATTTTTTTTTTCCAGCTTTCTAGCAGGTGGCACACAGTGCATTCAACTGTAGGCAAATTCGCTAAAATATAAAACCATGGGAGAGGGGTCACAAGTAGCCAGAAGACTTTTGCAGATTTTGTAAAGTAATATTTATTGAGATATTAGAGAAATTTAAATGCTGTCCTGTTTTACAAAGAGAGAAGTGATTATGTCTTCTGAAAATCATTGTCTCAAGTCCTGGAAAAGGTTTTACAGGAAAAATGGGCGGTTTTTGCTGTAGAGACAAGTCAACAGATTCTTTCAGTGAGTCCTGTTAAAGGAAGATGTTTGAGAGGTCAGGAAACCAGTAATCCTTGAGCCCTGTAACATTTTTTCTAACACTCAACATTTTTGAAAATAGCTGCGTGAAATTGAAGATACTGAAAATTGAATAGATGTATGAAATAAAAAAGTAAATCAATGTCTGAAGAACATTAATCACTTGGCTTTATATTTACATTTAGAACATGTTTCACTGATCTCAGCAAGAAGGGATTTTAGTAGAGGTTTAATGTAATAAATGGTTTGAGTTAAATCAAAGCGTGTGATATTTCAGATCCCAGCAGGAGTCCTCTGTATATAGACTACTGTTGAATTCCATTAAGCAAAAAGAATAAAGAAAAAGTGTCAAAAGAAGAAGGGACCATGTTAAAAGACTTTATGCTAAAACTGGCATTTTAACTGCTTATTTGTTCATTTTTATGGATTATTTCATCTAACTATTTTATATATATATAACAGTGAAGTGCTCTACAGCAGCTTTGCTGTTTAAAATTAAACTGAGGGCATGACATTATCTAGGAAAGAACAGGATGTAGATTGAAAGAAGGTTGTGGGTTTTGGAAAAATGATTGAAAGTGACTCTTCAGATTTTACTGGTGATAACAAGATTATCACACTTTGGAAGAATTTGTGGGGGTTGGAAAAATTTCTAACAGTAGACTTTTTAATTTCTTCAGTAATTAAAAGACAGCAAGACAGAAAACACTCAGGGAGACACAGCTGTCAGGTAAGATCCATCTATTACAGGCTTAGCCATTATGTTCAGTGTCATGCTGATACTTTAATTCATTACCTCTGGTGTATTTTAATTTATGAAACTAGCAGAAAAAAAAACCAACAAAGTGTTTGGGTTTGTTTTTTTCCTTCTTTCCCCCACCTGTTTGAGAAGTGGTTTAGGTAACAGAACAGCTAACCTTCAGGATTTTGCAATACCCAACTTGCTAAACACACTGATAATTGCAAATATTGATCAGGAAGCTGCAAGTTCTAAATGTCCTGCTCTTAAAGTTACAATTCCATAAAGATTTAGTTCCTCCGAAGTAACAGGAAAGTATTGTTCAAAGTAGTTTCCAAAATAAACCTCTGCCTTACAAGGCCTGCTTTTCTTGAGCTGACATTAGCATGTATTTTAAAGACAGGATTGTGAAAATCCTCCTGTACACATTAAGGCTTTCTGTAAAGGATACAAATTATAATAAAGTTTGGATTTCTCATATATTTTATAAATTGCCTAATGTGTACATTCTGTCTTTAAATTTCAATTTTATTTCAGAATTTGTACAGGGTATGATATAATTCAAGCAGCTTGTGACAACAGAATGATGTTGTCCTGTGTCAGCTCAAGGAGGTCACCTGTGCTCAGGAGCTGATACTGTGTGGTCTATTTTATTTTTTTCTCTTTGCATACATTTAAATTAAAATGTAAAAGTGTGTAGTAGGCAACTGCAGAAGGAGAGAAAGCAAAAATAAAATTTTAGATTTAGTGATCAAAATAGCTGTGTTGAGTGTACACATAAAAAAAAAAGGAAATTGAGTAGCTGTTAATTTGGAACATTTTGATGGATTGATCTAATTATAGAATACATATAAATGTATGTAGCTGCATGAGCGTACATGTGCTCTAAACAGACATCTAAATACTGTTGATCTGTTGTGAAGCTAAATCCTCCCAGAAAGTACATACTTTAAAACTACTTTAAAAGTAGTTTTATTACTTTTTTACTGATGTAGAGAAGCATGCAGTTGAAGTGCATCTGGATTTTCTTGCTAGTATGTTTATAGCACAATCCTTATCACTGAAATGCCAATTTCCCATCATTTAAATATGTGCTTTTCCACAATATTGGCTTACTCCAGGAGTTTGTGGTTTCCTTTGATGCTGTGACTTGGGCTGCAGGACAGATGGTGCAAGGAAATTGATGTCCTGTTGCCTGTGGCACCTGTCTCTTGCAACAAGAGTTTGGCAATCCCACCTGGAAGTGCAGAACACAAAGGCTCGAGTTGAATGCTTTTGGTGTTAACTGATCTGACATTGGTTGTGCCACTTACTAAATCAATTAACCAGAACAAGTTTCAGAGATGGGAATGATCAAAAATCACAACATTCAGATATATACATCAGTGGTTCTTCCTACTAGAAGGTAGGTTTTATATTTTTACTCTTACTATGCAAGATGGCACGTCTTACTCTTTGCAGCTCTGTACCCTTTCAGACACTTACCCCTCTGCCTAAATTTAAGGTCATAATTTTGTTTTCAGTGTGACTACCCAAGTGCTTGAAAGCCTTCGTGTGCATATTTGATATTTGGAAGCTTAGTGTTTTCATTTCAGGGTTAACATCACCACTTAAAATTTCCTGACACTTATTTTGCTTATACCGTGATTGTCGGTGTTGCAATAACAATTGCTTAAATGTGTGACTTCATAAATTTAAAAGGGAATTAAAAATAAGAGGAGTTGAAAGATAAGCTGACTTTTGTCATGCAGGGCAGGGTTTATTTTGGTGTTTCCCTTGGTTTGAGCCTGCCAGGGTGGTGGCTGGAGCTGGGACCAGCTGTGTGTCATGGTGCATGCAGGCAGGACTGCAAGGAAAATGAAGAAATGGAAACAGCAAAGGGGCCCAGATTTTTACAGCAAATATCTATAGATATCAAGTTCTGAAACTTGCTAGATCAGGAAAAAAAAGCCAAATTAAAAAAAAAAAAAAAAACAAAAAACCACAAAAAAAAAACCCCTGCTGATGGCATTGGTAAATGTTTATAAATTTACAAATTTATTTGTATATTTTTAGTTTTGAAGGAAATCTTCTATACATAAGAAATGAAAAAAGTAATATTAAGATACTTGTAAGTTAAATATTATGTATTTAAGTTGAAAACCCATCAATAAACAAGATTTAACAAGGCTCTAAGGAAGCAACTACAAATAAGGAAAAATGAAATGTTTCTTTGTGCTTAGATGCCTCACAAATCATCATATAGGTACTTTCAGATTCTCTTGAAGATTTCACCATGAAAAATGAATCTGAGGCTTTTCTGCATGAAGTCTGTCGTTACTGTTGCAGCAATAGCATTTAGGGCCTGCTTTTGGGAATCCTTGTTGCTGCAAATGAGGCTGTTTGAATTCATAACAGCTGGGGAATGACTAAAGATCCTGTGACTGTACTTTGATATAGTGCAGTTGTATTTCAACCAGGCATACTTTTGAGCATGTACAGCAATAGAAAATCAAATATGTATTTTTTTTCATGCACCCATCATTAGATGATTTAAAGATGTTAGTGTAGTATCTTACAAGTAAGTTCTGTATATAAATTTAAATATTGAATGTTCTGAATCTTATTTCATGTTGTATTCTAGTCCTTGCTCTGGGCGTTGTTTGTACATTTCAAAGTAAGCAGTTGCTAGGAGAAAATGTATATATGTAATGTAGAGTCTATACTTCCAGATAAATACTTTAAGTAGAATCAAAGCATGTAGTACTTTTCAACTATCACTGTCAAAAAGGCTTTTATAGAGCTATGGACGTAGTTGATTTGTGAGGCATTTTGACAGCTGCATTGTTCAGGGTGATTTACTATTTTCTCAATCTGCTTCAAATAATATTAAATCATAGAGTGCTTTGGGTTAGAAGAGACCTTAAAGATCAC
The DNA here is from genome assembly GCA_013389925.1 of Aegithalos caudatus. Taxonomy (NCBI): domain Eukaryota; kingdom Metazoa; phylum Chordata; class Aves; order Passeriformes; family Aegithalidae; genus Aegithalos; species Aegithalos caudatus. The sequence goes on from WEIU01015880.1 coordinate 591,136, forward strand.
CTAGTGGCACCTCCTTTAGTGGAGAGGCAAGCACACCTTCCACTAAAAAAGGCTGCTTAAAGCCCTACCCAACCTGTCCTGTATCACTTGGAGAAGGGAAGTCCTTCAACCACCTGGAGTGCTCATGCCCTGCTGTGTTGGTCCTTCAACACATATTGAGCTGGTTGAAGTTCTCATGAGGACCAGGACTTGTGAACATGAAGCTGTTCCTGTCTGTTTATAGAGAGCCTCATCTTCTCAATCTTCCTAATTGGATGACCTGTAGCAGACCCCCACTGTAAAGTTGCCTCTCTCTGCTCTCCCTTTAAGCCAACCTATAAGCCCTCATCTCCTCATCCATCACCTGTAGGGGATGCTCCATGCATTCTTACTGGTCATTGACATAGAAGGAAACACAATCTCCTCTCCTCTCCGAACAACCAGTATCCTTCCATTCCAACACTCCTGTCATGGGAGCCATCCTACCACATCTCTGTGACAAGATCCTAGGTGCACATCTCTTGTTTACTGCCCATGTCCCTGAAGCCAACATACTGGATAGAGTGGCTGGAATTCCTTTTCCTGACAACTTGAAGTCTCCTTTCAGACTCAGAGCATCCCTTTCTGGTACAGACATCAAACTTGTAATACTGGAATGGATTTGAAGTTCTGTTCCCCTGGGAACCTTAATTTTGTGAAGATTGGTGAAAAAACTGCTTGAATTCCAGTGCCTTACTGTCACCCTCTGCAATCTATCTTGGTATAGCTCAGACTATTCCTGGCTCTGTCACTGGTGCTCTTGTGAAACTACAGCAGTGGGCAATAGTGGGCTCTGTGAACTTGGGAGTCTCTTGGTGACATCCCTGCTATGAGCCACAGTAAGCAGCACAGCTCTCAGGGGTGTGTCAGAGGCACACCTCTGTTCCTTTCACAGGAGAGTCCCTGCTGCTATCACCCATCACATTCTCGTGGTTGCGTGGTTGCGTTGGCTGTTACAGAGCAGATGGGGCTGCCTGGCTCAGCTCCAGCACCTTTCCTGGTGATGGGTCTTTTCAGTCTGCAGAGCAGAGAAGAGGTTCTGCAGGGGCAGTCCAGGCTTCAGGAGAAGTTTCTTTCTCCTGCAGATTCATGCCCTTGCAAGCCTTCTGTTCTTCTGCAATTTGCCCCTCTCTGTTGAGTGTGCCAGCAGTGGAGTTGTTGGATGCTTGGCCATGGGCTGTGGGTCCACTGCAGGCTGAGCTTGGAACCAGCTTTCCAACTCAGCCCCCCTCATGTTGCACACACTTCTCACAGCCTGCTGCAACTCTGAGTAGTAAAAGAAGGGTTGTGGTTAATAGTTACAGTAGTAGTTACAAGGCTCCACATAACAGCTTCTTACCATGAAAGAAATCCTATTTTGATTTAACTCACTTTAGATATCCAGTCCTGTCTTTCTGCCATCTCCACATACAATAACTTTAGAGTATGTTATTGATGTCTGACCTTTAAGGACATTTATTTTTAACTTCCTTTTCATTTTCCTCTCTTTTCAGGAAGTTGAAGACCATGTGGCATTTTTAATAACTGTTCCAACAGCCCTAGCAATTTTTTTTGCTATATTTATCCTTGTCTGCGTAGAACCTGTATTTAAGAAGCTGCTTCGTATATTTTCTCTGGTGGTCTGGGTATGTCTTGTTGCTATGGGATATCTCTTCATGTGTTTTGGTGGAATCATCTGTCCCTGGGACCAGGTAAGACTATCATTATTATTAATTTTGCTTCCATTGGGTACATACATTCCCAAGACCCAATCTATACAAAAGCGTGCACATTCATTTCTTGTGGGACATCTTACAAAATGTTTTGTGACTAAGTGGTTGCATGCTGAGACTCATCTGTTTTATAAATACCAGAGATGTGCGAACTTAAAATACATTAGGAAATACTAGAAGAATTTTGCTTTTATATTTTTAAGCGCCCTTAGTCATGAACACTTGATTCCAGTCACCAGCTTCTTTTCTGTCTTTTCCAGTTTAAAATGTTTGAGCTCTCAGTGTAGGCTTTTTGTAGTCTACAAAGTGTTCTCTAGCCATGCATGAGAAAAGGATTGGGAGTCTCCTAACTTGTCTAGAAATATGGATGAGTAGAGAAGTGAAGTACCCTTCACATTTTTTAAATTTTGTAATGAAGAAAAAGCAAAATATAATTGCAGCCTAATAGCAGCACTTTTGAAACATCAATAAATGATGTGCAATATCCAACGCTGTGTCTGATCGATTCTTCTGAGTTCTGTCACATTATTTTCTTTTCTCCAAACTGCTCTATGTGGGAATATGGCTCATAATATTTTTATAACTCTTCAAAGGATGGAAAAAGTCTTTTAAACATATAAATATGTCTTCTGAAGATTTCGTGCTGATTCTATGAGTTTAACCTTTAAATTGTATTACTTTCCCCAGACTGCCTTCTAGGTCCTAGAGACAGACTTGAAATAAATTCTCTGACTTTTTATTCAGGTCTTGCAAAGACTTGAGCAAATGCTGAACTTTAAGTAGTTTCTTTAAACTCTTTAATGTAAATTATTTAAATTAGTGGTGCATGTTGGTAATGCTTTAGGAGCCCTTATCTTTGTGGGTGACTTTGTATTTTCATTTTCTTGGAAGGTTCTGGGATTAATTACCTAAGAAACCTCCTACCTGTTTTAGGGTTTTTTTAGGTTTTATGTCTTTTCAGTACTTTAAACTACCAAATCAGGTCACACACTTGCATGTAATAAAAAACAATCAAAATGATACATTTCTTTAGATATGGATTTCACCCTGGGAGTGCTTTTGTCTTTGTGATACCACATCTAGGTAATTCACAAGGTCTTACTTTTTTCATTTGTTTTCACTGGCATTTGTGTCATGTTATGCTGGACTATTTCAGACTTTCAAGCTTAGATGCAAATATTGAGTTAGCCATAGTATTTGTTCATTGTAAATGATACTAGATTTAGTTTTGGTATTTGAAAGCTAGGATAATGATTTTCAAAAGCACATGGACTGAAAGAGATCTAAGTCTCAGTCCAGACTTTTGTTTAGCCTGTGATGATTTGTCCAGCCATGCTTTTCTCTTAGGAAAAATGTAGGCATTCCCACAGCATGCAAGGAAGGGATGTATCTGGCCCCATGATGGAGGAAGGACTGTAGAGCTCTGGGAAATAGCACTGTCTTCCTGTAGGTTGCCGGGACATACAACTCCTCTGATATTCACCTTCTCTTTGCTTTGCATGCAAGAGCTGCTTGGAGAAAAGGATATTTGGGATGGAGCTGCCACTCTTGCTCTGCCAGCAGCAGCTGGCTCCGGGCAGCCGCCTTGCCGAGTACTGTGCGGGCTCCAGCTGAGAGCGGGCAGGACTTTTCCAGAATGCCTGGACCTGGCTGCAGATGTCTTTGGCATCTGGTGGAAGAGGGGCTGTGCCAGAGTAGCCCTGGCCACTGCTGAGAGTCCAAGGTCATGTGGCTCCTTGCAGTAGGACCCTTCACTTCCCCAAACTTACTTTTTTTTTTTTTTTTCTCCTTTGAATAGCAACCCTGTTTTGTGGACTGCTTTTGTTGGGGTACTTTTGCTTAGTGTCAGTTAAGAGTAAACTGGGAAATACGAGAATCTTTCTGGGAATTTGACACTTCACACAAAAGACTAATTGAAGGTTTGATGTTTTCAAGCATTTGAAAAAGAGCTGCGAACAGTAAAATACTACCTTGTGTTCCTGTGATGCTGGTGTTTTGTTTGCTCTGGGTGGAGAATATGTAGGTCAATAATTGGTGTTATCTCATATGTGAAACCAAATCGGAAAAATCCTTCCTCAGTGATTACTGACGAATTTATTGAAATTTTACATTTTGTGAATCTTTAAACAATTTTAGTTGGCATGTTAAAGTGGTTTTGTGATTCCTTTATGCTTTTTATGAAAGAAAGGAGACATGATGTAAAATTTAAATTAGTTAGGTTTCAAATATATCTCTGTCAACATTAACTAATTAGAAAAATGATGGAAATGAAAGAGTTCATGCACAGTTACTTACTAAACAAGTGCTTTTAAAAATTTACTTCATGTTTATATATATTTACTTTCATTTACTTTTAATTTACTTCAAATTACAGCTTAACTTCTGTTTTGGTCCAGGAGAGTTTAAAAATGTCATAACTTTCATGGCCCCATGAATCCTAAGCTTGTTGAGAATATGGATTTCTTAATTGTACAAGTAACTATTGAAATATCGATTTTCTGCATACCACAATTACTGTGGTAAAGAGCATGTTATTGTGCCATTTGTGGACAGACCTTTGAGTGACAACCCTGCATCTTCTGAATTTTGACTTAATGGTTTTCTTGTGCTTTTTGGCTGTTTGCAACTGCTCAACGTAGTCTTTCTCTGTTGTCTTAAGGGATCTGAGGTGTGAACTTTTGTGGCTTTTGTTTACAATAAAAATACCACGTGAGAGAGATTATTTTGGTTAGGAACCCAATATATATTTAATGCAGAGCAGTTCTTTCGTAGCTTGCAGACACATAACTCAAATAACCCACAATTAGGAGAGGGCTGTGGTTGGTCAGGGCCATTGTTTTGGTTTTTTTATTAGAAACCTTTAGGCTAATGTGAAATAAGTGAAAATAGTAATTGGTTTCAGCTATCTTATTGCTGTCCCTGCAGACTGCTTTTATCAATCTCCATTTCCTTGACTCTTCTTTGCAGGTACAAAGGTACAGCTTTGGAGAGAAGCTCTTATCTGGTGGGTGTCTGGCTGCTGTTTGAAGGGGGAGGAAAGTGTGGCTGTGGACAGTTACTTGTCCCTTGTGCCAATCTGCCAGCTCCGTGCTGGATCTGTAATTGCCTGCCAAGCCTGATCCACAGGCTGTTACTGCCACTGGACTGCCTGGGCATCATCCCTAACCTATCTAGGAGAGCAGCCAGCATTTTGTACCATCAGCCTTAGTAGCTAACTCAGCTCTTTAGTTAGTCCAAACTCCCTTACTCCTCTGTGTCAACAATGAGGAACAGTGAGTACACTGAGAGGGAATGGAGCATGCCTTAGGGAGACAGTGGGTGGCTTAACATGAAAAAGATTAAAACTGATGCCAAAAGTCTTGGGTACCTGGCTTTTTTTTTTTTTTTTTTAAAGAAATATGGCCACCTTCCTTTATTGGTGTCAGCCCAAGTTTTTGTGGCATTGGAGCCCCAGCTTTTCTTTAGTGGTTTGGGGAATTTGGATCTTTTGTTAGGACCTTCATGTGCTACAGTTTGCATGAGCCAGGAGGGAGACTGGGCTGCCTGCTAGGAGTCATGAGACACCTGGGTTGGTGGGAAGGAAGTAGAGCAAAGGTAGTCATGCCAAGGCTCAGAGAGAACCACTGCCTGCTGGCAACTTTCTTCCAGGTCAAAGGTGTGGGCAGTAATGTTTGAAGATGTTTTCAGTGACGAAAGAGCCAAGGGCAATGCCTACTTAGCAAGGTCTGTGAGGAAATCTGTGGATGGTGTGTTGGTCGGGGCCAGTAATGCAAAGCAGGCAAGCTGAGTAAGGAGTGCTGTTAGAAAGGAGTGATGGATTGATTTTGTTGTGCTAGAACTCTTCCTTACCATAGTATGAAGCACCTTTCCTTTCAAAACGTAAATCCAGTACTTGTCTGTAGAGTTTCATGCCAGGGAATGAATTTAAATCAGTTTTCTCTTGTTTCATTGACAGTGTAGCTATTTTACAACAGTTGCCTTTCTGTGTCACCCTCTGACACATCTAATACTTCCTCAGCCTTTTATATGGGGTGTATGTAAACATGACATAGCACTTTGATATCTGGATAAAAAGAGCTCTTAAAGCATGCAGTGGATGATATAAAAAAAGGGTAATTATGCAGCATTATACTAGTCTAATGAATTCTATCATTGCAGGATTTTGGTATTCAATTCTATTTAATCATAAATACATTTGCACAGTGCAGGCACCAGATGTGTTCCTCCTTCTCTATATTCAGTTATGGCACAGAAATTACTTCAAGCGGAATTTGACACTTATGGTTTAAAAAAAAAAATCTAGAGTGATGTGCTTAGAATATGTATTTGATTATTTTAGCCTAAATTCTATTTTTTAGCTGAATATAAAGTACTTCTTTGTTTTGTTTTAATCTGCTAATACAGAATGGTTCAATTTGGGCCTTGCAGTAGTCCTGGCTTAAGAAGTGTGGGTAAAATTTTATGCCCTAGTATTTATAATTCTCTTCTTTTTGATACTGTCTTAGCACCTGGAGATAGCTGCTGTGTGCTGAGGGCCTGCACAAAGTTACTGTGGTAATCAGCTCCTGTATTAGGCAGTTTGGTGAAACAATAGGTCTGCAGAAAGGGGAGACTTGTCTTTGCGTGAATTACGTTGGGTCTGATTTCCACACCTTGCCTTATCTAAAGTCAGCCCTGCCCTAAACTATCAATAACATGTTTTGTGGTTACACAGTATAAAAAAAAATATTGTTGGATATTTGAGGAAAACAAGGCAGGTCTCAGTGAAGTCCCTGCAGCACAGGAAAGTGAGGATGAATTGATGCTATACCACTTGTCCAGGATCTGGAGTGTGGGAGAGGCTTGACTTTTTTTAAAGTTCAAGATTAATCAGACTTTCAGGAATGAGTATTCTGAACAAGGAACCAAATCTGGTAGGAACATGGTTCAGTACCTTTTAGGTGAATATTCACCTGAAAAAGGACATGAAGAAAACCAGAAGGGTTGTATAAAAGAGAAAGGTACTGCCAAGCAGATGATATTCTGCTTTAGGAATAGGTGTGATAGAGAAAATAGAACCCCCCAATCCACCAGTTTATGCCATATTTTCAGTTGTAATCTTGGAAAGAGAACAGATGATTTTTATCTTAATATTTTTTTATAGACATATAAAGTCACAGGCTTAACAGCAAGACATTTAAGTGTTTTTATCAAGTCTGGTATGCTTTTAACTGTACATAAGGCAGGAAAAAGATGAACTATTAGACACACCTGTCAGTTATTGAAATCAGTAATACAGTACATTAATATAATAAAATAACGTGTGAACCTTGGAAATACCAGCTGGCATAACGAATGTGCCATTGATAACCTTTGCTGTGTCATGGCAGTGCATTATGAGAGCAGTTGGTGAAAAAAAAACCTGATTGCTGTTTTAAATAGGGAACATATTTTTGAAAGAAAAAGAGACCTGTTTTCATGCCAAAAGGGAGAACAGAAGTCCTGGTAAAGGAGATGACCATTATTAAGGTCTGCACAAGTAGGTGAGGGGAGGTGTCAGGTATTGTGAATTTAGAGGGCATCAGGCAGGACGAAGATTTCTGGCTGGATTTCTCAGAGAGCTCTCTGGAGAATGTTTCCCTTTATTGGTGCTTTTTACTAGTGAAGGGGTGACTGAATGTCACTGCTGTAATGAAATTTGTTGATGACCTAGTTCAAGGATTCCTAATACAGCAAAAGATCACAATGTAATGGGGAAGAAAAGCTTGACCTTGAGGACTGCAGTAATACCAGCTAGATGAAATTTAATAATAGGAAATATGAGGTGCCTGCATTTGGGGACTAACAGCAGAAGTTACAGCTATAGGCTGAGTTCATCAGTAGAAAAAGAAGCAAGGACAATCAGAATGAAGAGATGAAGCATTAGTTGGTTGTTGGGTCATTTGGACATGTGTCCAGAAAAGACTTGTTTATGATGGCAGAGTATCCAGCTAAAGATGAATCCTTGCCTGGGTGACTTTGTAAACTTCTAGTCACCTTTATTCAAAAGATTACCAGGAGAAAGGAGAGTTTTGTGAGAAGAGGTGTGGAGAGCTTGACTTGGGTATAGATCTGTGAAGAACGCTGAGAGTGGTGTGACTGCCACCTACAGATAGTCCATGGTTGCAGACATCAGATTTGAGGAGAAGCTACAGAAGACAAAGAATTAGTGACTCATACACCCACACCCCCACAAAAATAAAAATTATCTGGCCGGTAATGAAAATCAAACTGAAAATTAGAATTTAACCTATAGCCATTTGGTCTGTGGATCTTAATATCCTCAGGATAAAAAAGATTAAAATAATGAATTGGTTTTACAGTGGGATATTGTCCTTAGCTGAGAGTTAGTCAGCGTCTTCATTCGAAGAGAATGGACTTCAGGGGTTCAGGAGCATCCTGAGTTTATTCATTCTTTATTTCTATGGACCACTGAACATCTGGAAACTACTGAAATGTTTTAAATGACAGTTTGCTTTGACCTGTGCCTGAAGTTCATATAAAAGCTGAAGAGCTGCATTTTCGGAATTTTAAAAGTTCCTGGCTTTTTGCTCTCTAAATATCTTTTATCCTTTTGGTGTTCTGGAGAAGTAGTCTCGGAATTTAAAACATCTGGGGATAATAATTTCGGTCTATTTCTGATCTCTTTAGGCATTCATTATAACATTTATGAGAGAGGTTTCATGTAATATAAAGTAGAATAGACTGGATGTGTCCTGGAACTTACAGAAAGAACCTTATGAAATTCTTTTTTCCCTACTAGTTTATTTTCCTTGACTCCATTTCTTGAAATGTATTTATCATCCCGGAGGGGACAATTAAGGCTGAGCTGATTGTAGTTTTCATCAAGATTATTGCACAGTTTACATGCAGTGTGATAATTGCAGTGCAAGTCATGTGAATGAACTTTGGCAAGGCAAATGTACATGTTGATGTACAATAGAAATGTAAAACTCAGATAAATATGTATGAACTGAATGTGGTAAGATTTTTCTCTCTGATGGGAAATAACATTTATCAATAAGAATATTAATGTTTCAGAGAGTGCTGACAATAAGCAATGCTCATTTTAAATATCATCATACTCTTCTGATGTTGCTGAAAGTGAGAGACCAAGTGATAAATGGAAGTGAATAATTTAAGCCTTCCATATTGCTTCTTATGTGCTTAATAATTGATTTGACATCAGGAAATAAACATTTAATAATTTCATAGTACACATACAGTTAACAGTTACTTGTACAATGGAGACACCAGAGAACCATTAAAACAGCTATCCAGTACTTCTTGCTAGCAGGTTTAATTTAAGGGAGGCATGCAAATATCATTCATTGGAATTGTCTTTTACTCAGAAATGTAACAGTTTGCCTGACTTCCAGGAGGAAAGATTTTGGCATAATACTGCATTAGTCTGTTAGTTTAAGCTGCTAGACCTTGCATACCTGCCTGCCATGGAAAAGCTTGTAACTTTACGTGGCCATTGCACATAATATTGTATGTTTTTATTTTTGTGAATTGGGTGCTGAAAGGACATATCATCATAGAGCCTGACCTTTGCTCATTTTTTTTGCCTTTGGTCCCAGATCTGATTCAGTTTAAAGGTTTCTAGTGCAAATTTAGCTAGTCAGCTATTAGAAATAATAAAATAGATGGTGAAAACATTTCCTACAAGCTGCATAAGAAGACCTCAGTTTAGTTGTTTGGGGGTGTTCCCTGTTTCTGTAGATTTTATTAAGTATTAGGCAAAACTGTGGTGCTAAATAAATGAATCTGAGTATTTGCATTGTCAGAGGATCACTTCTCTTTTAGTCTAGGAAGCAGGTAACAGGATTTTTCCCCATATCCCTGCAGCTTGTAGTATGCTGGCTGTGAAATCCTTCTCATTTCCCATGTTAGGATGCAAACCTGCAGTTATGCAGGTAGTGGGAAACCTTGCTTACCTTAAGTTAATATTTGAAACAAAAGGATACACTAGTTTGTTGACAAGCAAAGTGCTATGTTTATAGAGTTTTACAAAAAATGAGAGATAAAGAAGTAAAAAAATACATTTGATGTAGTAAGTCTCACTCAATACAGCTTGTAGAGAATATGTGTTTAGGTTTTATATATTCATAGAAAATAAAATTAGTAAAATCTTTGTAAATTAATTTTAAAGATATCTGAAATATACAAATGTAATTAGGTCATAGGATGGTGTTATTGCATGATTTCAAGTGTGGTGAAGATTTTTAGGAAAAACATATAATTGAATGTAAGTTATATAAATAATTATACATCATAAATTATAAGTTAATTGAGAACTAGAAGATAGATGTGCTTTCAAGAGATTGTTCATGTTCATTTAGCAACTTTTTTGGTTTATTTACTATGTGATTTTTTTTTTTTTTTTTTTTGTACAGAAGCAGTGTAGCTTGCTTGTTTATTAGGAGTTAATTTTGATGTTTATGTTTGTTTGATTCAGCAGTAGATGGTCTAAAAAAACTGGAAGGAGAAAAAAAAATGGACTCAGATAATGGTCAGTTCTTAGACAACATTTCAGTGTTAATGAAAGATGATCCCAGAGGTATTTATCTTTTATGATTCTGCCTCCTCTATAGGTAACATATGAAACTGATTTGGAGAAGGGCTGAGAACAGGAAGGGCAAGAGGACTTTCACAAGGCAGGTTTCAAAAGGAGCAGCTTTTCAGAAGGGAACCACTAACTACTTGGGAGATCCATATCAGGGAGAAGGACACAACATCTCCCAGCTTCAGTACTGCAGAAAAGCCAAACCTGGGCTAGTGTCACAGGAAAAGTCTTTCCAGTCTATCAGGGGGAAAGTTTATGTCTCTCCACATGAAAACATTCACAAAGCTTCAAAAAATAAATTGTGTTTTCATGCAGTGCAACATCTGCTGTTGTGCAAGTTTGGGAAAACGTACTTATCTGTTACTACTCCAATGCTTCATATTGATTTTATGGCTTAAAATAATCTTGCTGTAAAATAACATATTTATCAGTAGTGTCAATTTTATTTAATATCTGAAGTTCTTGGATTATATTGTTCTGGCAGATTTATTTTGAAGTGTTTAGAACCTGACTATGTATTAATTATGTTGAATTCTAGATTGCATTTTTCCTATTTGCTTCATGTGCATAACATTTTAGCTAAGTTATATATGTATATAAGTTTTCTATGTTACTTTTCAGGTCATTATCTTTGCTTAAACTGGCAAACCTGAATATCTTAAATATTCTGATTTCTGTAACACTTTACTTATATTTGTGAATATATTCATTTCCCAAGAACCAAGATGGCAGCTGAAGTGATGACCCAGTAACTGCAGTCACCCTATCTCATGTCTTCATGTGGCATTGCACAGTAATTTGCATTTTGTACTCTGCACAATCTCTTTACACATAAGTGCTTTCTAGATTTCCTCTTTGTTTTAGTATCCCAACTTGAGATGGCCTCTGTAATTTATCAGTTTGCACATTTGTAGTATGAATGTCCTTAACTATTTTCTGCTTGTTTTGGTTACTTCACAATTTCTTTGTATTCCTTTTTCAGCTCTTCCTTTCATACATTTGCTACCAAGTTTGCAGCACCTTTTCATATTTACCACAATAGTTGCTTCCTCTCCCACTTACTAATGAAGACTGCCTTTCCTAAATCTATTGTTTGTTATCACTCTTATTTTTTGCATTACAACCAGCTGTCGTCTTCATAAAAATAGTTCTTGCCTCATTCAATATGGATGAATTTTCATAGAGGACAATTTTTAGGCATCATTATGACAGTGATAGTGTTGCAAGTTCAGATATCTGAGGGCTCAGTTTGAGATCAGTTATATTCCCCTTGACCACACTTGCAGTTCTGCCTCCCTGCCACCTCCCAAAAAAAGGAAAGTAAAAAACCTTTATGGCAAGTTTGGTTTGTTTTTTTTTTTTTTTTTTTTTTTTTTTTTTTTTTTTTTTTTTTTTTTGTTTTGGTTTTTTTTTTTGATAATACAAGCAAGCAAAATATTATAGCTTTATCTTTCAGATTCTGTAATTTTTTAATATTGTAATTTCAGAATGAACTGATCCTAAGTAAACATGAGAGTACCTACTTCTGTATTTTTCTTTATTATGCTGTTGTTAGCCTTAATCATCCAATTTTTTTTTCAAAGAATGTAGTTATGAAGGAAATGTATTCAAAAGCCTGTCATGTAAGGGAGGTGAACATCTAAATAAAACATTAAACACATATATGTCTGAAAACTTCTGCTTTCCAAAAAGAACTAAAACAAAAATGCATTTTATTGCTATTAAATGAGGCAGAGATTTGAGTAAGTCTATTTTTTTCCATGTCACACTCTGATTATCTATTATGACTTCATATGTTATCTAATGCCAGTTCCTAACAATGTGCACATATTACTTACACACCTGTACAAACAAGTATAAATTGGTGCCTTAAATGGCTTTCACATAGAGGAGACTGTGGTCTTTGTTAGGTGGGATGCCTTTTATTTTCTTTGCACTAACCTGAATTTTATCACCGGTTAGAAACTTATTAAGAATATCAGTTACAATTTTGGGTCTTTGTTGGGTCTGATGTAGATAAACTTCCAGGTCTACTGAATGACCCAGGGTATTGACAAGAGGCAGAAAGTATGTGATCTGAATGGCAACCACATATCTTATGGATTTATAACTAAAATGGGATTTACTTAATAAAATGCCAGCTTTCAGTTTTCAGTACTTTTACTATTTTGTTGCAAATCTTACATGAGGGCTTTCTTGGGTGGTGTTTGGCTTTTTTTTTTTTTTTTTTTAACCTGCTTTATCAAAAATGAGATTGTTGGGCCGGATGTACCGCTTTGTTCAGGATGGTTACAGTCTCAGGGAGAGTGGGAGAGGACTGAAGTCAGGACAGATCCCACCACTGCTGTGCCTGGCCTCTACCTCCTGCTGTTTCTGTGGGATGGGACCTGTGCCCATGGACCATTCAGTATGCACAGGCTGAGCATCAGATGCAGCAAAAATGTTGGGACAAAGCCACCTAGAAAAGTGATGAAAGCTGAGCACCTCTGCTTGTGCAGTGTGGAGAGCTGGGCATGCAGACAATGGCTCATGTGACAGTGGTGCCTGTTGGTTTTTTAACAGATGTTTTTCCATGGTATTCTGGTGTTTTTCTTTCTGGGAGCTGTGAAAATTGGTCACACAGCCCTGGACAACGGATGGTTCCTGGCGAGCAGCATGGATGGAGAATGGCTGAAGGGACAGGTGAAGAAGAGTTGTGTTAAAACTGAAGGAAATAGAGTCCTTAGGTTGGGGTAGGTTAGTAAGCAGATGGTAAATAAAATCCTCGGCTGAGTAGGCATGGAGCAGCGTGCATTTTGTTTGTACAGAAAATAGACTTTCAACTCCTGTCATTTGTATACTCAGTGGCAGTGGATAGAAATGGGATGGCAAACAACAAAAGCTATAAAAATTGGAATGATTTTGAAGTATTGAAGGTCAACAGGATTGTGTATTTCAGGCTGTTGTATCTTACTAAATCATGTAACTCTAGTAAGGTTCTTGCTGTTATGGAAATGGCTTCTTGAATACACCACACCATCAAGAACTTTACATAGGAAAAATTATCTTAAATATATTTAAATAAAATTTAACATTTGACATACTAATATTAATAGAGCTCCCCAGGTGTTTGAAGAAAATAACACTAGCGAGAGGGGGTGTGTTTTGAAAAGATTCATTTTAATGCAGAATATGCATAAGGATGTCATTCTTTTTAGGCATGGTCTGTTGTTGAAGTCATGCAATATGAAGTAATACATTAAACTTGTCACAATTTTGGAATATATTTTAAAGCAAAGAGATTTCTGGGCAAAAAGAATTTGCCTAAAAATGTTCTTTTTATGAAATGTGTAGCTGAAAATGTTATGCCTTCAGTTTCTTACTGGTAACAATAGTGAAGCATTTTGCTCTTCTCCCAGTTTACTTTTCTGCATTTTGCAATACTCAGATTTCAGAAAAGAATTTAACAAAAGGCAAGTTTACAAATCTAATATAATTGGATTCAAGTATCCCCTTAGGTGGCAAAATAAAATAACCAACAATTATAACAATGTAATTGTTGAACTACAGAGTAGCAAAATGAACTCCCAACATTTGTTGTTTAAAACTGAAGTGCTCTAACTCTTCCTTCATCCTGAGCAATTTTATCCTTGAAATCCTCCAAAAGAAGCCACCACCTGAAGTGTAACTGCATAGTAAAGTACTCATAACTTTGTCTATGCAATTAAAATATTACTGTAGTTAGGTTTCTTCTTACAATTAAATAAATTGCTACTTGCAAATCCCATTTCCCAGTTCTCAGACTAGTAATATTTTGCTTATATCATTGGTTTTTTTTGACTGGAGGTATTGGAGAATTTTTAAGATTGAATTAATTTTACAAAACTTTACTATTTAGGGCTATATGTTTTTTACAAGTCTGAAGTCTTGAGCTAGGGAAGAGGCTGCACATGGCAGCTGGTGGGGTGAGAGACCACGATAACACTGGTACCGGAGCAATCCTTTAGAAACCCAGGTCCTTGTTATCCAGAAATGTCTCTGCTTCTGAACTCCCACCTCATTTCCTTGAAAGCACAAATCTCTCACGCCTCCAACACACCCCAATTCTCATACCCCAATTAAGCAATATTAAGACATTATCACCACTGATTTGTGAGAGCTCCTTCCCAACCTGTTGCCTAGTGATACTGGGGTGGGAAGTTCTATCTGGTTCAGGAGGTTTGGGAATCACTGACAGTGGACCTTGTTGACACAGTACATGAACCTGGTTATAATATTACATTGATAAGGCCTCTGGTAATTGAGGAAATTTAGATGCAGCTGAAGCATCTGCCTGTTTCAACGTGCATTGCAGTGTGCAGGATTCCCCAAAATGGGCCAAGTGTGATGTGAAACTGTGATTCTCTCCACCAATGTATCCAGAGCAGAATCTCTTCTAGAACAGTATCTCTGATCCAATTTGTCTCCTAGCAAAAATCCTGTCCCCAGTCCAAAAAACAGGCTTAAAACCTACAAAGAAGCCTCCTGTAAGATTGTTCTTGAGGTCTTCATTTCAGTTTAAACCTCTTGCAGTGAGAAAACAATGTTGTAAGGTCATAATTAGACTACTATAGCTAGAAATTCCCAGACAATGTATTGCTCTTGTCCACTTTGACATTTAGTAGTTTTAATATTGACAAACTACCACAGAAGAGCTCAGCTGAGAGTATCTTGCAGTCATTGATCCATTGTTCTTGGGCAAGCATTCTATTGTGATTATGGAAAGGTATTTGCATGAATATGGGCAGAGGTTACACATCACACTTGGGGTAATGGCTTTTCAGCTTGCTCTAAGGGAAGGGAGAGCAGCTGAGGTACCAGCTGGAACAATTCCAATGTTTGTCAGGGCCTGAAGTCAAATAGGAAAATTTCCCTGGAGCATCAGGTCCCTCTTCTGAACATTCAAGACTGGCAAGTGTTCAAAGGCCTTCTGTACAGTATCTCACAGTCCTATTTTTTCTTTTTTTTTTCTTTTTTGAATCTTAGTATGTAATTTTTTTTATGTAATGCAGTATTGGGTTTTGCTTTCCATGTGCTTATTTTTATTTCAGATATTTGACTTTAGTTGAGTTTTGGAGGCCGTTTTATGTACCCATTTATTTAATAGGTCATCATGAAAGTAATGCTAAGCAGGGATCATTAAAGGGGATATTGTGTGGGATGAGTGGAAAGTTATTTTAACCACAAGACTGAAGAGGAGTCTCTTCTATCCTAGTTCCCCAAAAGACAGGAATGACTCATTTACATTTCAAATGAGATACAGATACCGTCTGTTACCAACTTCATTCAGATTTCTGATGAAGCCTTCAACAGATTGCTTTTACATGAATAAAAAAATGACTGGTTATTAAATATATAAACAGTAACATTTATTCACCTTTGATTACACTGGATTTCCAAGAGATAATGTATGTTGGAAAATTGCATGCTCTATTGAAATTAACAAAAAAAAAAAGTTGTATTTATTCATATTTTTATTTTTACCCTTTAAAAACAGCAAGGGGGCACAAAACCCCCTTGGTCTCAGAAGTCAAGAACTCTTGAATTGTGCTTAGTATTTCAACTTCCTACTTGTGGTGTTTTCATGTGAGAATCAATTTACCACTTGCAGATTATGAAGCTGAAGAAAGTATTTTCCTTCTTGTCTGAAATAGTGCCCTTTTTCAGGTAACATGGAATAAGGAACTACATTATCTGGCATCGTTTGTATGTTTGTGTAAAAGAAGAAGTTTTATGGCTAAAAAGTATTGTTTTATCTATACTGATAGTCAAAAGTGAAGGTTTAACAAATTTAGCTACTTATAAGAACAGCTGTATTTTAGTGGAAGTACTGAAAATTCCTTGATGGATTGTGTTTGTGGATTAGTGGCCATCGGAAGTGTTTACATCTCAAGCTTTTTCAGAGAACCCTTGCGAAGTAGAATTGATTGCTTGTCACAGTGGCACTTTGGCAACATCCTGCTTTATTTCAGTTCAAAAGCAATATCAAACCTCCAAGGACCACTTCAAAATGGATCAACGTAATGCTGTGGAGAGAGTATTCCTGCTAGGTGTTGATTTCCTGGGAGGGTATGCAAAGTGGCAAGCCTAGAGAAAGGATGAAGTGGCAAAGATTGTGCAGAGGTGGTGTAAAACAGGCTGGGGAAGGACCCTGTGCTGCTGGAGGCATTTGGGCAGTGCTGACAAACTGGCAGTGCTGTTGTACAGCTGATATTACCACTGTTTGCCTGGTCAGGAGCTGGCTCAGGCAGGTCTTCCAGCTGGACAAGCCTTTGCAGCTGCATCAGAGATGTGTTCCTGGTATTGTCTGAAGTAATTAAATAGCCTAGGAGAAGAGGCAAGAAAAATTGGAGTGCTCCCACTTGGATCAGGTTATCACAGGTGTGATTGCTCACCTTCAGCATAGTTGTGCCAGTAGCAGGTTAGGGCAGCTGGTAGATTGGGTAACACAGTGGCTTGTGTGATGCACACCTGTGCAGGTGGTTGGCTGGAGGACAGCTGTGATCCATAGGTGTGTGAGACAAAGTGGATGGGAGGAACTCAGTGGGTTTTAGGTCAAAGGAGATTGAAACAAGTAAGTCAGTCTCTTTTCCAAGTAACAAGTGATGGGACAAGAGAGGAAATGGCCTCAAGTTACACCAGGAGGAGTTAGATTGGATATTAGGAAAAATCTCTTCAGCAGTAGGATTGTCAAGCACTGGAACAGGCTTTTGAGGGTGGTGATGGAATCACCATCCCTGGAAGCATTTGAAAGACACGTAGATGTGGGACTTAGGGATATGGTTTAGTGGTGTGCTTTAGCATGCTGGGCTAATGGTTTGACTTTGTGACCTCTTGGGTCTTTTCCAATCAAAACAACTCTTGATAAGGAGCTTCTGTGCCATCTGCAATGAGAAAAGGAAGACCAGAAATATTCAAATTGTCTGGTCTAAGAGATGGAGTACCTTTGTTGAATGAGGATATGTGGAGGTGGAGTTTGGCTGCAATCACTGCAGACAGACCTGTTCTTCTCCACTTTGCCCCTTTGTCCAGCCTGCACCAGGTTGTGCAGTGTTTGGTTTACTCAGTGTTGGCTCATGGGAGTGCTGAGGGCTGCTAGCTGCTCTGCATGGTGACCTGGGGGCTTTTTGGGGAAGGGCCTGCAGGGCATGGCACAGAGAGGAGATGGGGATCCTGGTGTTTGTACTTCCTAGCAGAGGAAATCTTAAAATAGCAGCAGCTGTTCAATCTAAAGATATTACACTGGGAGAAAAACACACATTTCTGGGACCGTTTTTTCTGCTTCTCTCACCAGCACTGATCCATTCTCACTGCTTGTGGAGAGTTGGTGAAATGCTCAGAATGTGGGCACTGACACGTGTAGCAACCCCCAGAAGGTAATTCTATTTGCTTGTGGTTGTGTTAAAGGTTTTTCTCAAAAAATCCAGTCTATGACATTGACACCTAAAAAAGGCACAAAACCTCCATTATAGTGTTGTTAAATGTAAGGATAATATCAAATCCCTGCTATCCCTGCTCAGTATGGAAAGGTTTGTAACTCAATTTGTTTATCTGCCATCATGTGACAGTGGATGGAGGCGATAAAAAACCCACAGAAATAACCATATGCATGGAGAAATGCATGCAGGTTTGGAGCAGAAGGTGAACCCACTGCTCCTGTCAGATGCCTCTGAGCATCTCTCTCTTTCTCTCTCTGAAGCTTCAGAACTGTAAATACTAGTTAGAGATGTCTCTCTTCCCAAGGGCAGGGAAAGGATTCAGATGGAAGCAAAATAATGAATTGCCAGTTAATGTACACTTTTCCTGTCAGTGCCATATAAAGATAATACTTGCTCTGCTAGAGGTGATCTCTTTTTTTGAAGTAGGAAGGATGGAGGAAATTAGCATATATTTTACTTTTATTGTCAGAGGTGTATGATTACAAGGAACAAGTTAAAGTAACAACAGAGAGAAACTTCTTTAGATATGAAGAAAATGATTATGTAAATGGTATTTGGGTAATGCAGTTTCTTCCCCCATACTGACACTTCAAAGAGCTACACCAGCACTGCAGGATAAATGGGATGAAGCAGGGACATATTCAGATCTTCTTCCACCCACTGTCCCCCGCTTTACTGTTTCTAAATGTTCATTTGAGTACTTCTGAATTCTCATTTTCATCACTGAACCAATCTAAATCCAATCCAGGAACTACTATCAAGATAGCACATCAGAAATCAATCTGGAAACATCCTATTAGTTATTCTGCTGTGAAATCAATGTGATGTAGACTAGAATAACTAATTTCATATGTTTTTTCAGTTATGTCTGGTTAGTTGATTTACCCATGTGAAAGAATTAGTGGTTAGGAGAGAATCTTTCTGTTGTGCTGCCTTGTGTAACATTGGCTGAATTGCTGCAGAAGTGACAGGGTCAGAAGGTGCAGGAGGAAAGCAGTTGATGTTTCAGATGCCAATCTGAGAGTCTGTTTGTAGCTTATAGAAAAGAGTTTTAAAAGCTCTGGATCAGGGTTTATAAAGCATTCAAGCAGGAATGCTTTATCTGGAAACAACAGCAGCAGCTCTAGGATCCTGGAATGTTTATGTGCCATTTGCGGTTTGGAAACCCTTGTTCTGGATTTTTCAGGAGTTCACCTGATGAAAAATTAAGTGTGAATACCCATGTTCTGATTTCATAGTTATATTCTTATTGGGGTACATATGCCTGG
Source organism: Aegithalos caudatus (assembly GCA_013389925.1). Classification (NCBI taxonomy): domain Eukaryota; kingdom Metazoa; phylum Chordata; class Aves; order Passeriformes; family Aegithalidae; genus Aegithalos; species Aegithalos caudatus. The sequence goes on from WEIU01015880.1 coordinate 610,178, forward strand.
CCTTGTTCTGTGCAACTTTAAAGTATATAATGTCCATTAAAAATTAAAAATAGTATAAAAATAAATATATCACACCTTTCAATAATTCTAAAATAGTTATCAATCTGAAACACAGGGATTACTCTGTGTGATCCAGAATTTTCTTCTATTCATAGGCTGTGTCTCATATAGTGAAAGGTATTGCTTTTCCTGTATTTCCCAGTTGTGTTTGCTGCTCTCTCTGTCACTACAAGCATGATGGATTAGCATCACATCTTCCCATGATTTTGTCCCAATTCCTTATAGCCTCTTTCAGGTGCAACTGCATGTTGTCAAATTCAAAATATCTAACTATCTATATATATGTATAATGTCTAGAGAGTTTCTAGATATCTGGAAAGCTGTCAAAAGAGTGAAGATATCCTCTGTCTAATGCCAGGTATCTTTAATATTCCCAGGCTATTTCCTTTGCCTGGGGGGATATTCCATTCTGCATTTTTATCTTAGGAGATGGGAAGAATTCCTGGTTCCCCTTATCATAATAACTGTTGCTTGAGGTGGTATCAGAAGTTGAGGATTTGCAGTTGCCCTTTATCTACTCAATGCTATTGGAAGGCTCGTGCCAGAGAGAGCTTTCTGTTTTATAGTTTTTAAGCAAAAGCTACGTCACAGAATTCTTCAGAACTAAATCATACATAGGTTCAAAAGTTCATCACAAATGAGTCAATAGTGTTTATTTTAGGAAAACCAAACACCAACCCTCAAACAAGCCAGAAATTTTGACACTGAATAAGAACCAGGTTGGTTTCCTCTTTTGCTGTTTCTGGGTTCGTCTTCTGTAGCTGCTCCCTTGCACAGCCCAATTATGTCTGTATGAGCAGCACATACACTTTACTGTAATGTAACATATTTTATGGGTATAACTTTTATCTGTGCATCCACTTGCTTATTTTAGCTAATGATAAGAAGTACTAAACCCAACCATTCAAAAACATTATTTGTATTATGTGATATATTGAGTTTCCTATTTTCACAGGACAGGTGACATTTTCTTGCTGATAACTTGGTCAATAATGAAAATCAGGACTGCCAAGGAATGATTTATTCAATATCTGAATTTTATCTTAAAAAATGTGAGAGAAAGCAACCAAAACCTGCCAGTAAGCCTGAAGGTTAAACAAGTATCCTGTCTGACATTTCTAACTGATTTTAAATATCAGCTTTTAGAGGAAAACAGGACTGCAGATACCATTTGAAGTTGATTTTAGAATGCCAGACTTAAAATAGAGTTGTTCCTAGGCACTTCTGTGAGGTTTTTGTGCAGTCAGAGACTTGAATTGTTTAGAGAAATCATATGGGTCATTGATTTACCTGAATTTATATATGTTTTTTCATAAAACTAAGAGACTAAATCTCTCCTAAGACGGTAGCCTACCCTGTCTTGAAAACCCCAACCCACTGAGGACTGAATTCCTCTGAAACAAAAGACCAGTGTAAAATATGGCTGACTTAGAAGTAAATATTTTGCCTTGTATTTAAATTAATGTTGCATGAGCACTGAAGGCCAGACACCAAGTGTATTTAGACTGATATACTGCTGTAGCTTTGCTAAGTGAATACCATACTGGAAAGTGCTGAACTAGAAATGAAAGTCATTAGTCTTGAAAACAGGGTCAGTGAAAGAAGTTGTGCCAACAGAAAACATTTATGGGAGACAAGCATCTTTTCATTCACCATGAAAGGCAGGAGCAGTCCAGACAGAAAAATAAACAGAGAGAACTGTGTTAGTGCTCGGTATTTGCCTGGATAAGGCTGACAGTGTTGCTAGTATATATTGATTTAAATCTAGAGGACACTGAGGAAAGAAAAAAACAACCAGGACTGATGAGGAAACTATTTTAGAGCTCTTTATGAATAATTCAGTAACATAATTTATTTCCATCTGAGTGATTGATAATTTCTAATTTTTCCCCAAAACTCTCATATTGTCAGTATGCAGAAGTGTTATGCATATAGTTTTCTTCTGGACAAATACTGCCATGCCTCATCATGTTCAAGTTTATGTATAATCAGCATGGCTTTTAATCCCTGTATAAAGTACAGAAAAGAGTTGTACATGTCTTTCCAAAACCCCAAAAAATGGGATGACAGAGTTTTAAATTTTAAAATATGATCTCAATGTTATTTTCCCATATGTAATCTGGTCCTGAAGTTGCTAGGGGATGTTGCACAGTTGGGAATTAATTTAGTCTCTGCAACTGCCAATAGGTGAGTAATGGCTTTGTGAGATAAACAATCCCTCTAAATATATTGCCTGTAGACTAGAGATGTCCAGGAGCTTTCAGCAAAGCACTATCTTCCTGTTCTAGGAAAGGCTATAAAAGAGGTTTCTTGTTTCAAAACAATTATCTTTCAAAATATGACTTCTAAAGAGAATATTCCCATGAAATTTTATGTTTAAATTTATAGTTTTTTCATTTAGTTGCAGGCTAGCATCAGGAATAAGAGAAAAGCTGGTGTTCCCTGCAGTTCATAGAATCATTTCAAGATGGACTACTTAACAGAAAAGAGTCCTTTTTACCTGATTGCATACATGTGAATCAGACAAAGCTTTCCTTGTCTTTTACTTAGAAGAAGACTGATTTATGTGTTCCAGATTTTTGTTACTTTTTGTCAATTCTGAAAAATAATGCTACATGTGCTGCATCAGTCCTCCTGAGAAATGTCATCACAACTGACATCAGGGATGGAAGGGAAGCAGAAGCGTAGCAGGTGTCAGTACCATATTGATCTTAAGGATGTCATTTATTGAATTGCATTGAAAATATAACTTTTAATATTTTCAGTGGATGTGGAGTTAATTTTTTTCCAGTTTTTGGTGGAATAAGTTGGTAGTCTTGATGGACAGCTGTCTTTCATAGGTAAGGGGAGGACTGGTTTGTAACTGGTGCTTTTACTGCTGACAAGAACTTAAGTAGGAGGCTTCATATGATTAAGCCTGGGTGAGTTGAAGTAATATCTTGTGTTTAAACTGCAGGGTACTTAGAAGTAATACTACTCCACATGGGTGTTGCTGGCTATCTGGTATGCCTGACTGCAGGTGTGTTAGCTGCTGGACCATCTGTCTCAGAGATGAGCTATCAACATTCTCCCTCTGTGTTTCCTCAAACCTTTCTCCTCCTATGTGGCCTCCTGGGCCCTCCCATGTTCAAAACATTTCATAAACTCTTTAGTTTTGGCTTTGAGAAGTCAGTTTCATTTTGACAACAGGTTGAGTCTTTCAGCAGGTTAGCAGTGTTACATAGTTCAGACTGTTAAAGACTCTTTAGAGGCTATTTTCTCTGTTTCTGACAAAGAACTGGCCACTGTGACAATTTCTTTAATGTTCTTTGCTGATTCTGTTTTTGAGCTAGAAGAAAGCCTCAGAGAAAGAGAGCGAGACAGAGAAAGCAAATCAGCCTTTATATTGTTTAGGTCTGAGAGACTCTATCTTATTTACTCTGTGGCACATCTTGTGGGTCTGATACCCACGACTGAACCCTGGCCAAATGGCATGCTTTGATGAGACCTGGGTGCATATCACTCTCCCCACATTGCCATTTCCTGTGGGAGGATACTCAGACGCATGGGGAAGGGCGCAAGTGCAGTGTGATCTAACAGGAGGAAAGGGTTTATCTTCCTAGGTAGCATGTGGCGGCTCCAGGGACCCACTTTTTCCACTCAGCACAGCAATTTTCACACAGATGTATGTTGTGCATGCCCACTAGCTGTTTTTCCAGATGGGCTGCTTGAGCTGTGTCTTCACAGTTCATGCTGTAAACTGAGAAGTCACTTTCAGAAGTAGGGAGATACTGCTTTCCTTCAGTAGAAGATAGCACCAGAAAGGGGAAAAAATAATGCTCATGATTTGGAACATTCACGATGTGTGAAGAAAGAAGAAAGACAAGTGTAAAGGAGATGCAGGTTTCTTCACAGGTAAATCAGTGAAGTAAAGGGCAAAATGAGAAGGAGGAGAGAGAATGTAAGTATTTTTAATTTTTGTGTCTTAGGGTTGATTCTCAGTAAAAGACCCATAAGCTCTAGCATCAGACAATCCTAGCTATCACCTAAGAGAAATAAATTTCTGGCCTTAATGAATGCAGACAGAAGAGCTATAACCATACAGGGTATAATCTTCATGTGAGTAGTAAAGGAGAAATTGGGGGGAAGGTAGTCTCTTTCTTTCTCAAGCAATTTTGGTTGGTTGGTTGGTCTTGGTTTTCTGTTGTTGTTTGTTGTTTGTTCATTTTTAGTTTGGTTTTGTAGTGACTGCTTGGCAAACAGTACAGCAATAAGAGATAAAGTGCATCTTTGGTTTGGCAGCAGAAAGATTTGTGTGAACAAAGGCACATCTTGTGCCTCAAGATGCAAGGACTTCAATAATGTGCTTGGGAAAGGTTGAGAAGTAATCAGGATGTGCGAAAAGAGCCTGCTCTTTTCATGAGAAAAAACACCTTCCAAAATTCAGCAGAGACCATTTTCCCTTCTAAATCAAGTTTTGCCCTCTTCAAGAAGTCTTTTTTTCAGAGGACAGCCTTTCTAAGCACACTAGTGCAGCTGTACTGCTACACACAAGGAAAACTTAGTTGGATGGTTGAAAGGCCCCGCTGAATTCCATACCCTGCAAAAGAGCAACCTTACTATGCCATAGCATTGTTTATCTATTTCCCACCTTTCACAAACATAGAAAACTGCATCAAAAAGAGAAGATGGTTCCATGCACCGTGTCAAACCAAACTCCACTGTAGTTAGTGATTTGTCTTTCTTTCAAAAGCAAGTCAGCGCTTTTTTTTTTTTTTCTTAATTGCTGTAACTTCTAGGTAAGACCTTGTCTCAGGAGTGGAATAACAGGAATATTTGCACTGGAATGAATTAGTTCTTGGCAGAGATGAATAGTGAACTTGCTGGCAGAATGAACATTTCTGTATACTGCATCTTACCTCCTCATACCTTGAAGATATATATGGAAGGCAGCAGTCTGAAAATGGAGGAGCAGTAGAATTTTGCATTAGCAATTTTCTTTTGAGGAAAATCACAGTGGCATTTCATTAACATACAGGTCTACTGCAATACCTTGATACTTCTCTTAAGAAAGCATTTTACTGGACTTAAACAACTGGATTCTTATTGCATATCAGTAGTAGTAGGCAGCTGTGCTAGGTTCAGTAATGCCAGAATTCACAAAGTCAGCCTAAAAAAGAAGAACAATTGGATTGTCTAGGGGATCCCTTTCACTCCTGTGAGCAGTGTCTTCTTTCAGCAATACAGATGCACTAAAATATTCTTGCAGCCCTCACAAGATGACTTCCCTGGGAGGTTGTCCACTAGTTTTCCTATGTTAGCTTGGGGATATGCTGTGGAAGAGGAGGACTGAAGGCTCATGGAGGTGAATTTTACTGCTGCTGAAATGTAAATATTCTGCTGAACTGTCATCATTGGGATGCTGCTGCCCTTATTTGTCCTGAGGAAAGGAAATGATCGTATTCATGAAGGTGGAGTGATGACACTCAAGCCCATTTAGCTCCCCTCCTTCTGGCTTCTTCTCTGTTAACTCCTTAAGGCTCTATCTCTCTAGTCTTGCATTTAGTAGGAAGTGGTCTTTTTTCTGCACAGCTTCAACCCCAGTTTTTAATAGGGCTTCTGTATTATTTAGGTTTGCTGGCTTTTTTGAGCAGGGAAGTATGTCAGAGAGCAGACAAAATAGATTAGAAATGCTGTAGCAGTGTCTTCTTGTCACTATTCTCTTTCTTGTCTGTTTATCTAGTAAATGGGGTCCTGGAGAAAGACAAGAAAGAGAAAAAGATGTTTGGGTTTGAGCAGTACAGCCACTCAATTCAAAGCCACATTTAACCAACTGGAAACTATAACACCTGTCTTAAGCCTTTGAAGAAGTAAGTTACTGTGTAACAGTTTAAATGAGAACAGGAAAGAAACCACATTATATGCTGCTGGTAACTAACCATCTTGCAATGTAGATTTCTCTGGAAGTATTTTCAATGGTTTCAAATGCCCTGCTGTTCTGAGAGCAGTGCCTTTGTTTATCCTTGCTTCACAAATAAAAAAAAAATTAAAAAAAAAACCACAAAAAAACCCCACAAAAAAAAAAAAAACAAACCAAAGAACAACAAAAAAAAAAAAAAACCAAACACCAACAAAAAACCCACCCCCCCCCCAAAAAAAAACCAACAAAAAAAACCCCAACAAACAAACAAAAAAAACCAAAAAAACAAATAAAAAAACCTATTGAGAAAAGGGTAACAGAGAGGATGCTGCAGTGCTCAATGTACTGTTCCTAGGGAATTTCAGCTACATTCCTAGCATTTCTGCCTTACGTTAATGCTTCAGATTCAAAACCAACTTCCTTTAAGATTTCAAGTGTTGTAAAGTGAAAATTAGTGACTCAAAGGGCAGATCTTAAGCGACTTGAAAGTTCTTGTAAAAAAAGTTAGGTTTTATGATGGAAAATTAAAAGAGAAATCCTTTCAATAAAAGCAGAGTTTGTTTCAGGCCTTTGTTTGACATGTGGGCTAGTATTTCAAGAGTGTATTTTTGTTGAGTGGGGATGTGGGTCCAGATTTAAACCGGGCACTTTAAATCAAAAAGCTATTTACTGTCCCCTTTAAAAAATAGCAACCATTGATTTGCACATTTAATAAAAGGAAAGTAACTAAGACATCAATTGGTAGCTAAGGAAATGGGCTGAAATCTGAGACAGTTTTCTGGCAGTACATTAATTTTTATTTTTCCATAACCTCCCAGAGGATGGAATTGATGACACATCAGGAGGTGTGAAGTGTTTTATTTCTAAGGTCAGTGGACCTACTTATTTATGTAAGGGAAATATTTAAAGAAGCACATATTAGGTTTTCCAAGGGAAGCATTTAAAGGAACAATGCCATTATTTAAAAAAAAAAAAAAAAAGTTTGAAATTATTTTCTTAGTTTATTATTGATGTAATCAGACAGACTTAGTTTTGTAAACAGTGGGATTTTTATTTGGAATTTCATTTCCTTATTTACTAAGTTAAGGAAAATTTGAAAATCAGTTTGACTTTTGCTTGTTTTAATGGCTCATTTCAGTTTCTAGACAAAGAAGGTCACATTGATAGAGTATTTCACCTTGAAAAGTTAAAACATTTTTTAAAGTTTCTTTCTACAGCATTACTGGGTACTTGTCATAATTACTGAGCTACATGAATGAATGGGTCCAAGTGGCTTTGCACTTGGCTGTGCTTAGCTTTGCTTAGTGTTTTCTTAACATTGATGCTCTTGTGTTTAATTTTGCTCTGTAAATCTGTAATATGGGTTTTCCAATATGGAATTGCTCATTTGGCAGTGAGACTAGTTTCCATGATCCAGCAGGAGGAGCTTTTTGTTATGGCTGAGAAACAAATACAACCAGAGCCCAGGAGCCTCAGTGGAGCACAGCTGGGGTGCAGACTTTGGCCTACCCAGCCTTTCAGTTTTAAGCTTTTATGCAATTCAAATCATAAAAAAGTGGGGAAGGGAAATGTTCCACAATACTGGGGTTTAATAATTTTGCTTTAATTAAGCAGCATTATGAATATGTAGCAATATTTGTTAGCTTTGTTTAGTCTTGTAATTAAATTATTATCACTCTTGTTTTCCACTTCTGGCCTTAAAGGAAGGCTCTGTGTCCTGTTTAGATTTCATTTCACTGCACTCGGATAGTGCATGCAGAAGTATCTGTGCTGCAGCATATTTAGAAGAGTAGGCATTTTTTGTGATAAAAAGTTCTGCTTAGCACTGACAGCTGTGTAATTCTAATAGGCTTGTGTGGGGAAGTGCTCAAGAACTTTTTATCAGCTTCCTTAGAAATAAGTTCAAACAATAGCAGAAGTATAGACTCCTGTAAATATTTATTTGCACATTTAATGATTTACAAATCAGAAGAGTTACATACATATGATGTCAGAAGACTCTTTTTTTTTTTTTTTCCCCACAAGAAGGAAGCTAACAAAAACCATGACTTCAAAGAGAGCATTTTGGGGAAGCATATGGGGATATGTGGCATGGACTTATAGCAGAGGCTGTGGGATTCTTTGTCCTGGTCACAGTGGTGTCCAGATAGCTCTGAAATCAGGATGAGCACCCTGATGTGTGTCAGACACTGAAGTGGCTGCAGGTGCTGGGGGAGAGGCAGGCAGAGAGATAATCTTGGGGAGATACAGGGAGGGAGAGGCTGCTGACAGCACATGTGGCTGGAGGTGTCTGCCTGGAAGGAGACACTCCATCAAATATGGGCATCCTTCTGAAGCATAGAATCATGACAGAGTGGATTGGATTGGAAGGGACCTTAAAGAATATCTAGTTCCACACCCTCTGCCATCGGCAAGGACACCTTCCACTAGACCAGGTTGTTCAGAGCTCCATCTAATCTGTCCTTGAGCATCTTCAGGGGTGGGACACCCACAGCTTTGCTGGACATCCTGCTCCAGTGGCTCACTGCCCTCACAGTAAAGAATTTCTTCCTAACATCTATTCTAAATCTACTTTCTGTCAGTCTAAGAAGAGACTGGCCCTGCTTGACCAGTGCTGGGGCACGGACACTTCTGAGGAACAGTGGCCATGGGTGGCCCGTGCCAGGGCAGTTCTGGCTTAGCACATGGCTGTCTTGTTTTTTGTTTCTCTGATATCCAAAGCAGTGATCACAAGCTGGCATTAGCTGGCACTGAATTAAGTAAAAAGCTCACAAGTGGAGATCATTTTGCCTGAAAAAGAATTTTAAAAAGAGCTTAAGAACTAGGTAGCTCAGGTCCAATATGCTGCCATTAAAAGCATATATGTTCTTTTTGCATTGACTGTGTCATTAACATTACAGCTATTTCCCAGTTACCTACTTTCTTTCATTTTCTGCAAATTATTTCACATTCTTTGCCTGGGTCTGTGGAGTTTGCCTTTGTTTTTAAAGCACAACTAACTGTTTCTAGCACCCATCTGTGCTGCTGTCTGGCAATCAAAATCCCCAATTTTTCCCCCAAGCCCCAAACCAAACAGTGAGCAGAAAGGGAAAGACGATGTAGTCATGAAGGACAGGCAGCATTTGAGAAGAGGGATGTCTCTCTGCTTTGGAAGCTTAGGATCTTGTCTGGCTCTTTAATTATTTTTGTGACATTAGCAGGCATTTGGGAATAGAGGATAGTGCATTAGGGATTAGAGAGAAGGATATTTTACAGTGAACGTCATTGTCCTTCATACTCTTACACTGAAAATGCAGAGATATTTTGTTTATATGTAGAATAAGATACCCAAACTAAAAATAGTTATTTAGTTCCCTTTGAAAAGCGAGAGTACTATTTTCTTGCTACCAGTCAGAACCTCTGACTGCACATAGGAGGACTGAATGTATTGAACCTTTGAACTGTGACTGTAGACACTGATAAACCATCTGAGGTAGCTCAGTAAGAGCTATAAACCTGTCAGTTCTTTGCCATGTAAAACTTCCATTACTGGTAGCATATGCAGAATAAGCTGAATGTTTTAAAGATATTTTTCTGCACAGCATGTGAAATACTACAGTACAGATGAAACCATTTAACATTATAAGTTACCAGAATAAAGACATTGTAGACATTGCCTTGATTTGGGGTGGATCACTGGAATATTTACATCTCTGAGCGCTGCCTGTCAGACTTCATGTTCGAAATGGTACTGATGTTCTTCAGTCTTTTGGCAGATCATCAGTTATTCTTTTGGTTAGGTGAAATTTGCATGTTTGGCTCAGTAATGGTTTCCAAGCTGAAATGAGAAGAAGTGTCAGAAGATACAAAATAAAGTACGCTGAAAATGTTCAGTTCTGCAGAAATCGATGGAAAGTTCATTTATTTTAGTGCCTAAGTGAATAGATCAGTGGGGCCAAGGTAAAAGCATAGGAGAAATATAAATGCATTTAAAGAAAAAAACCACTGCACTATATTGCAAAAGAAAAGTTTTATTGATAAAATGACACTCAGGCTAGTGCATGATGTGATTTCTAGTTCATTTTAGACATATAACTTCATTTTCTCCCAACTCATTATATTTTAACTTAAAAGTTTGGGTATCTGTTGCTCTGTGTATTTGTGTTCAGAAGATCTGGTGGTTATAGCTCTTCTAGCTGAAATTTCACCATATATATGATTTCTCTGAGTTTTGAGTTTTTAAGCTATTGGCCAGCTACTGAAATTAGTTAAATGAGACTACTGAAATATTCAAAGTCAATAATTTAAAAACTTGTAAAAGTTTATAAATTTGTTTTACTTCCTGAATCCAAATCAGTTCCTAACTTTTCAAACTTGATTCTGCTCTCATACTCTCGTATATCAAAATTAACTTTCTTGCTCTCAATTAGCATAACCACTTAAATGAGAAACAAGCTTGTAATTCTTCCTTCCCCAAAAAGATTTACCATTCTGTATTTTGTATAAAAGTAAAATATAGAATAAAAAGCCTTATGATTTAATGAAGAATGGCAAGTATATTATATTAGATGCCTGACAATCTTTTAAAGATAAATCAAGCTTGTAAAAGAGCTTGATTATAAAGTTTCAAAGGGCATGCCAGATTTGGCTTTTCATGCATGAGGATGGAAGGGGTCTTTGAACTTTTACGTTCCTAGCATTCCCTAGTCCTAGTCGAACTGATCTGGATTAAAGTCTGTCTTTTTTGCCACACTGCCCTCCCCCTCCCATTATCTAGTATGGGAACATCTGTCAGAGTGTGGAAGCAACAGAGGAATGGTACCTTTTTTTTTTTTTTTCCCGTATGTGTGGGATGTGTGTTGTGAGAAGAGTCAAGTTGCTGTACTCTTGATAGAGATAAATTGACTCTGTAAGGTGTAGTTTTTGACAAACAAATCCAAACTCCCATTTGATAATACTTGATAACAGTTGATAACACTTAAGAAGAGGAAGGAAATTAGTGAGAAAGCAGTAAATTGTTATAATTTTACATGACAACAATAGAAAACTGGTGTATTCCAGTAACATTGTCAGGAGTGAAAAGAACAAGGAAATTTGATTCTTTAAGCCAGGAATCTCCAGGATGCAAACTGGGGAAAAATCCATGCACACGTCTGTAATAATATCACTGGACATTGTACTGCTGGGCTTTAATGCCAGGAATTGGGAGGGGCTTCCAACTTGAAGAATTTGTGTGTTGGGGTATAGAAGACAATATAGTGTCTTATACGAAAATTTAAATGAAAATGGCCTGATCTGGAAAAGAAATTTTTTCATGGCTTTTATATACACTAAAAATGTGTTAGTAATAAAAATTACAATATCTGTGGTAAAAAAGAAAATGGTAATTGCCATAAAAAAAATTCACCTAAAAATAGGTGAGGGAGGTACATAAATTACCTTTTTATTCAAGTTCTCTACAGCGATGACAAATACTGCCTGTCTTGTAAATGTAGTAGACTGTCTCCTTTTTCAGATAAGCAATGATTTTGAAAGGGGCCACTGAAAGCCCAACTTTTTATAGTGGTCTGTTTTTACATTTTATTGCTGTCATCTTTAATTCATGCTTCTTTCCATTTTTATCTAAAGCTTTCAGTAAACTATTCCTTTACAAAAAAGCTTCTTGCAGAGATGTACTGGGTGCAGAATGAGATTTGTCCATTAGTACTTCAAAGTGTAGAAAATTGCATCTCTGAGCTGTGGAGTTCTGCTTCAGATTTCTCCTGTCATATTGGCAAAATAATTTCAGTGTCTGTAAGATATGTATAATTAGATGTTGTAATGGGAGTTCAGAAGTACTTTTATGACAATTTAGAAGTATGAGTATGGGGATGCTGTAGTCTTGTGATACCTGATGTTCTCTCTTTCCCTTTCTTGCTAAGGACTGTCATAGCTCTTCCTGTTGCTGTTAGGGTGTACTGGCATAGGCTGTCTTATTCCAAGGATAATGGTGTTTATCTAATCTGATTGTGACTCCTTGGAGCTTACGATTGCCAGGTCATATTCCTGTCACGGTTATGCTGCACCTTAAAATAGTAGCGTCTGTAAATTGGGAGATTCACAACTATCAATGGATTTGAACATCCAGTGTATTAAAAATAATTGTTCTCTGTTTCCTGGATGGCATTTTGGTGCACCTGCGTTGCTTTCATTGACGTCCTTAGCATGGAAAAACCAGATGCGATTTATGATTCTTGATGTAAGGGAATAGAGTAAATTAACTGAATTATGTTCATAGGTACTCCAAATTTGCTGGAAGACTCTTGGAGGTAAGGTCATTGCTCATATATTTCCGTGCTTATCATCAGAAGATATCTCTGCCACACAAACTCCAGCTGGCTTAGTTTCCAAACATTTCATTGAGCGTGACACTTCTTTTTACAGTCTCTGGAACTGTACTGAGCACTGTGAGAGTGTGATTCAGTATCTCATTTTTAAGGATTATCACTTTGGCAGGGATAGTATTTACCACTAACCTACCAATTGCCCATAACACAATTCAGATTAAAATAATTTTAAAATAAGCAATTTGTTTACAAAATAGGAATACAGAAAATGATACACAGTTGCAAATGTTTTTGAGATGGGATGCAACAAGTGAAGGAAGATCACATCTAGATTGAGTTATCCTTAGATTAGCCTTGAAGCTTCTCTCCTTCTGTCTGGTTGTCTGCAGCATCCATCTAATTGTGTGGCTGGGCATCATATTCTTATGCAGAGGAAACCTGTTCTTACGCAAGCTCTACATTTTTATTCATGGAACAGAAATTTGATCTGGATGTCTATGTTTTCTTTACATCCAATCAGGCCTACGGTTCTGTTAAGATTCACATCATCATCCTTTTGTCCTTTCTTGCCTGAATAGAGCTGTTCTTACCCGAGGGCGGAGAATTATTAAGTCCTCTCTCACTGGACCGTGCAAAGACACAGTGCTGTGTTAAATTATTAACCTACAAATTGCCAGCCTAATGTGAGACACTCGTCTTCAGTGGTCATGGCAGTGTTCATGCTCCATGTACAGTCTTTTCAGTCTTTGAATCTTTCATTATATGTGTTACAGCTGTAGCTTGTCAATCTTTCTGTATCCTCTCATTTAAGTGGAATTAATATCTGTGGCTCACTGGTGTGGATTAGCCAGTGATTGCCAGTCTCTTTGCTGACTTTTAACCTACCCCAACAGCTGGCATGATAATGGGTAGAAGAAAAAAAAAAATATCCTGTTGCTTCCAAATAGCTACCCCTTTTCCTTTTTTTTCTACCTGAAAAAAAGCACAAAGCAAAAGAGAGGAAACATTTTTGCCTCATAAAAGCCTCTGACCTTTATGAGGCTTTCTTTGTGCTGGTCAGATTCCTCTCTACCATGGAGCAGACAGCTGTGTATTCATTCAGAGAGGAGTGAGCTCAGTATGTTACTATGGGTTTGTTGGTGATGGTAATGTGTTAATCCTATGGATAGGTTGCCTGGGAAAGAAATGGAGGGTACAGGACTGATGTTTAGTGTCGCTATAGGACAAAAAATGAACACAGTCAAGTTGTCAGGTCAAAAAGAAAGAGGTTTATTTTTTTACTTCGGTTTATAGAGATTTTGGACAATGACCATGGATTGGAGGATGAGGTTGCCACCTCTCCAACCACACAGGTCAAACTAGAAGTCCATCAGTTGTTCCGCCCCAAGAGAGGAATGATAAACAAGAAGGACAGTTTGCAGTAACATCACTTTGTTTACATGAAAAGCTGTGAGAAACTCCACTACAAAAATGCAGAAGGCTGGAAAAGATCAGCGTGACAGTTTAATTTAAATTTTATTTTATTTCTCTGGCTTATTTAAATGCTTGGGTCTTTGAACAGACTGTAAGAGTAGATTTGTTCATGTCAAGTGTTGAGAAACTGGTGTCAAGTGCAGCAGCTTCTCAGATGTATGGAATGTTTTTTTGTTTTGTTTTTGTGTGGGTTTTTTTTTGTTGTTGTTGTTGTTCTTTTTAATTTACTTTGTTAGCACTAAGTCAGTTTGGCAGTGACTTTGGATTTGATATAGCACACGTACTTGACTGTATTCTTATACGTGCCATGCATGGTTTCCATTGGTTTTTATATTATGATCCACAAGCATTGACTGGAAGGCAGCATTTAGCCATTTCTGTTACTGTGGCTGCCTCTCTGTTTGCATCTATTTCTGTGGATGTGAATAATCAGACACCAAAATAAGAATGAAGATCTCTACTGTATTGTTTCAATAACTTCAAGGAGCACATTCGTATTTCACAATTCTGGTGCAGTATATCTGTCACTGCATTCCCAGCCTTTATTTTCCTGCTATTTTTTTTCTCATGAGCAAAGTCGTGTGGTTCCATTAAGTGAGACTGTATGAGATAATTTAGGCAGAATGTGACCGTGTATTTTTTTGTCATTTTGTGACGTATGTAGTCTTGGCAGGTTCTTTTTTACACTGAGATTGGGAACTTGACTGGATTTGGGGGTTTGACTTCAATAGTGTTTGGGGATTGGGTATTTCAAAAAAGAGATTAAAAGTATTATGCTCATTTTAGGGGAATTGCCTTGTTCCATTCACCTGCAAAATTGAATGTCATTATTGATAACACTAATGCCATTTCCTATTGTAAAAAGGAGTATTAAAGAACAGTTTAGGTTTTTATATCATATTTCTCTGTTTAATGTATCTTTTAATTAATTCTGCACTCCATAAAAACACATACAGTTTTGGATAGACAAAAGTAAATTGAGATTTGTGCCCATTGTATGAAGTCATTTGATCATTATCTGTCATTGAAACCAGTTAGAAGATTGGACAGGATGACCTCCAGAGGCTCCTTCCAGCCTAAAATTGCTCTGATTCTATATTTCTTCTAAGTGAAGAAATATGCCAAATATTTCCTTGTTTAATTCAGATAATTTTTCTGGATGTACGTGGTATACACTACCTAGAGAGATTTTACTGAAAAAAGGTGCTATTCTGATTATTTTGGAAGCTGTGAAATGCTTTCTGGGATTTTGAGTATGCTTTTTTTTTTTTTTTTTTTTTTTTTTTTTTTTTTTTTTTGTGGTGTTTTTTTTTTTTTTTTTTTTTTTTTTTTTTTTTTTTACTTTGGGGATTCATACAAATTGTTCCACTGAGAACTTTTGAGGAGAAAAAGCTTTGTTCTGTGACAGGTGTGAAATGGAAGGTGTGAAACAAGGAGGTCTTTCCAGCAAGCAATGGCAGAACTTTCTGCAAAATAACATGTAAATTAATTGTTGACTAATTTTAATACTTGCAATGCAGTGAGACATGAAATCTTATGCTTGTTAAAACAGATTGAAATAACTTTTTCTCTGTATTCATCCTACTGGGATTAATTTAACTAATCCTACAGCTACATAATGAATTTCTTTGTAATTAGAAGACAGAAACATTTAAGAGTTACAGATGGAATCACATCACTAGTTCATGAGTAGCTGGGACTACCTTACTCATTAAATCAATGAACACTTTATAAAAAATAATTGCAGTATTTCCAATATGAAGGACTCAATTTTAAATCAGGATTATAAAGATTAAGATCACCTAGTTTAAGGAAATAGTCCACTCTTGCTCTCTATTGCAAAATTACTTTAAACTTTACATAACATTGTTTTAAATACAAATGTTACATTAAAGTAATATCAATCTATATTCTTTACTTACATAGTGAAATGACTAGTATTATGTTTTTCATTTCCATAATAAAGTGCGTGTGTTTGAAATTCGTCTGAAAATTTCTCACATATAAAAATATTATCTATATTATCATTTTGATTTATTTCTACATTCCTATGTTCACAATCCAAAAAAACCCACAAAAATATCTGGAGAGTAACACCCAGCTACAGTATGACAATGAGGTTTGGATTCAGAAGGAAAAGATCACTGTGGAAAACCTGGGCTGAGGAAAGCATTTGACCTTGAACAGGACAGTGGCAGGCAGTGAGAGAAGTTTGAGATGACCTATGTTAATGGTGAACCTGCTTGGTTAAATTCAAGCCTCCATATAATTTCTGTGTAACCCCTTTCCCATTTAATCCTCTTTCTCCTTTCAGTCTTTATGTAAAACAGGGTAAACTTCTGACAGATCTCAAGTGAAGGTTTATCTCTGTTATTAAAACAGGTCAAATTTCTACAAATTACCATGAAATTATTTTACCCACTTTTTTTTATTCTTTAATTTCAATTGAAATTAAATCCCTGTAAAAGAATTAACAGCTTTGATCCATACCATGAATCTAGTAGGGATTAGTGTTCCCAAAAAAGGCAGTTTGAAAAATGTAGCAGTGGAAAATAAATGTATGAATACCTTCTCCTTCATTCTGTTTTGCTTGGGAGAGTGTTATGAGTAAAATATATGGATTTTTTTTCATGTCAGAACTGGAGAAGGGGTGATGATGATTTTTATTGCCATTATTCATTACTAGATTTGGTACACATGTCCATTCCTACATCGATGTTCAACTTTTGATCATCATTGATGCACCAAGGAGCATCCTCCTGGTGCTTTTTGCCCTATGGAATGGTTTGTTTGGAGTGAAAGAGAGCCTGGACTGCCTCTTTCCCTACTTCTTTCCTAAGGAAGCAGCATCCAAGCTGCTGGTGATGTTGGTCCCCAATGTTCATGTAGAGGCTTGCACATTAGTGGCCATCAAAATCTGACTACTTTGTGATATAGAAAAAAAAGTGATTTCTGATGTTAGAAATCACTTTGTAGACTTCAAAAGTTGAGGGGAAAGACAATCTTGGATAAAAGGTGTTGGGAGAAGTTGTCATGCCCAAAGATTTCTTGGCAGGGTTTGTAGCTGATGGCATGTGTTGACTGTAATGGTGAAGAAAGAGAAACAAAATAAGAAAGAGTGAGAAAAGGGAAAAACTTTTCCCAGGGGCCATCTGGGAGAAGCATCAGGGGAACTCCAGATCAACATCCTTTCCTGCGTGTCCCCTCTTAGTTCATCTCTCCCCATGAGACTTGGCCCTGTTGTGGCTCTATGGTTCTCTTCAGGAGCTGTTTAGACTCCCAGGTGATGGCTCCTGCATGGGATGCTGCTAGTGCTGACTGGAACACGCTGTCAGCAGCTGTTGAGATCCCTGCATGCTTGTTTGGGTCCCCTAATATACATAAATCAAACTCCACAGCTGAAGAGGGTGAGAAGAGTGGGGGGGCGGGGGGGAAAAGAGGTGATACCCATGCCAGTTGCAATCCTTTTCCATGCAATCCAGCACAGCAACACTGTTGGGTTGGCATGGCCCATGTTATTGCCTGTGGGCATAACAGCCAAGGTTGCAAGTAGGAAGCTCTGAGCAACAGTCTGAGGTCCTGAAGGCACTGTGCAAGAACCAGAGTGGTAATTTCATCCTGTATTAAAGGCTTTGGGAAAGTTTTTGCAGATGATTTGAAAGTTTTTGGGAAAGTGAGATTCATGGGAAAATAACACAGATTCTTGAGGGAGTGCTACAAAACCTGTTTTAACCTCATGACAGCTAATGCTGTGATTTTTTTTCCCCTCACAATTTAGTTTCTTTGGACATGGTTTTGTCCACTTTTTTGATGTCATACACTTCTAGGCATGTTGTTTCTATGATTAATGAATTTTCCCAAGTAGGTGTTATGTCCTATTTTGGCAGCTTCCCTAAAGAAGAAATTTGTTTCCTTCCTTTCCCATTAACATTATGCTACTACCACTCTGTAGACAGTCACAGTATTTCATGACACTCATCAAGAGGCTCCTTTTCTTGGCAATGTTTTCTGTTTCTTTTCTGTTTTGCCTAAAAATAAATGCTTAGAATAAACCATAATTTGCAAAAAACCCATCTATTCAGGTTAACAGGTTTCTGTAAGCAGAGTCATATAAATTTAGCACATTTTTCTTTTGCAACAGTTTCTGATGTGAGCTGCTAAATTATACTATTATTTGTGCAAGGGAACTCCAAGTCTCCTTTGTTCAAGCGCTTCACTATCTAAATTTTTCTACCAGATATACCCCAACCATGACCCTTTATCACTGTCTGGTTATTTTCCCTTCATTCTGACACCTGCCACAACAAATGTCAGCTCACCAAGGAGTGTTTCTCTTTTCTGACACTTGAATATCTCAAGGAAAGGAGGGCTTCTGATCTGTAAAGGAAATTGCTCCTCAGTGTTACCATCTGTGTGCTCCTTCTTTGTTTTCACGCAGGGCTCTTGGTGGGTTCTCTGACTACAATGAACTCAGATTTCCAGAGCTTCTCAATGTGTTCTTAAGGCTGTTCTGATGGCTGCAATGTTCCTGTGGGTCAGTATGTCAGGGCTTATACTTCCTCAGGGTTTTGGGTGACACTGGACATGGTTGTGTGGTCCTGCCCTGGGCTCCATTAGGAGCTATGCACTTCCTAATGGTTGGGAGAGGTAATCCTTTTTCACTACTTGGCACAGGTGACATCAAATCTGAAGTGCTGGGTGCAGTTCTGGACTCCCCAGTGCACAAGCAATACAGTGTTAAGGGAGTGAATCCAGTGAAGAGCCACAGATGACTGAGAAACTGGATCATCTTTCATTTGAAGACAGGATGAGAGAGCTGGGGCTGTTCAGCCTAGAAAAGATAATGCTTAAGGGGGGTGTTACCAACAAGGTTTCATTTTCCTTTGAATTTTTTTTAAGATGGGGAGAGAAGTGCATGAACTATTCAAGAAATGTGCACATCATGGATTCACACAATGTCATCATGATGCTTGATTCTCATTCTTTTCCTAATAATTGCTATCCTTTTATTTGCCCTTTCAGCCCCTGCTATCATTCATTTTTTCAAAGAGCTATTCACAAGAGTCTTGTATCTTTTTCAGAGGCTGTAATAACTAAAGTGAAGCCCACTTTTGGAAGCGTTTGGTTAAAATTCTTTTCTTCATTCCTATTTCACATTTGTCATGTTGGATTTCATCTCCTATCTCTCAGTCACAGCAGTGTGAATCAATTCTGCAACTTTTCCCATGTTTTGCTGATTTTGAATACCCTGAACAATATTAAAACCCCATCAATCATTGCCACATCACTGTTCCACTCCTTTTTATGAAACATTTAGAAGATACTGAATAAATTCTTTGAGTCCTCTGAATCAGTCCTCACAGTGTAAAAGTTGACCATTTATTTTCTGCTCTCACTTCCTTCTTTTTCCTTTTACCAATCTAATTTTAGCTCAGTTCTCTGGAGCTGACCTAGTGTATATGAAGTATGGAAAATAAACATACATAATCATGAACTTTTATAAGATACTGGAGCATGTTTTATTGGACCTGCTGTTCCAAAATGTCTCAGCATTAATATCTGTGGCTTTCTATACTTATGAACTAATATTTTGGAATATAAAATTGTACCACAATTTTTGTTTAGCAGGATGTAAACATATCCTTTAGTTTTTCCCTTGATAAAGAACAGGCATTTTAATTTAATTGTTCTGCTTTTCTTTTGTTGGAATTAACAGTTTTACTTTATCGTATAATAGTTGATAAAATTCACTGTTAGGCTTCTTTTATGTCTAACATGTAGAAAAAATTCATTGGATCTCCTGAAATGTGGTATATTCTTCTCTTGTACTAACTCATTTGATTTTTAATTTAAATTAATTGCTGTCATTGCATGTATTTTCTGTTTATGTGCATGCATGCATATCTTAACATGGATTTTCACATCCTTTCTAACTAGGTTAGGTTTTTATGTATCTTATGTTACTTTCACAGCTGTGTATGTCTCTTCACAGAAAGATTTTAAAAATATTTTCAATGTATGTTCTTATTTGACTCCCTTCAAATTTGAACTATTGTGCTTGGGTGTTGTAAAATTGTCCACGTGAAATTTGAAGTTCATTGCTTTGGACTTGAATCTGTTTACATATACTGTATAATTATTTGGGTCTTTCCATTTTTAAAATGTGTTAATTACAGTTTAGACTTCTGAATAGGATGCAATGTGGTCTTAGCCAGAAGTAAATACATTTGCTTTCACTTTTATGATGGCGTAGAAAGACAAGGCTTTGGTTTTAATAACGTGCTATAATATCTTTCTCACTGTCCTTAGATTAAACAACAAAAAATTATTAACAAAACATGAAAGAGGACATTAGCTGTCCCTTTTAGAGAAAATGCTTGCTGTGATGATCTGGAATTATTGCTGCAAAAGGTTCTGATCTTAATATTTTACACAGTAAAATGCAGGAGGGAAAGATAGCAAGGATGACAATGAATTAATTCACTTTCTCTGATGGTTTTTATTTATCTCATCACTGAGAAAAACCCCAAAGACATAGCTTATTGTTATCTGGTCCAGTTAAGAGTGAAATCACTGCAAACAGATGCCAATGTTGGGCTATATGGTGCTTAATGAAGTTGTACTTCTGCTCACAGGAATTTAGCAGTGGTGCAGCAGAACAAATCTGTCTTCTTGACTGCTTAGACTATAATGTGGCTGAAACAAGAGTGGAAAGATAGAGCAGAAAGATGAGAATTAAGAGAGGAAGGGGATGATGGTAAAGTCAGGTGTGAGGAGGTAAATTAAATTCTTTCTTTTCTGAGTCTGTTCAGGAATAATCTCAAATCTACTAGAGATGATGGTAGCTCAGTCTCCTCTTTCTGTAGCAGGAAGGACCAAAAATTGTTATGAATTGGTTGGTCACTACTGATGTTCCTTGGGTCACTCCTTTAAAATCTCATGTCTCTCTTACTGATCCCATACAGTGAAAGAAAAGATTCTATGACACAGAAAGCAATCACACAGTAGACAGCATGCAATCAGTTTTTATCTTGATTATTTCAAATATGAATTTTCCTTCTTTTCCAGTAGTCTTTAATCTTACTGTCAAATTAATATGTGACATTTGATGGTCTCTTATTGTAAAATTGTTTTAAAATATCCATTTTAGTGCAATCAACTTGCTTTTATTCTTTCCCATTTTGCTAATGGTTGTTGTTAATCTTTAGGCAGAGGCTGTAATGACTGTTTCTTGATGATATTTAAACCCAGACCTGTGCACAAAAGAAAGGGATTTTTACTTTGAGAGCTCTCTGTGATCAAAAATAAGGCATGATTTACAGAGTTGTTTACTACTTCTATGACAATTATTGGAAAATAAAACTTTATATTTGGTAAAAATAGTGAAGTAATAATTTATTGTGGGCATGATTCTGTGGAATATATCACAAACAAATCTTCCTTGTTGACTTTATTCTTGAGTTTATAGCATACCAGGCACTTGGGAAACATTGGTTTTATACAAATCAATATTTATCTTCTTGTATGTTTTATCCTGTTGTTGCTCAGGGTTCGACTTTCCTCTCCCAGTTCCCTTCTAACTAGGGAATGGTTCTACAACCCTTTTTACTCATAGTCTCACTGGGCTTTGAGTTCTTTTTCTGAAATGCCTTGCTTTATTTTAAAATCAGGGAATGTATTCTGTCATAACTGCTTTATCTTTTTCTTTTCCTCGGAAGCACTTTTGACTCTTAGTGCCAGAGCAGAAGAACGTCCTGCAGGGTAAGGCCATGATCCATCTATCACAGTAATGTGTCTCCAAGAATTGCAAGAGAAGCTGCTACTGAAAGGCAGCATGCCAAATTGATCACTTTGTGTGGTCAGTTTCCTTCATACTTTGCCCACACCTGTGTTAGTGGCATCACAGGGTACATTTCCCTGCCCTGTTTTTTTATTGTTGGTTTATGAATAAGGTGTCTGGGAATTAGTTTAATATCTTTTAGATCCTGATAGTGTAAGTTCAAGAAGGTCACCATCCACTAGGTAAAGGATAATGGCTTCCTTTTCACCTTTTTTCAACCAGCCTTCTAGTTCCATTGGGTGCCCCTTCTTCTGGTGTTTCAGGGTTTGGTGAACAACATTTCCACCCTCACCTATCCAATGCTTTCATAATATTAGCCTTTTTCCAGATGACTTAGAGCAGAAGCTGATTTTGGTACTCTGGATTTGTTTTCTGTGGGCAGCTTGTTTTATTCTTTGAACATTGCCCACACAGACGTTTGGGGGCTGGATTTCAGAATTACAACGGCAAAGAGCTTTGCATATTTGCAACCTTTAAACTGTCAACACAGTTTTTAATATATAGTTTATAACTTGTATAAATACCCTTAAAACATACATTGTATTAAATCATGAACACAGTATTTGTAACTGTTTTCTAAGATGAGTAGGTCGTACCAAATGTTATGAAACCTAGCTATTTCTTTAGAAAAGCTAGAGTCTTCTTTGCAATTAGGTATATAGACAACATTTGAAATCAGTGGCTGGAATCTAAGTGTCTTTCCAAGGAAAAATTCTTCAATTAGCTGATGATTTTTGCTTCTTTTACACAGTCATGGATAAGCTGATCTTGGAAAGCCTCTGAAAGTGATCCTGTAGTGGGCTGGCCACTTAATTTGAATTTTTGTAGTCTTAACAGTTTAAATATGGTTATACAGCAAAAAGTCAGCACTGTTGCAGTTGTCCCAGAGAACTAAAGATATTTTATTTGCTGTAGTCTCACTACTGCTGGCTGTGTCCAAATAAGTATTTTTCCCTAATTCATACTGAAATAGTACATTTAGATTTGCAGGCCAGCTTCAGTGCCAAGGTGTCATGCTCCTCAGAGGGAAATTCTGGTCAGAGTAACATTAGCTTGAGTGAATTTTACATATGCCAAGCCTGTTTTGATTA
This sequence comes from Aegithalos caudatus, assembly GCA_013389925.1. Lineage (NCBI taxonomy): Eukaryota > Metazoa > Chordata > Aves > Passeriformes > Aegithalidae > Aegithalos > Aegithalos caudatus. Next base: position 632,846 of record WEIU01015880.1, read on the forward strand.
ACCATCTTAACACGGTGTTTAAAAAGCTTGTCTAGGTGGGAAATTATGAGTCATTGTTGGAACATAATTTGTATAAAATGAATGATTATTATCTTTTTTACAGTTGTTCTCAGTGCCAAAGCAACATCCCCTGTGATACCCTGTGTGCTAGGAAAGACAATGTTCATTTCTACTCCACATAGAATATGTTAAAATTTCTACTCCACATACTCTTTACTGTTAAGGCAACCCTACTGAGAAGTAGAAACTGGTGGCACAAGAAGACACGGTGTCTAAAAACAGGTTGTGTCCACAAAAACCAGCATGGATTCATGGTGTGGGTCCACTGTAGCTGTGCCATCACAGTCCAAACTACTGACATTTCCAATGGCAACGTTTGTGAAGTACCAAATACTGTCAACTTCACACCAGTTTTCCTAGCTCACAGTCAACAGAGCAGATTAAAGGCTGTAGGACAAAACTGCCAACATGAAAAATGCTCAGAATGGGTTTAATTTAAGGAAGGATCTACTTCTCTGTTTTGTGCAGCCTAAATCTTTCCATTTTGTGTGATGAAGATGTTTACTCATAGTTTTATGTTGTGTTCTGTGACAAGAATGAGTTCTTGTAAGGGTTTGTGATCATCATATCCCACACCATGGTTCATTTTACCATTTGGCTGTCCAGCTCTCTCCAGTGGCATCACTGCAGCAATTCTGTATGTGAACTTCGGCTGCCCTTCTGAAAGCAGATGCACAAAATCTGCAGAAAATCAGCTGTTGTTTACCCATCCAGACAGCTACACTGCAGCAGTGCATCATCCTTTGAATCACTGTGGAAGAGAACTGCTTACATATTGGATGACAATGTGGCCCTGATGAGGTATGGGAGAAGAAATACTGAGAGTAGCAAACCCACTCAGAATTTTCTAAACTCTTACAGTCAAAAGTGATGAGTCAGAGTCCTGGATACCCCTCATCAAAGCAGGAAATCCACATACTTCTGTGTAAGATGTTACATCAGTGTTAACCAAAGGGAATACTACATGCTGTGATGCACACCATCAATGCCCAAGCATTGGAGACTCCCGTCTCCAAGGTATGGATAACATAAACTCATGGATAAAGTATCGGAGAATAATCAAATTCCTAAAGCAGTGTAAGTTCAGATCTGGAGAAAAAGCATGTTTCAACTAGGCAGTCATAGTAAGGATTGAACACTACAAGGATTGCTTCCAACGTAACAGGGTGGTTATGGCACAGTTTGATGGAACAGACTACTTTTAATGGTGTCAAAAATAGTGCACTGTAAATTAACACTGTATTTACTGACCAGAACACATACCAATTGCAGACATGCTGTGTTCATTAGCATTAGCAAATCTTACTATGAGATAGTGGAGTCTTTCAGAGCTTGGTACCACTACTTTTTAATGACAGTATCAGCAATATCTTGCCAGTTCTTACAAAATGAGAATGGAAAAGGCCATTCATGAAAAAGATCAGTGGCAAGGGCCATTGTCCATTCTGCAGACTGACTCAGGCCAAGAAGCCTGTTCCTCTTTCTATCTGCTCAAAAGCCTTTGTGTGTTACTAGCAGTTTGAAATATGTTGAAAGGTCCTAAATCTTACATACTCTGTATGTCTGCAATAAAGATGAAGGGTAGAAGCTTATTATTTCAGCTTGCGTGGAAATAATAATGGAAAACAGTCTTCAGCCATTGTTAAATAAAAAAACAACCTCTGTCATAAAAGGAGCTCTCTTAGGTCATCAGACTCCTACTAGAAATAGGAGAAAAGCACTGTGGCCAAGAATTAAAGAGCTGTTGATAAGTCCCATTTCCTACATGTGTTTTGGAGAAGAGTTTCTGTCTTAGCATGACTGATAGATGTCCTGCTTTGCAACAGCACTCTCATGCTAAATTTCAAGACTGAAGATATATGCAAATATAAGAATTGACGGGTCAATTTTTTTTAAATCAAGTGTTCTTTAACACAGTTCCTCTGCAACTGAGCCTATTTGAATATGTAATGTCAAGAGGGGTTTAGCCTCCTGAAACTGTTCTGTTTGTAATTGTTGAGTGTTGAAATTATTCATTTATTTGACCTAGAAAGCAATGAGGTAACTTATAAAACAATTGTTTACAGATATACAAGGAATTTGGAGCTGATAGAGCTGATATCCCTAGAAGCACTGCAAAATGTCAAAATCTTGCTCACGTGCTTAGCAGCCTGTTTTATGTCAAAGTTGAAAAGCAACAGCATCATATTCTGTCCTACATCCACTTAGAAGTTTGGAAAATACTTAGCACGCACTGCATAAATGGAATGGATCCTTTGGTTATAAAGTCAGATATCAAAAAATATGTAAGTTATATTTTTTTGAGAAAGCCAGTTAGAGAAGAATAATTTTTTATTTCCTAATAATAAATTTTTCACACATATATGAATACCACATAGGCAATGAGAAAGCTAAACTTGGAAACAATAAAACCTTGTTTACATGAAAAATCACTGAGAATGGGGGCGTTCGAAATCCTTTTTCCTGGGCTTGGATCTGGGATTCTTCTTCAAGCTGTTTTTTAATAATAAAATCACAGAATGGTTTGGGTTGGAAGAAACTTAAGGGTTACTTCCAACCCCTTTGCCATACCTTCCACCAGACCAGGTTGCTTAGGGCCCCATTCAGCCTGGCCTTTAGCTGGAAACATATTTTAGGCAGCTGGTCTTACATGCTACTAGGATATTTTGCCTTTGGCATCTGTTCATCTTACACCTGTATTAGAGAACCTTCCACGTCCCTTGTTGCTGCCTAACACGTTATTTGGGTTTCCCCCTATATCGATGCCTGTTTTCATGGCAAAAGATGTAATTCCTTTGACATGATTTGTTCTCAGCAAAATCACATTGGCTGTTACCTATTTTTTTCTTAACTTTTGGGGCTTTTGATTATGAATTGCTGTATATGCATTATTATTGTCTGTTACTGCTACTGAAGCTGGTGGGTTTTACCCCTTTCCCCAGCCCTTCAAAGGCACATGATGTGTTTCTTTTTTCTAGCCTGCCAGAACTTTCCCAAGTTTTAACACTCCTAGTTGGTTCTGTCCATATCACAGCTGACTTTTCCTCAGCCTGGACAGTTTTAAAACATCATACTTCCATAACCCTTCTCTTACTAGACCAAGTTTGTACACCCTTTGCTGTTGGTTTTGCTAACATCTGATCACTGTGAAAACTTTTAGGGAGGATTGAAACCAACCAGGTATCAAACACTTTTGTTTTCTTACACTATCTCTTGGTAGATTGCAAGAGTAGAGGGGCAAAACAAAAGCTTTGCCTTTTTTTCTGGCTGTGTTTTTTTTTATTATCCCTCATTTCCTTCGTAATTCTTTCATTTCATGCCTTTGAACTATTTCACTCTCCCGTATATGGGAGAGCTGGAAGCATTGAAAAGGGTATGAGAGATCAGAAAGGAGCTAGATTGGTCTTAATACAGGGATTGGAGAAAGAGGAATGAATAACAGAAGTGGACATCCTTTTCTGACCTGTTCTGTTCCCATGATGGAAAAGAGAGCCTCCACAGGTGTCCTACAGGTGCACATGCCTTAGGCTTCAGTTTTGACTATGTAGTTGTCACATGCAGATGTGAAGAATACAGGCTGACACTAAGGGAAGGGAGCAGCAAATTACTCTTGCTCGTACCTGCCTGGGAGCTTTCTGTGTTCTGTCTGTACTGTGTGCATGGAGCTGCTGGATGGTTAATAGGCTTGCATCAAACTGATGGAAAACCTTACATGGAGATACAATTATATAAAAGCTGGCACATTTTCAGAATCGCCCACTTACTTATGTGTGCAAAACTCATGTCCCAAATCTAGTTATATTTTCTCAAATGTGTGGTGGGATTTAAAACATAAACATACCATCAAATATATATTTTCTATGTATAGCGAAGGAATCCCTTTTGCTGTTATGAGTTGGGCTGTGCATTTGTTCCATAAAGTTAGTTTGGACATTAATACCCTTTAAAAGAAGCTGACAGGAGATTCTGCGTATGGACTGTGATTTTCTGAAGCTGTTTTTCATGACTAAATAAATGTATTACCTTAAAATGTAGTGATTTTATGGAACTTGACATAGGTCATGTAGATACACATGAAATATAATCGTGTTAAATCCAATTTTTTTTTTTTTTTTTTGGCATAATGTCATATATATTATATTGTGAATTTTTAGTTCCTCAGGATGTACAAAATCTCTCTGTATTGAAATTAAGGCTCTGTGAGGAGTTTGGTAGATTGTTTTGTAATGCAGGTCACAATCAGAGTTGACCAGTCCTGGGAAAACTCTTGTAAATAGAGCATTAATAAAAATAAAAATCTGAAAGTATAAATTTGAAGTAAAATTTGAAGTTTGGAGTATTCTGCAAGCCTGGAACCATGATTTAGTATCTTGAAACCACACTTCTAAAGTCTAATATAATCAAATCTTCCAACACTCTTAAAAATGAATTCTTTCTAAATCGATTTTCTTCAGCAGTTAGCAATGATTTTCCTGTGAAAAACTGGTATGTAAAACTTCACACTGAAGACAGTTCAAAATTAAATGCTATTTTCTGATCTCATTCTAAAGTGAATTTGACGTGCTTCTTTTTTGTCTTGGTGTCTTGCACAGGTGTCGTTTTTCTTGTTCATCATTTTTGTGGTGTACACCATGCTGCCCTTCAACATGAGGGATGCTATAGTTGCCAGCGTCTTGACCTCTGCATCGCACACGATTGTGCTGAGCGTCTGTCTGTCAGGTACAGCTGTTGTGAAGGAGCACTTGGTGTGGCAGGTAGGTGCTCGGTGGAGTTAATGATTAACTGGGCATTGAATAGCCTGGTAAATGAGCCAGGGGTGCCTTAGTGGGTGCTTGGGAGTATAAACTTATTTCTGTCTTGATTTCTGAATTGCTAATTAGATAGTAAAAGGTAAGTCGCTCTCTAACAATGGGGGTTTCAGTAGTTTATGTCTTCCTGAATTACACACGGAAGTGGTGGAATCTGCAGCCGTGTAGCATTTACCAATGGGAAAACTTACATTGCTTGAAAAAAAGTAAGTGATGCAGCTGTACTGTGGTAGGTGCACTACCCCTCTGGTTTGTAAAGAACATTGTTTATCTCCTTACCTCATCGAGGCCTTGTTTCCAAGACCAAGGATTTTTTCCAAGGAGCAAAATTTTATCTTTGACATTGTTCCTCTGAATATGCTCAAGTCATCTGGGTTAAAGTTCTGCTGTGAAGACACTGCCCTCTACAAGTCTGTTGTAGGTCTTGTCCTCCTTCTGTAATTCTCAGCCATTTATAGGAATTTTACAGCCTCACCCTGACTGGTCCCCGTGATGAGTGAGACTGGCTGGCTCCAGACTCCACGACATTTTGGAAACCCATCTGTGTTTGCAGTTGTGTCTTTGATTGTAACTCAACTGTGATAATCTACCACATGGCATACTGCAGATTAATAATTTGTAAAAATCCAAATATTAGGAGTTGTTTTTCCTTACTCTTTTACAGAAGATCTTTTAAATGGTGAATTTTTACGTTTTATTTGTAGTGCTGTGATGATCCTAGCTGACGTTGAGAGAAATCTGTATTTTTTTTTAAGGAAAACCTAAGATTTAATTATGAAAAACAATAATATGGGTTTGGTAGTATAGTTATGCCATGTTATGGAAAGAGAATTATTTTAACTTTTGCATGAAAATGATACTGAAGCTTTAAAATAAATACATTTTTATAAACATGCTAATAGAATAAGAAAGACAGACATCATGCTATTTATTGTGAATAGCATTAAGAACAAAGCAAATAATAGTTTCTACTTATCTTTTAAGATACTTATGGCTTACTTTGAAAAACATTGTGCCTCAAAGTGATTTTACAAATGTCCTGCCTTGCAACTTGTTGTTCAGGAAAATGCATTTTATTTCCAGTTATGGCTGCAGAAATGTTTTCTACGGAATATTGAAATTGAAGTCTGGTAAACAAAATATGTTCTAAGATGTAATTCTCTGTAGAAATTTTAAATTATGAACAAGGTAGTTTTGCTTTTCTCTTGCTGATTTAAATAGTTTAGTGGTTTTTCATGGAGGTTTCAAAGTTGTGCTGTATGTTAACCAAGAACTGTGGTCATCTGCAGTTAATATTCATATAATTCAGTAAAACAGTTATTGATATTTGTAATGGAAAAATGAGGGAGAACTTCACTCTTCAGTTTTTTGTTAATCTATGGCTTTTATTCTGGGCATCGATACACTGCTAAACCAGTATTAATGTTTGCCACTCCTCTAAAATTTTTTTGAGTTAAAGTCGCTGTTTGCAAAAATTTTTTTTTCTTGCCTATCTTTCTAGACCATTAACATTTGGTCTATCTAAAACAATACTTACAGAAGGTGTTGTATTTTTACACACATCACATCTACAGAATCAAAAGAAATAAATTACAGTCTGTGAGGCAAAATTATTGTCTTTCATCTCTTCTGTAACTTCCTGTTTCATTCAGAAAGAGTGGCAGTCTCTTCACGGTTTGTAAAGTTGCTAAGAACGTTTAGTTCCCCTGATGTTACTAGTTTTCTATTCTGTCTTTGTAAAATGTGTTAAGTGTTACAAACAGCTTGGCAGTTACTGGAAGTACTGAGTGCAGTGCATTGTGGATTTGTGGAAAGGACTAAATAATGCTCCCTGATTCCATTTCATTTGCCCTCTGTAGATTTTTAAATTGTTATTGCTTACACTTTGGAGTGTAAGCAAAAAATGTTTGCCTTGTCTTGTGCTCCTCGCTTTTGAAAATTGAGACCACAAATAAGGGCTTAGACTAGAGATACTGATTGTACTAAAAAGAGAAATAACTTTTGTTATATACCTTAAGTTGATATAGGATATATATATATAGAGAGAGAGAGTATATATAGATCCTGTATTTGTTACAAGCATCCTTAGAGAATACTTGCATTACCTTTATAATTGCTTCCTATGTTTTGAGAATTCCATTGTACCTTCTCTGAGCTTTCTCCTGCCTGAACAACCATTTTTTCAGTCTTTCTTCTTATGACAGGTTCTCCTGCCATATTATGTGTTTGATAGGGTTCTGCTGGACCCTCTTCAATTTTTCAGCATCTTTCAGTGGCTGATTGGCATCCCATAACATTTTAAAAGTTAATCATACCTTCAGTCTTTGAGTAGAGAAAACTCAATGCTCTGGAGCATCCACTCATTTTGAAATTTGGCAGAGCTTCTCTGACTGTTTCGTCATTCCTTTGTTATCCTCTGTAAGATTTTACATCAAAAAAGTGGCTTCCCTAAAGCCACAAAGCTTAGGTTGGTCTTGATCCAGGGTCTGTTGCAATTACAGATACCGAGATGAAAGCCTCCTGCTGGGATAAAGAATTCTTCAACGGACTCTCTGCTGGTTACATGAAGTAGTCTCTGTTTGACATATATGTCTTTTGGGGAGAGGGAATCCACCTTGGTTTAAAAATCAGGAATGATGGAGATGCGCTTCCACAAGCCCTCATATTTTTTCCATGGCTGTTGAGCATCAATGTTAGAATTCTGTTCATCTTTTGTAGTAGGAATTTGTCTAGCCTTCTCATCCAGCTTCTGGATCTCATTTTTTTTTGGCCTGTAGGCTGACAGACCCAACAGGATCCAATTTCTGTTCCTCCCATGAGAGCGCTTCTCGACTATCACGAATTTGCCTCATAACCTTTTTGTCAGTAAAATAAACGAGTTGCCCGCTTTTGCACTAGCTAAGCCTTTCATCACTTTCACCGTTGTTCTTTGAGTCCTCACTTGTGCTTCATCAACATCTTTCTTGCAGCGTGGGCATTTGCCTTAGAGGAGCGTGCCAGGAGCAGCTGCAGCTGTGCCAAATGCTCCCAGGGGCCAGGCCTACAAAGGGGTCAGTGTGCTGCCGTGCCCAGCACAGGGACACAGTCCCTCAGTGAACACCCGGCTCAGCCTCCCCGTGCGCTCCTGTGGGGAATTTAACGCACAGCTGTGGGACCGCTGACGGGAAAGGGGAAAAAGAGTCCTCTGTTCCGGCTTCGGTTTATGAAAAAACCCCATCCTGTGTATGTATGTTTTGGGGCTTTTTAATGTTGAAAATTTTAATCCTAACCTTTATAAGGTGCACGGTCTGGAATTTGGGACTCTGCCCCCTCTGTCCAGGTGAGAATCCCACTGCCAAACAGAAGATGTTCTTCTGTCTGCTCCAGGGCTGCTCTAAGAGCACATGACTCTAATTCTGATGTAAAGGCAGTTGTCTCAGAAGACTTTCACAACTTTAACATCCCTTTCAGTTATTCTTGGAATGGAAAGTATTTAACTGCCATCTCTTTCTATAAACACATAACCTGTTTTTCCCCAAACGAGAACAGATTCTAATCAAATACTGGTGTTTTTTCCTGCTCTATTATCAACTAGTTAACCAGTCTGATCTCTTAACAGCTTGATACTATCATTAGAGGTAATTTTGTTCTTAATCTATTAAAAAGAGAGGTAACCAAAATAATTAAATATCCTTAAGCTTCCATTTTTCTTTTCCCCTATGATTTATATGAGGAGTCTGATTTTTTTATTTTAGCCTTTTAGTTTCACCTTCTCAGCAAGCAATGTTGTTGCTCTTGCAATAATTTTTCATGAGCTGTGGCTAAGTGTTTTCCAAACCTCAGCTAAATCACTACAAACAAGTAGTGTTCTTTACCTTAGAGGATTTTTTTTTGGTGGCCTCTTGCAGCTCTGTAAAAGGGTTCACTTTAAAAGGCACAATATTATAGCTAGGCAGAATGGATGTGTGCATATATACAACTTTATATTGGCTTTGGACTCTGTTCAGGAATACATACACCAAAAGGAAATGGTAACAACTTTTATGAAAGACGTCGTTTGTGTGATCTCATAGTCTGGTTAATTCTTAAAATAATACTGTATTGTGGTGGGAGAAAAACAAATGCTAAATGAAAAATTTACTTTCAGGAATGTTTGAATTGGGAAGCTCTAAGGGTTCATCAACAAGATCTTGTGCATTTGCCATCAGCTAAGCTGAGGTCTCCTCTTACAAAATTAAAAATCAATGACTATGGCCTTTTCAGGAAAAACAACAAACCAAACAACTGTGAATTGAAAAAGGGAATTGGCTTTATTTAAAAAAAATAATTACTGATTTCTTCATCACTACACATCCTGAAACGAATTATACCAAAAGCTCATAATCAGAAGTGTAACAGGATTTTCAAAGATGGACAACTTTGACTTTCATCTGTAATATATATTTAGATGTTCTAATCCTCATGCAACTTATGATGCAAAAGGCATGTACCTTTTGTTTAGAACACTGATTTAAACTCATCTGTTAACTTAGTAACTTTAAGAGGTGATGATATTTACAAAAACTGTTTATGTAATAGAGTGGCACGGCAGAATAAAAATAAAAAGTACCAGTATTCATTGGCTTATAAAGGAAGAAAATTTACAGCTCTAGGGCTCAGAAATAGAGTAGAAATTAGTTTATGCTGTTATCACACAGTGCAAGAAAAAATCATGTTTATTAAAAAAGTCTGGGAAAAAAGCCCATGTCTTTAAGTACATCCAGTGCTGTACAACCCCTTAGGCTGTAAAGCTGCACAGTGAAAGTTTAAAGCACATAGGAACTTCATTCAGTCTGAATGTCAAAAAGCTGTTGCTGGGGGCTGAATTTATCCTTTTTCCTTGAATACCTTTTTTTTTTTTTTTTTTTAAAGGAGATAGGTAAAGGTTATTGAAGGTAATGCAGCTTAAACAACTCTTGCTTTCTGCTGCTCAGTTTCACAAGGTGAATCTCTGTTGTTCCTGCTGCAGGTGTGGAGGGCAGTGACTGCTGTGGAAGGAGGGAGGCTCTATTCCTTGTGTTCCTTGTAGCAGCAGCTGCCACTGTCCTGTACCTTGTGCCTTTTTCCCTTTGCTCTCCCCACCCCAGCAGCAGCAGTCTGGCTCAGCACATTGTGCAGCAGCTGGGAGCCACTTTGAGAGAGGAAGGCTCTGTCCTACATTGCACAATGCAGCAGGCATATTTTTTTATTATTGTACCTTTTCTTTACTCTCGATTTTAGGTTTTATCTAGGCAGATATTGAAATGCCATCTGGTGTGGGTTTTTAACGAATTTTCACAATCAGCAGAGGTACTTTGTGTTTCACTCATTCTTTAATTTCACTCAAATGTGCAGTTTGGATGTGCTTACAAAGAGGCCACTTGCTTACAAGAGTATAGATATGTAGGAGAACGTATAATTGCATTTCAGAGTATTTAAACATAAACATGGAGAGTATGAATGCCTTCCAAAAAATCCCTGAGGCTGTAAAGGGAAGACCTGTAATACTTAGTGTGATGGAAGATTCAGCAAAGTCCTAGAACTGTATTGTGAAATGAAATAATGTGTGCAGGTGGCCATGTGCGTTTTCAAAAGCACCATTTACCTGCAGCCCCAGCATCGAAGAAATGTATAGAAAATATGACTGGTGAGATGTGTAGGAAATCATCAAAGTACAGAACATAAGTAATAAATCAGGGAAATTTTTTAAATCAGGGAAATATCTCCGTGAGTTATCAACTAACTCCAGTTAGCATTGATTCTTAAGCTTTACTGAAAGGATTAGATTGACATTTGTGTTAACTTCATTTAAGTTAATATTTTTCTCAGCAGTGAATGTTTATCACTTTCATTCTACTTCAGCTTACATTTCCTATTCCAAAAATGACAATTTCTGTAGCAACTTTTAGTTTTTCAAAATATAAATTAATTTCTTGAACAAGCTCCCAGTCCTTCAGTGATGTCCTTGAAATTATAAAATGCCTATGTCAGTGTGCTCAATCTTGAGGCTACTATACTTCCAAAACTGTAACAAAAATTAAAACATTCCAGTACTTCTGAGCTGGAGCAGCAACTAAACTTTCACCTTTTGCAAGGGAGTTGTATTCCAGATCCTTCTAAAGATGACTTTAATGTAAATAACTTACCAGTAAAAGGTTAAACCCATGAATTCAGAATTTTGTAATACTGTCTGTCCAGATAATTTTTCTTGGGTAAAGGATCTGTTACTTCATCTTAGAGTTTTCCTGATTTCCTTCCATTTTCACAGATGTTGGCCAGCCTTTTCAGTATACATAGTACTTTTTACAGGTTTGTATTTTTTTGTCAAATTTATTGTGAATTAGTTCTTTCCTTATTGCATTGGGAACACTAAATTCTGTGAATGATACTCTAGGCACGATGCTTTGTCATTTCATGTACTCAAAGAATTACCATCTAGCTCTATATGTTCTTCGTAAGAATTCTGTAGAAGAAAAATGTCTTTCACTATCAATATGTGAATAGTTCCCCATCCTGTCTGCCCCTTTTAGTGCAGCATAAAATGTGGATCAGGAGCACAAACGCCTGTTGTTGTGTAGGAGAAGTACAAGACCCCATCTTTTTGTAGATACATGCAATAAGATGTGATCTTTCTGTTTGTTGGCTAAACCCCTGCCATCCACCAGTGCTAAGGTGCTGGTCAAGTGGAAGTCATTCCTCTTCCAATCATCATCCAAAATTTGCACTCCTGTGCACCCATGGCAATATGTGCTCATGCAAGTCCCTGGATAGCAAGTCCCTTGTTTCCCTCAGCACACTTCTGCCATGTGTTTCAGTAAGATCCTGACCTCAGAACTGCCTTAACTGCAGCCTCCAAGTGCCCATCTTGTAGGTCTTGAGATGGAATCAGTTAATGCTCCCAAATAAGCACATGAAGGCCAATAGCAAAGGAGGTAAACTTCTGCCACATGTTTTTGGGGAAATTTTCTTAGCACCTACAGCTATGCTGCTGGTAAAAGGGAAACTGTTCTCTGGCCATGGAGCTGGTAGGACAGCACAGCTTTTGTTTACCTGCCTAAACTCCCTCCCCTTTTCCCTTGACCAAACACGGCAGTCAGGTGTCAACTTCTTCCAAAAGACTCCTAAAATACTCTGCCCTCTAAGACATGTCAAGGCTCTGGGAAAATACTGTTTGCCCAGGTCAAAATGGTGCTAGTGAGCAAGGTAACAGCTTGCAATGATCATGGAACTCAAAATTTCCTTCCACTCTGGTTTACCAGCAGAGACACAGCTGGAGAACATAGTCTGCAAACCTTAAAGTACACTTGGATCTGGTGCTGGATGATATTGTTTACTGGATTAGGGGTTACAGTGGTGTAGTGCTGGGTGGACAACTGGACTGGGTGAATCTGTGATTCTGTGCATCCATGAATTCCTAAGTCTTCAAAGAGATTACGCCTTTGGAAATTGCACTGCATATTCTTTATGTCTCGAGGTATATGTGTTCCTACATACCCAGTGAGTGGCATCATTATTTGTTGTCTGTGGGCCTGTGAAGAAGTCTTATGTCTCCTGTGCCTCCCTCTAGTTACATGTAATAAATTATGTTTATCTGTCATCAGTTTAGAACTGGTTCTGGGTATACTAAAGACTGTGTGCTGCATATTTGTTGCAAAGGTCACCTGCCTGGACTCTGCAAACCTGTTTCTGAGTGGAGCAGTGTAAGTTATGACTTTGATTGCTGCAGACTGCAAACAGCAAAGGCTGGAGTTTATCAGACATAAAGTTATGTTCATGAATCTATTTGAGGTTTTATTTTCTTTGTTCCTTTGAGGATATATTTTCTCCCAAATGTGTGGCAGTCTATCAGCTCAGGAGCCACAAGAACACAGATCTGAAGTAAGCAAGCTGTCTCTGCCCCAGGCTAGCTCAGGTCCACAGGCTTTGGGAGTTCAGGCTGTGTGAAAACACTTATGCTGCTCTGGAAACACAGAGCTGTGCAGAGATCTGTCTGCATCGGAACCTTAGGCCAGCTTCCCTGTCTTTGGATATACATTAGCATGGTTAATCCTAAGCCCTTTAGTCTTTTAACAAATAATTAAGACTTACCAATGTTGAAATAGCAGAGATCTGCAGAAGATTCAACTGCTTATGGGTGCCCAGAACTAAAGCTGATGGACTATCACTGACTGAAGCCTCAGCAGGACAGAAAACAAAACACCTGAGCAAAATCAGCCTAAAGGATTCCAGCAGATGTTTTGTTCTCAATGCATGCAAATTAGTAGCTATTCAAGATCCCAGTGCCTGTTATTCCAAAAGTGGATGCATTCCTGCAGAAGAGGATGAAAGAAGGATTTGAAAGTTCAATTGGATCAGTTTTAAACCAGGGGAAATGACTGCAACATAATGAATGAAAATGAGTAGGTTAAATTATGAAGCATGAGATCCCGAGTTCTTCAACACAGGCACACTTGTGTGTTTTAGAAGCCAAAACTGAGTTTTGCTCCAAAGACATAAATCAAATTTTGCTGTGAAGAAATTTGTTCATTTAAAAGATTTCTAATGGCCACTTAAACAATCTTCTTTGTCTTGAATATTCTCTCACTCTGTATGGTCCTAGTTTAGTAGCCTCTCTGTCACAGTAGTATTTTTTGTTCAGTTTAACCACAGAGGTTTGTCTCTCCGATTTACTAGTGTTATTTGCTACACTTTGCCCCTAGACACATAGAGATGAGATCCTGCTGAAGTTATTTTCAGACAGGAAAAGGCTGTATCCTGACGAGCATTTACTCACATAGGTACTTCTAGTAAAACTGTTTGGTTTATTCAAGGAGGTTTGCAACAGCTTGTGCGAGAGAGCTTCACACACTGAATGCAAATATGAGCTGTGCAATTATCCTGTTTCCTCTAGTATGCAGGTGATGAGATGGATCTTAGCTTCTGATGGAAGCCAGCTGGGGATTTGCTGATGGTCTCTGAATGCTGAGTGACACTGACCTCTGTGTACACACAGACATGCACATGGCCTGTGGGAGTGAGTCATTAAAATTTGGCCTGTGGAAAGAACAGCCCATAGTGACAAGGAGCAATGCTCCCAGGTGGTCTACCTGCTCCAGCCATCTCACACAGGCCAGTGAGCAGGAGCAGAGAGAGGAGATGGTGGTGTCCCTGTGTGACGCCCAGAAAGGCTGTTGCTGTAGTGAGAATGTCCTCAGGTTCCAGGAGGGCAGCAAAGTGGTGGCATTCCAACCCCAGTTCTTTTGCCCTAACAGACAATTTAGATCCATTCATTTATCATGTTTATTTCATAACATCAAATACAGTCAGTTTGGTTAAGATCCTTAGGGCTTCTCTTGACGCCCTTCCCTCTCCCCCCTCTTCTTTTCTAATAAAATAAGCATAGGATAACAAATTGAAAGTGGAGAAAGTGGCCAATGCATAAGAAAGAAAATACAGCAAAAAGGAGGGGACAGAGAAGAAACATTAAATTATCCATGCAAAAATGGGGACAAAAGCATAAATGCTAATAAATAGAAGTAGAAAACTGGCAAATTTAAAGGTGGGTTATGAGGCACCTTTAATGATGTTTTCTATTATTTGCTCTAAGATTTTGCTTTATTTGCTGTTCAGTCATCAGAAATTACACCTTTTCTTTCTGCTATTCAGTTATTTAGACAGTAAATGTTTTCCTTAGGTATTTGGAACTTTCTCATCTCAGTTCAGTTTATTGATACTGCACCAATGATCTCTGAACCCAGAAATTATTCCTATTCTACTCTTATTGGTATTGACTGTGTCACTTCAGAATCTCTTACACATGGTTCACACATAGTCCCTGAAATCATTATCTAGTTGTTTTCTCTGAACTACATTATTTTAGCTTCTGTTGTGCTGCATTTGCTAATAATATTCTTCGGTCAAATCCCAGGGTTGCACACAAGCAGAGCTGGCCTGCCTGGGACAGTGGGGGATCAAGCAGCAACCTTTTAAAACATGTTCTGTATCCTCCCTGGACCTACCTGTGCCGTCAGTCCTTTGTCAGTGACCTTTAAGCTCCTCTGAGGTTAGAGCAGAGTACAAATAAAGATCCCACTTTGCAACCCTCTTTTCCTCAGCAGAGTTAGTGTTAAACTCAGCTCTGCATTTGAATTACCTGGTGCAGATCTGGAAAGAGAGACTGATACTAATGGGTCTTGAGTGGCAAATTTCTGCCCCTTTCCCTCCCCTGAGAGTAGGAGACCACAGGCAGCAGGTGTGCTAGAGAGCCATTTTAGTCTTGCTCAAGCAGCCTCAGCAGTGGCTCCAATCCTTCTCATATTACTACTGGGATCATCATTGCAGCTGCAACCAGCTGGTCCTGTCTGGAAAAAATGTGTCTCTACACATTGGATTTGGATATTTTGGACATTTTTCTTGTCTCAGTCTTTGGCTGATAGCCATTGTCTGAGCTTTCTAAACTTCACTGACTCTTAGATTGGATCAGCTGTTACATCAATGTTAATTAAAAGCTAATCTTCAAAAATGTGAAGGAGCAGAGAAACAGTGACAGAGGAACCCAAATAATCTAATCAAAGCAAATTAGACACTCAACTAACTTAGCATGGGAGGTTTAGGGGAGGAACCAAAGTGGGGAAAAGGAGGGATCATAGTGGTTTGGAGGAGGAACAAATATGGGAGAATAGATGAATGAGGCAATAAAAGCAGATGACCATGTGTTAACAGGCTGTGATCAGTACTGTTATCTGGCCGTGCCCTGTCCCTGATCCATGCTACTTGTCCTGTCTTCTTCTCAACCTCCATTCCTAATACCTATTTTCTGTGCATGTTCCTATCTATCTGTGTGGAGAGACCATAGAATGGAAACCCTGTGTTGTCACAGGGTCCCAGGTGTTGTAGTGGAGCAGCTGGAGAGAATGGAGAGATCTAAGTACCTGGTACTTAGGGGGCTGTGGTCAGAAGGGCTCGAGAGCTGGGCAGCTGCACATGTGTTTTGTGGGTGTGTATCGCAGCACGTGTGATCACTGGTCAGACCACACTAGTGGTCAGTGGTAGATGAGGCCATGAGCCTGGTTTGGATACTGGAGAGGTTAGAGGCTGTGTGATTTGACTACTGGAGGAAGCTGGGAGTCCAAGCCAGACCAGAAACAGACCTGTTTGTGCAGGAGGATGTTGATCCAGAAGCTGGCTATTGAATAGATTGGGTATCTGTGGCCAGTTCCTGGAGGGATATATAATATATCTATATATGTATTCTATGCTAAATTGCTTTCATCCTGGTCACCCAGAAAGAGGAGCAGGACCAGGATGTTGGTGCAGCTTGTGCTGCAAGTGCTGCATTGGTCTTGTGTTTTTTCAGTCTGTGTTAATCTGTGTGGTTGGCTATTGATATGTGTATAAGTGCATTGTATGTACGTGCGCCTCACAACTGGATGGATGTGGGGATGTAATGCTGCAGCAGTTTTGCCTCTGTTAGGCTGCCAGAGTCAGCAACCTCCAACAGGAACCAGAGCCACATATTTTCAAATAGAATTCCATATGTTCATAAACAGCATTAAGACTTTTTTCTAGGAAGTGGTTTTCTTGGTGAACTTGATGAAGATTTAATATCTTTACAGCGAATAACATAGGGACAGTTTCTCCTCTGGGCATCCCTTCCCTTCATATTCACAGGCAAGCTGTGGTAAGCCCTGAATCCATAATCACGGTCATTGTGAGAAAATATTAAACTTTCATATCTCTTTCTGGGAGTTGCAGGCATGTGTATTACTGCATGATGAGTTGATTTTTCACTATACATTTGCCGATCAGCATCAGGGTTCCAGGCAACCACAACTGTATCAGAGTTAAAAAGGAATAAGTGTGGAAATGCTGCTTCATAATTACTGAACTGATATGATACCTGGCAGTGAAGGATTGCTGCAGGCATTTGCTTTGGGGGTGCAGAGAGAAGGGAAAGATTTTCTGATGCAAACTGCCTAAGCAGACAGTGCTGTCCCTAGAGAGAAATTGAGCATTCAGGTAGCAGAGCACATTTTTTTCCTCTTCAGTGTCACTGAAAGAAATATAAGGATACAGAGCAGAGGTGACCTCAGAGTGTTAGAGTCAAGCCAGAAAAGTTATAACTTTTTGAGAAAGATTGACTATAGCTTGTAAAAATGGATTTACAGTAATGAATGCTCTTTCCATCCCTGAAATATCTGACGCGGTTCCTTATGTTCTTATTAGAAATTTTTATTAGCTGTTGTTTAGTTTGTGAAAACAGCACAAGGAAGGTAGTGGTGCTGAGATTCTCATTCTCAGTTTGGATGATTTGATATGAAGCATAATGAGGTATCTCAGAGAACTGAGGAGCTAAGACATAGGGCAAGACTTGGCTTAATTGCTTCAAGCTGATGCTTCTCTGTTTCTGCAATGCTGTTTTGCAGTTGAGGTGTGTGCAGTTATATTGGCTTCTTTTGCACTATGGAAAGAAAAAGAAATCTTCCTGAAAACTAGGACTGTTTGCCATCATGTTGATAGCTCTGAAAGTGGCACCCTTTGGTTAGAATTGACCATAAATCAACAAAAGTCAGAAGTCTGGAGATATTCAAGAACCATCTGGACACAATCCTGTGCCATGTGCTCTAGGATGACCCTGCCTAAACAGAGAGTTTGGGCCAGATGGACCTGTTGTGGTCCCTTCCCATCCCTTCGGTGATTTTGTGAAGTCTTCCATTTTATTTTAGCTTTCCAATTTCAAATTTGTCCTTATAAATTGCTGCAAGTTTTCTCCTGAGATTTATGTCTTCTTTCTACTTCCCTCAACACCTTGGTTTAAAAATCCATTTTTGCATTTTTTTTTTTTTACTTATTCTTTTAAAAAAACCTACTTTTTAATTCTTTTTCTGACCTAGCTGGGTCATTTTAAAAAATTAATTTATGTGGGGTTTTTTTTAATTCTTCACTATAGTTCATTCTGCTTAACAGCTTCCTGTGACACACAGTTTATCAGCTTACCTGTGTTGTAAGAACCATCTTTTGCTTGTTTCAAGCCTGTTTGCATCCCCCAAAATCTTACATTGGGAGAGACTGAGCAGTTGAGCTCAGTTCACCCTTTCCAGATCATTTGTGATCTTATAAACCTCTGTCACACCTCCTCTATAATTTCTTTCCCAGGCTGCAGAATTGAAAATTATTTATCTTTGCTTGTTTAGAAGCCATTCCATGCCTTTGATCTTCCTTATTGCTTTTCTCTGATCTGAAAGTTTTCTCTTACACGGTATGAAAGCACAGTCTATAAGACAGAAAATCCATTAATACTTCATAACATGCTTGTTTAGTAAGGAAGTAGGTCATTGTAAATTCTGATGACCCTGAATAGAGGAAAAAATTTACTAGCCTGATGCTCAAGGCAAGCACAAATTAGCTGAAATGTTACGAGTGAAGGAAATGAAAAATCTGTGACCTGACCCATGCAATCTTGAGGCAAAGTCTTAGAACATTTTGGTTAGCAAAATGCACATGATTCTGTAGTTTGTGAAGGAGGTTCAGGAGAACTGTTATGCATTAATTAGGGTGAAGTAAGAGAAATAAATATGTTCGCTTTTCATGTCAGAAGATAAAATGTTGAGATCTGCTTGTGCTAAAAATAATTCTAAAGGAGAAAATAGTGGTTCTGATTATACTGTATTATGCTAAAACCTGAGCACCTAGGTTTGTTCTGCAGGGCTGTTGGTTATTGGGTTATTATTATTTTTTTAACAATTCTGATTTAGGAGTTGTGAAGCTGAATATGAAAAAAAAAAAAAAAAAAAAAAAAAAAAGCTTTTCTACCCGTATTACTAGGGATGTTGGAAATGAAAATCTGTACTTAGAAGCAAAGAATCCTTCCTAGACCAAGAGGAAAAAATTGATTTTTTTTTCTAAGTAGCTCTATTCCTTTTTAAAAAACATGTATTCACCAAAAGGACATATAAATAGAAATGAATTAAAAAAATTAAAATTGCAGTATATCTGAATGATAATGCAGTTACTGTCTCATTAACTGGATGCCAAAAGAAGGCAGTGATAATTGTGTAGCTGCTGCTAAGAAAATTTTCAGAATGCATTATGGATGTTGTGCCTCATCTTGACAAAGTTCACAAAAGAGCAATAAGCACTGTCTCAAAGGAGTGTTATGTTTCAGATATTAAAAGCTTCCCTTAACAAGTGTCCAAGACATAGATCAAAGTAGAACTACAGTGTGTATGGGCTTGTAACTCATACATATTTTCTTGAACTCAGGATTGCAGATCTGTTTCTATTTTGGAAATCAGTTCATTCCAGTATTTTTCAGGGAAAGTTCACGGTATGTTCTGTGGTATTCAGCATTTTAGCAGTGACAAAATGCTTTGCATTATGTGATGTCTTGACAATATTAGTGTCTGTATGTGTGTATATATAATATACAAAATTATAGATATCTAATTTGTGTAATATAGATGAATATATAAATTTTCACTTCTACACATTTTTAATAGAAAATCAAAGTCTCTGGACTATACTGTTGTGTTTCTGCTGCAGTTAATGAGTTTTTTTGATTACATTTGAGTCCAAGTACCTTCCATTTTAGTTCAGTGAGTCCAGCTGGAATTAAACACATCGGAATATCACAGGACATTTTTATAAGTCTGAACCCAAGTATAGAAGCCTTCTTTCCACAAATTCTGTTTCTTCATCAAGTTCTTGTACTTTGCCATGATGTCAGCAATGGGCCAGCAAGTTGGACTACTCATAGCTTAAATCACAGAGCATGTGAACACAGTGCTGCCTCTCAGAGAGGCAGAATAGGCTTGGACAAGAAAGTCATGTACCTCCTGGATACATTGAGACTGATGAGGTTCAGTTTTCTTTTGTTGCTATTTACAGTGTTTTAGGGTGGTGGAGAAAGCTGTGGTAAGGCATAGTGCTAAATCACAGTGTACATGGAAAACTAATTTTTTTTTTAAAGTAAGTCTCCTACACTGTTATATAAGCAAGCTCTTGGAAATAGAACAGCAAATATGATTAATACTGTTTTGGGTGGTTTTGTTTTCCCCTTTCCCTATAGTGTTGCAGATAATCAAATTCAAAGATATTTAATAGAATTAAATTCGCCTCTACTTGTAAGAAGTTTGTTGAGCTGGTTAAAAAAAGAAAATACACACAAAGCTATATTCAGTTACACAGCTACTTTAAAATTCTATGTTTTCCAAAGGTAGAGCAGTGATAACATTTCATCAGTGCCCAAGTGCCACGGTACATTGCTTTGGAATTCAGAAGAGCTGACCTGTGTGTCTCTGGCTTTGTCTCTTGAAGTCTTGTTGATTTATTCAAAGTCCTTCAAAGTGTCATCTTTATGCTGTATGCCCCCATTAATTCCATTTCCTTATCGGAATGTTGATTTTAATGTGTGGGGTCATACAGTTTGACCTCAAACATCCTATGTTACATTTGTAGCATGAGGACAATTAATGCAAAGGAAAAGCTCAGATCTGGAATGGAAAAATAACATCTTGGATTTGACCATATTCTTGTCTATTCTGAACAGATCTGATGAATATCATTATGTATTTTAGGATCTTTCATATGGTACATTAAAAACCATCTCCCTTTCTTAAAGTTTTAAAAAATTCAGTATAACTTAATGGGTTTCCTTATTGTAATTTTGTTTGTTGTCTCCACCTGTACTGTGGGGAATTTAATTACTTTGCACCTGAAACATAAAGTGTGTTGCATCTTGAGCATGAGCCTGGAAATCATAATAGCCTTTACTTGTCCAGAGCCAGAAAGTACCTTAGGGTCTAAAGTGTGCTGTTCAAGCAGAAGTAAAGACTAATGTGTAGATTACAAAGCCAGAAGGAGCTGCAAGGATCATCTGGTGCCACAGTGTTTCTGAGATCAATATTATGTTCCTCACCTGACAATTCTCATCAAGGTTTTTGGCTCTCTCCCCATGCAGTTAGTGTTGATGGTGATTGCCTTTGACAACCTTTGAAAGCAGCACAGAAAGAAGAAAAGCAAAATCTCCTTTCTGCTCATCTATCACAGAGCTTCTAAAGAGCCTTTCTGTATCCACTCTGACACTGCTATACCTGCTCTTTAAAAAACAGATTGATTTGTGTCTTTTAATGTAGAGGAAATTCGATTCTAACTTGTGAATGGACTTTCCCGTCATCATTAAGGCTCGGAGATGTTTGCCATGACCTAGGTCATGCTGACCTTAATTAAAGACCAAATCACCATGTCTCAGCTAACGTCACACACTATTTTCATAGTCCCTTGCTGCAGTTGTTCCTCGGAAAGCTAGCAACTGAGCACAGCACAGGCAAGTAAAAGACATGCACTTAACTTGTTTCCAAAACATCTTTATTCAAATGTGATTTAAATTTCCTCAGTTATGGAAACATTTCCCATGATATGATAGAAGTTTCTGTAACTACCATAAACATGCTAGATGAGAGGGAAATCTGGAGTATTTAATTTGTTTGTTTATTTTTAACAGCAGTAACATGCATGTCTCATCCAAAATGCAGCACGTTAAACTTAGTCATTTTCCACCTACTCTCCCTTTTGCGTTGTTCTTTTTTTTTTTTTTTTCTTCCCTGCAGCTCCTGTATTACGTGCTCTTCTGTGAAGCCTGTAATTTCTTCCTTGCCTGGGGACCCACTGGCATGGAATCAGGGGCAGGCTGCCTGGGGCTCACAGAAGAGAGGGGAATGCAGTAGAGGCAAGGGCAGTGTCCCTGTGGGGCACCACCTTCTCCTACTACCTTCTCCAGGGAAGGGAGTGCCTGCCAGCAGGCACCACTGCATCCCATCACATGCTTCAGAGCAAGATGGCTGGCAGCTCTGTAATCTGAAAATTCTGTTCTACTTTTCCTGTTGTGGATGTATCATTAATTTTCTTTGTGAAACAAGGATTGTGGGGAAGAGAGAATCTTTAATGGAGGGTGGGATATAACATTTTTGATATTTCAAATATCAAGCTATTAAAACAAGCAGAAAATACCAAATGTGGGGAACATTAAAATAATTTATGTGCCAGAAAGTATTAATTTTGGGAGATGTTTAGAATCCAGGATTCATGTTGTAGCCTCATCTATAACTATGAGAGGTTTTCTTAGACATGTCCATGACAATCTTGGTGTTTTTGTAACCATCTTGGTCAGCAACATGTTTTAATCTGAGTTTTCAAGGCAGTTGATTTGCCTTGAATATTTCTCCCATGTATAAGTGATATAGAAGTTAATAGATTGAATATAACAATTTCTATATTTTAAAATTTTATACATTTTCTTCTACAGTGAGATAACTTATCAATAACTCTAACAATTTTTTTATTTTACTATCTTCTGTTACTTGGCAGTAATCTTTGTTCCTTTCTACTTTAGTCCTTATTTATCCATCTGACAGTCTCTAGTTGGGGTAGGAGATTAATTTTGTCCTCCATTCATAATAGAAATTTTTAGTGTATTTCCAGCTATTGTGCTATAGTTTGTTTATTTTTGTATGTTTTTTAGGATATGAAATTATAATTTTTTGGGTTGTGAGGTGCTTTATTATTATTTATTTTGTTGGAATTGACTACTGGTAATTGTTTAGATTTATCCCTTGAGAATTTTCAAGAGGACTCTAAGCATGTTGCTTGTGATAAGTTCTGTATTAAATATTAAATTAGTGCTGAAAGACTGGTAGAGAATCATTTAAATATCAGATTCATATTGCCTACAATATATAATAGCAGGCAAGCCTCTAAAGAATTTATGAAAGAATAGACTGCTGAATAAAAGTTTGTTAAATCAAGCTAGATCTTTCTTGAGATGCTTTTAGAATAACTTTTAATTTGTTTTTAGTGCATAGTCATTAAGTATATTAATGAACTGTTCTAATTCTGGTTTTGTGTCTTACTAGTTTAATTCCTGCTAACTCTTTGATTATTCTTTGATCGTTGTTGTATTTGTTTAAAAAAAGCACTTAAGTGCCATTCATTTAATCATTTATTGAACACATATATTGTTCAACAAGCAAGAAATGTTGAAAAGTCCTAGTAAAACCTTCAGTATTTAAAAGCATGGAAGCACTTACTTTCTTTTCAGCTAAGTTTGAGTATTAATTTTTAAAATCTGGATAGATTTTGTCCGCCTCTCATACTTACTAGGTGTGAGCCAATAACAAACACCAGATAGTGTCATTTCCATGCCCATAGTCTGCTAAAACATCTCTTGGAACCCAGCTAGTCCAATAGCTCCCTGTAAAACCTGTTTAACCTCTCTTATTTTTATCTATTGGTTGCCTGAATTATCTGTAAAGAAAGCCAAACAAAAAGATATTTCATTTAATAGCAGTACAACTTTGATGCTGTTTGTAAACAAGCAGAATTTTACTCCAGACTTACTTTCCAAAGTCTGATAACTATTTTTTTAGGGTGGGAAGGTGACACAAAGTTGAAGCCATCTGCATGGGAGAAGTGTCTGCATGACTGTCTATGTGTAGTTCAAGTGTGGTTTTACTGCCACAGTTCTACTTACCTCCATTAAGTAGACAATTACTCTTTTTGCCTGAAAACAAAAAGTTTTGCATATAAATACTTAAAAGATCATGAGCTTTCAGGTATTAAAAACAGGGCAAAAGTAACTTTGTAGTATTTTTTATCACTTTCCATTACTCTATAAGAGATGCTTTTGAGCTTTAAATACAGGAAATCCAAGAAGAAAAGCATTTTCCTTTGTACCCTTTCAGTTTGTTATGTTCCTAGCCTACATGACACAGAACCACTGCAGCAGATTGCTACTTTTGGTGGGTTAGAGGAATAAAAATACAGAGGCTGATTTTGAATTTCTCTTGTTGCTTGGCAGTTTTGGCAGCATGTGGCACAAATCTGATAGAAAGGCAGATGTGCAGCTGTACTTCAGTGGAAATTGGTTGATCCATTGGATGCATACATTTTCATTAGACTGGCACCATTGGAATAGCTTGTTCCAGCTGAAGGGCAGCCTGGTCACCCACCACACTGGCTGGAAGAATGTTAAGGACAATACTATCCTTTTTCCAGGCTCTTGTCTCCACATATTTTTTTTTTTTTTTATCTTGTTACAACCCTTTTGAAAGGAGTAGACCACTATTCTGTGTAATTCTTGAGGTATGGTTGTGTTGCACTTTGTAAAAGCAACATTTTTGGTTCACTGCTATGAGCTACATCAAACAGTTCACAGCCTGGGTAGTTTCCAATATGGAAGAAGTGGGATTCAGGGTAAACTTCACTCATGATCCTGAAGTAATTCTTATTTTTGTACACCTCAGTAGTTTACCTCAAAACAGAATTGTATGACTATGGTGTGCAGCTACAGCTCTGCCCCAGAGAGGATGACAGCATCACAGCATGTTTTTTGTGACATCACAATATATGAACTAAGGGTAGGCAAGTGGTAAGAGGATTGAGAGTTATCTGTTCTGCAGCATGTGATTTAATTTGAGAAGGGTTGCTGGGACACCTAATGCTGTAGTGTGCTGGCAGTGATAAACGACCACTGCTTTACTGTTGAGTTTGGTGTCCTTGCTCACAGAAATTTATTCCCTGAGGCTTTAAACTTTGGGACTTTGGGTTTTGGTCTTGCAGTTTTGTGGTTAGCTGTCTGCCGCTCAGATCCACCTTGAAAGGATGTGTTGTAATTTGTAATACACCAGTGTCTCTCAGTCATGCTCATTAATTGCAGGCTATGTAACTGATTTATAGTGTTTGCCTTTTAGTATATGGCAGTGCAGCTCATTATTTACTAAAATGATGTTTTGTTTAAGCTTTTACCAAACTGATAAAATAAAGCTTTTTAAGCAGGATGTGTTTTGATTAAGATGAAACAACCATTATTCATCAATTACTACTTTATATTTGAGTTGCTTCTTAGTACTGTAGGGCTTTTTCACAGCAGTGTTAACTGATCATTAAAATATATTTAGGATTAGATAGGTATAGATCTATTAGATGGATATTTTTGGTAGTTTTAGAATTTCATCTTTTCTGATATTCAATGGGTCATTTCTTTTCCCAAACTAAATTTAGCATTTAAAAGTCTAAGTATTTCATATATAGTGGCATTATCTCCATTGTTTGCAAACATACAATAAGTTATGTGGACATTACTGAGAGATCTGGGGACCGTATCAGACATTTTATTGCACTTAAAAAAAAAAGTTTCAACTGTTTTTTTTTTTTTTTAATTTTGCCTTCTTAGGCAAATATGTCTGAAAGTGAAGAAAAAAATCAGTTGCGCTGATATTAGTGAAATCTACACTTTACTTAGGTTCTCAATATTATATCATCTGCACAGTTTAAAAGATGAACTTGTTAGTACTTCATGTAACAGTTTAAACTTCTGGATTTTCACTAATATATAGGTATACAATGAAAAATGTTTTGCCAGATATGCTAAAGCTGATAGTTATGATTATATTTTGGTATAGTAAAATAATTTATTCTGCAAGCTGGTGCACAGATGTAACTTGTTATTCATAAAAGCATGGATGAAAGCAATGATTGAAGCCCAAGTTTGGAGACATTGGTGAGTTCTAGAAATGATTATATAGATACAACTCTTCAGCATTAATCCACTTGAAACGTTGCTGGTGTGTAATTACAGTACCTGGAAATTATGTTTTTAAAAACTATAAATGCTTCAATGCATTTTTATTCTGTCAATAAAAGATACTTTGATGAAACATGGATGAAACTTGATGTGTTAATTGACCAGAATGTTCCTATTGATGGATCTCCACTATGGAAAGAGACTAGAATACATTGACATTATGTCCTCTTCCTTAGTGTGCTATTTTAATGTGTAGCAAATAGAAATATATCTCATGAATTCAATCTTCCCTATCATTGCTTGTTTATAAAGCTCTTATTATGTTTTCAGTACCTGAATCCAATGAAATTGCTTGAAAAATATTGAAGGCAGTGAACTGAAGTTCCTGGGTGAATCATATTATTTTAGTGAAAATTGACTGAAATGAATGGCATTTCTTTTCAGTGCAAGGAAGCAAGCTAGGGGCAGAGCAACAGGGCCAGGGTGTCACTGCTCTGATCCCGGCCCCACAGCACTTGAGCAAGGCAAGCCTAGAGGCCATGACCAGGTTCAACCTAGGGACAAGGCCTGTAAAAGGCAAAATCATGGCAAGGAGGCGGGTGCAAGGTCATGCCAGAAAGCCCATGCATAGGCCAGGATCACACCCAGCAATTTATGGGCACAGTGACAAGGCAGGGCTGAGGTCAAGTCAGTCCAGAACTCAAGGGTGTCTGTGGTCCAGCATAGCTTAACTGGAGACCAGCATTCCTCCAGCATAGCGCAGGCAGGAGCTGAGGGCCCCAGGCTCTGCTTGTGTGGAGCTCCCTGGGAATGTCAGTAGAAGCCCCAGGTGAGGCTGGTGAGGGCTGCTCGGGTTTATGAGTGTGCTCAAAGCCCTATAACATCAACTACTCCCTCCAGCCACAAAGCTGGTTATTTCATCACGTAAAGGTTGTCCAGGAGCAATTTCTCCTTCATAACTTTATGCTGGATAATCCCAATCACCTTCTTTTCCTTTATAGGGTTGAAAATGGCTTCCAGGAGGGTTTGCACTATCACCTTTCCAGGGATCAAAGTGATATTATCTTCCTTGAAGACAGGGGTGACATTTGCTTTCTTGCAGAACTTAAGAACCTACCCTGGTCCCCATGAGCTTTTGAAGACACCGAAGAGTGACCTTATAATGATATCAGCAGGCTCTCTCAACTGTTGTGGGTGCATCCCATCGTGTCCTTGAATTGGATTATCAACTGGGTCTCTGCTGAAGTCTCTAACAAACTATGAGAAAAATAGTGTGCTGAATCCTTTGCTTCTTGAAGCCACCTCCAAGCATGCTGACTTAGAAAAGATGATCTGGATTCTGTAATACGCACACATGGAGAGAATACAAATCAAAAGACATTTTTTGATGCAGAAATGACAGATAGCTTTTGGAAAAAAAAACAAAAAGCAAAACCAACCCATTTTTCTTAACAAGAGAGAGCAGCTTAATTCTTTACAGATAATTTCTGGCTTTGGTGGTGTTGAATGTAAGACCATGGCCCATAATGGTTCTCCATTTTCAGAGTTAATAAAACTTCCTTTCTGTGATAAACTTTTGCTGACATAGAGTTCACTTCATTTTTTATTAATTACCTTCTCTCTTTAGGATAAGTTCAGATACTAAATTTCCTATTATTTGGGACTCTGAAGCTTCCCAATGCAGGATGGGATGAAAGGAGGAGTGTTATGATTGTGCTAGAGGAAAAAAATACATTTCCAGGAAATAATCTCTGCGGCTCTATAGCAGTGCACTGTCTTGGTGTGTTGTCTACAAATTTTTTTTGTCACTTGGCAGGCAATAAGCATGTTCATCACAGTGCTAATTAAGAAAGGTCTGTACATGCTGGTAACTGGAGTGGGGATACACCTGCCCTCAGCCATAATGGCAAATGTTGGCAGCTACACAAAACACCAATTAAAAAGTCATACAACTGTTTTATTTGTCAACATATGAAGTACTTTTGATGAACATTGTTCCAGAGTAGGAACTGATCAAGAGTAAAAAATATTTATTTTCTTAAAAGCATGGGTTTCTTTTCTATTCACTGCTGGCTTGTTCTGCAACTGGGTCTGCATTTGCCTTGATAAAATGTTGGCCTCATTCACAGCTTGTACCTCTGTACTTTCTTTGCAGTGCTGCCCAGCTAGCTGTCTCTAATAGCCATAATATTGCTGCTCATTCTTCTACTGAAGTGTGCCTTGCAAAGAACCACTTTGAAGCAATTTGCTGTCCATTTCTGTGTTGCCTCCATGGACACCATGTACACCACCTATTCAGTGCAAAGAATTGAAGGTGGAGGAAGATGAAGAAATCTGTAGAAAGACTAAATAAAGTCAATACAATTTTGAATGTATATGCGACAGCAAATCAAAGAATCTTCAGAGCAAACAACTGAATAATATAAGCAAAGTCACTGAATAAAGGAGCACTAATACAACACAGGAATTTTTTTAATCCTTGCCTAGAGGAGGCAAAGTTCCTTACTCATTACAATCCTGTTCTTGAAGCGATTACTCATTTTGTCCCTTATTTGGCTTTTCGAGCAATGAAGTGTTGGGGTGTTTTTTATCTATCCTGCAACAATTGCATGCCGCTCCCATCATTTTGGTTTGGGGCCAGCACATAAAGAGCTCTCCTGTGAGCTGCTATCATATTCTTTCTTATGCTTCTGCTTCAAGAAGCCCTGATGGCAGGGGCCAAACTTGTTTTTGTGCTCTTGCAAAAGACAGACTTATCTGTGTTGTCCATCTAACTGGCCATTCAGCAACTGACCTGCCTGTCAATTTTGAAGTCTTCTGTAACATGGCTATTTTCCATGAAGCCTCTTGTTTGCAGGCTGTCTTGCAGACAAAACTGCTTGGAGAGGATTTCTGTGCAGAGTGATAAACTTGTGCTGAAATGAATTGTGAGAGTTGGAACAGCTTAGATTTGCCAGTGTTGTTCTTCAGCATCCCACGGCTCATAGAAATGTCTAATGAACAGTGGGAGTGGGGAAGGAAAAGAGTCAGTTTGTGGGCTTAGACCTATTGGATAACTGTGGGTTCCTAGCTGTGATTTTGTCTTTTCCTCAAAGGGAAAAGTATATTGAAAACCTTTCTCTGCAGAAAGTGGTGAATAACAAGATACCAGCATTTGTTGATTGGATTGGGTTGTTCAAAGCAGAGAGAATGAATGTCTATGTACATGAATATGTTTGACTGGTTAATAAAACAGAGCAAGGGGTGTTATAGAGTCCCAGAGGTGAACATGAGTAATGTCCATACACTCAAATTCACTAACTTGAATTTGAGAAGTGGAAAAAAGTTAGCTTAGTGTGCATGAGGATTTACAGATTTGGGAAATTGTGTTTTAAACATATGGTAACAGAAAAGCAAAGTAAATCTGCTCTTCTATGTGGTGCTGAGACCCGCTTCCCTTAAATAGCACATTACTTTGCAATATGTTGATGCTGCAGCAGCCTTCTCTGATTAAAAAGTGTTGGTATGTGAGAAATACTGCTCCCAAGTCTTCTTTCATGTAGTACTACTTCATATCTTCATGATGTATTGTCAAATCTTTCTTGCAGCAGGCTGTACTATTAAAAGGTGGGTTGGTTGCAGGGTGAAACTTACTTTGCTGTAAGAGATAACTTGTATTAGCAACTGAAACTGATGGAGTTTAAATAGGAATTTTCTTTTTGTACAGGATTATTTTTCTTTTGGAGAGTAAAAAAATAGTAATTCCATGCAGAAAAAAAATCCTGCAAGTCATGCACTTTCTGCATTGTTCATATTGCTGCTTAGGAGCACTTAGACTGTAATTTTCCTATTAGAACATGCCAGTTCAAAACAGGTATCTTTTATAAAGACAGGAAGAAGACTAAATGCATTAGAAAAGGGATTTTTTTTTTTTTAATTTTTGTTACCAAGTGTGCATCAGAATTTGCAAAAAGAGATTTTATTTTCGTGTGACTATTTCCTATTTCTAATTTATCCATAGTGTTCCAATAATATTCCAGTCACTTTTGGGAATGAAGTCAGAAATTAATAAATACAACTGTAATCACCTAGAAATTGTATTATTTCCTTCATATTATTGGTAGCTTCCTTTGCACATAGAAAAGCTTTTCAGGTTTTGCAAAGCACCATGATATATTTCAATAATAGGTTCGCAGCTTTTTGTTTCTAACACATGTAGAAATGTAGTATACAAACTTTAAAGAAAATTGTAAGAAGTGTGTTAAATGCAAAATCTAGTAGTAAGGCAGAGGTGTAGGTATTAGGCAAGGTTATCCTGTAAATGGCATTATTGCCAGTTTAGTGACTTCTACTTGTCTTCAGGTTCACAGTATTAAACCCATTTGATTTTTGAAATGCAATCTTTGGAAGGGAAAACTTTGTCAGCATTTAATCTTCCCTCCATGCACTTATAGCCTAAAAGCTGCTTCTTGTATGGTGCACAGAATTGGTAGGTTCATTTCCAAAGCAAAAACCTCTAGAGAATATTTGAACACAGGAAAGAGTAAATTAAAATATGAGAAAAAAATGATAGTAAGGAAATACATTTTTATACTTTGAATATTACATAATCATAGGCAGTTTTAAATTGTAATTCAGTTAAAATAATATTTGCCTTAAATGCACAGTAGTCTAGCTATAAAATACCTTATGGAGCTATCTCAATCCACCTTGTGATTGTGCCTGTTGTAGTTGCAATTTTTCCTGCTATTCATCCTGCTAATTAGCATGCTTTATCAGCAATTTTGGAATCTATTTGCACCACTAAAGTTAATTAGCCAAAATGAAATGGCCAAAGCCAAAATGTTGCAAAATGCCTTTGCATGCTGTTACTACTGGTCAGATAGGAGTTTGAAGAATGTACACCTAAAAGTATGTAATTTGTTTTAGATAGCAGCTGGAGCTATGACAGTTAACCAAACCAACCTCCTCTTCCCTACATGCTGGGTCCTTGTTTCAGCACTTGAATAACAAAAAGGCTTTCAGAGAGTCTGTAAGGACATTTGACATCCAGGTTACAAAAATACTCGGGGAGGACAAGGCTATCACAGAGAAACAATTTCTGAATACCTGTTCAGTGAAGAAGAAACTGAATAAAATCTCACATTAAAATCCTCTCAGAGGGATGGGTGAAGGAGAGCATATATAGGTTGGTCTGAAATAGGCCCGGGTTCCTGTCAACTGTAAGATAGAAAATGTGAAAATAAACTTTAAAAACATTCTAGAGAGGTTCAGGGAGACTTTAGGTCTGTAAACTCTGTGTCTTCATGAGGCAAAAAATGAAGCTGTAAGAATAGAGAATGAGATAAACACATTCTATTTTGAAAGGAGCAAAAGGTGATCTGACTGAAGGCATCAACAAACATGTAGATGAGACTGATTTCACTGATAGCTCTATGCCTTTGAAGGAGGCCTTTTGCCCAAACCTTTTCAGTGAACAGAGAGGGAAGATCTCTGCATGGATAAGTAGTTCTTTAAAAGACAAGCAACAGAAGATAAGAGTAAAAGAACAAGTCTGGAAGGATGGAAAATTTCTCTTCCCTGGACAAGTACCTCCATTTGTTTAATCATTGCTCTCAGCTAGTTTGAGAGTAATAGCTTATTCCTAACAATGCTGTTTAGTATTTTAGGTGCCTGTAGAGTATGTGCTGCTCTGTAGGGGTTGTCACTAATGCCGGTATGAATAGAAAATAATAGAGAAAAGGAGGCTCTGGGGAGACATCCTCACTTTATACAATTACCCAAAAGGAGATTTTAAACAGATGGGTGTGGGTCTCTTCTCCCAAGTAACAAACCAGAGAGAATGGCACCAAGTTGTGCCAGGACGTGATTTAAACTGGATCTTAGGAAAAACAGCTTTGCTGTAAGGGTGATCAGGCACTGGAACAGGCTGCCCAGGGAAGAGGTGGAATCGTGGGAGTGTTAAAAAAAATGTGTGGCACTTAGGGACAGTTTAGTGGTGTACATGGTGGTGATTGGGTGAATGTTTGGACTTGATGATCTTAGAGGTCTTTCCCAACTATAAGGATTCTATGAATCTGACTCTGTTCTATGAATTGGAGGTACTGTGCTAACTTTTAAGGTGTTACTCAGAATATATTCCCACAAACCATATGATTTAGAAAAAACTGTTTCAGGGTGTCCAAGATGTTTCACACTAGGGCTTTGGAATAGAAAGCCTGACCTGACAAATGACATCTTGACAGTTTTGAGNCATAATAAATAACTTCAACTCGGAGGACATTCTGCAACTCATTTAATCCAACTCTGTAGGTCATCACTTTCCACACTTATGCACCACTACCATTATCCTCCCTTCTGCTCCACACCATTCTATGTGAACTATATAGACAAAACCTACTGATTCCTAGCACAGACTACCAAATTATGAAAAATGAGCCTGATTGAAGTTTGTCATAGTCATCAGACAAGCAGAAAAAATTCTTAAGTATATCCAATGAAAAATCTCATCAGATCATTGTGAACACTGATAGACAAAAATATTACCTGTGAAAAATATGCTTACATAAATCAGAATTTCATACAGAAGTCATAAAAATACAATTTCAAAATGTTTATCAAATAAAGGACATATTTGTTGCCAACTGTTTGAAATGCAATAGAAAAATTACACTGAGCATATATTCCTATTATAATTTATCCATGTAATTCTAAACTGTCCATTGATTTTAATTTCCATATATATTGATGACTGAGAGTATGTAGCATATTAATATGCAGTGTAGTTATATACAGTATAAACTACAGTAATTAGGGGAGAAATCTGAAATCAACATTAAGTTTTTGAGGGTTAGGCATATCAGTACATGAGTAATGAGCACATACGTGATTATCAGTTCATTTATATGCTTGTCTTTCCTTCTCCTGGTAGCTTTTGAACCTATTGATTAATTTCTGTAAAACATGCCAGAAGGGGAGATGTTTAGAGATGTATGAAGACATTTTAGTAAGTCTGGTAGATACTAATAAGAAATAAACTTCACGAAGGCTGCTAGGCAGTGCGGGAGAGATAGCCTAGTAGTAGTTCTGATCAGAGCAAGTATGGAGAAATCTACTGGTA
Source organism: Aegithalos caudatus (assembly GCA_013389925.1). Lineage (NCBI taxonomy): Eukaryota > Metazoa > Chordata > Aves > Passeriformes > Aegithalidae > Aegithalos > Aegithalos caudatus. The sequence goes on from WEIU01015880.1 coordinate 665,367, forward strand.
CACATTGAATTTGGCAGCATATCGCTGGCCCTGTAAATGTACTTATATTAGAGATTTTAGTTTTGGGTTTGGTCTTTTTTAAGAGTAAACCAGATCTATTGGAAAAGACTGAAGGTATTTTAAGATCAGACATATGATTATTTCTGTAACCTGTCAGTCCATAGATTTTATTTGGAGTGGGGGGGTATTGTTTTAATTTTATGATTTTTTTTTCTTATAGCAGAATAATACTCACCCCTACATGAGATCCAGAACCTAAAATTTAATCTCAGTCTTTTTGAGAGAATATTTGAAGATGAATTTTAGTAGTAAAGAAATAAAATTATCCCAAAGGTACATGTAAACACGAAAGACCTCTCTGCAGGCAGGCAGGAGAGTGCAGTTGCTGCCTGGTTCCTTCACACTGAGGAGAGCATGAGTTCCCCTCTGGAAAAAAAAAAAAAAAAAAAA
>WEIU01015880.1:665837-704479 GCA_013389925.1 Aegithalos caudatus
GAAAATTTAGATTCAAAATATTAAGTCATTAATTAGAGTCAGTGATATTGATTATATGTATTACACAGAAGTAATCTAAAGGTACCATAACTCTGATTTTGGTTTGTAGTTTATTTTTCCTGGGTTTGATTAAAGAGCTTAGAGTTTATGGTCTGTTTTTATCTACACTGGCATATAGATAGGGTCTGTGTATGCCCAGAGCTGAAGGAAATAAATCCAGTCATTCTACAGAACAGCTTAGAGCTATGAGAGAGCTCAATCTGTAATAAGGAAAAAAGAAAATCACATCAAATAACATAGATATTACAAAAAAGGAATATCCTGCTGCCATCCTTAATGTTCTGATTGAAAAAGCTACAATGAGAATTACACATACCAATGAGAAGACAACATCACAACTTCCTGGTTTGTAAAATGACATCAATTCCTCTTCCATGAAGGGACTCTTTACCAAATTTATTTTAGCATTGAAAATATGGAATTGTCTGGGATACTGAGTAATTCAAATCTTTGGTTTTTTGTTGCTTCTCAGTTATTTTGAGAAGTCTTAGACTGAAGGGGTTTTTTTAGTTGGTTTGTGGTTTATGTTTTGAGTTGTTTCGTGCAAAATTGCAGCTGTAAAAACATTTTACATTCTCCTTGATATAGACAAAGGGTCTGAGTATAATGGGTCTTTCTGTTCTCTTCATCTGTAGTGCGCTCTTATTGTGGCCTTCATAAGTATTTAAAGATTTAAATATCTTTGCCCTTTCAGACTATTAAAATAATTTTTCAGTGATTAAAGAAATTGATTTTTCACTTCAAATTCGTGAGGAAGTAACTATGCAGTTGCCCATAATCTCTCTGTCCTTCAGCCAGTCATGTTCTGTACCTGAATTACTTGAATTCATAAACTTTTACCATCATCACTAAAACAGAAATAGAAATCTAAGAGATTGCTACATTTCTTCATGAATCACAGGAGCTTTCATCATAAAGACCTCAACGAAGTGGTCTTACTAAGTACAAGAAAAGGCCAGGTGTTACTTTCTGTTAACAGCTGCTGGTAGATCAGGCACCGCATGATCATTACTTTTAGGCCGGCTACAAAAATTTTTGCCCTGTAATTTTGCCTTTCCTCCCCAAAACTCCTTGTTTTTGAAACAGAGGTTGCCATGTGGCAAAATATCTCCTATTTTCAAATTTGCCATCCTATTTGTGAGCTGTGACATAGCTATAAATGTTGTTGGCACTGAAATGTATTGAAATGTTGGACTTCTACAGGTCTGTAAATGTGACAGCAGAAAAAGGCAACATTGTATGACTGGCCAGAGCTCCATGTGGAAGAGTTTTGCATGGAATAGCTGGAGAACCTTTTGAATACATCTACTTAAAATAATGGTATTGGGCTTAGTGCATGGTGGCCAAGTAAATAACTAATTTACATGGTGGCTAAGCATTTCCTTCTAAAATGCTGCTTTTCAATTCTACGTAAAATTTGCCCCATTGTTTTTAGCTGAATTATGTCTGAGTCTAAAGCTCTACAGGGTCCAAAGCAGCACAGACTTGTTCCATAACTGGGCTAGTCACACCACAAACCATGAAAGATAAAATGAAGGGAGAGACAATTCATCTATGCAGAGCTAAAGAATTTGAACTTTGGCAATGACATAAGAATTCTTTTTTCTCACATTAATTTCCATGCAGACATCATAAATGATAGCAAATTTTACCCACCCCTCAGTTTTCATGTCCTCAGTTTTCTTATCCAGAAGAAAAGTGAAATTTAAGTATTGAAAAAACTGTTAATAGTTTGTGTTGGTTTTGTTGTTGTTAAAAATTCTGTTCATACAATTATTTGGGAGGGATATGTAAAATATCTAAGAGGAAAGAAATGTGGCAAAGCAACTCATAAACTGAAGGCTTTCAACACAAGGAAAATCTATAGAGAATTCTAATTTTTATATTCAATATTTGAATGTCAGTTTCTAAGATATTAAACAAATTATTTATGCTTCAATCTGAATCAGCAGTCTGTATTATAATTCTGCTTTTATATAGCATAGTGCCTCTTTGTCTGCATATACCTTTGTGGGCACCTTTCCTCAGTTGAGCTTCTATATGATGCGCTACATTTTTTTGAGCAACTCACTGAACTGTAGTGCTCTCTTGAGAAATTAGTCACAACTACTTAACTTTGTCTTCATTTGCTTTTAAATGCAGTCTATTTTGATAGTGAAGTACTAGACATCTGATTACTTGATATTCACTGATACTGAAAAATACCTGTGCTTTAATGTAAAATTGCCGCCCCATTGCCTGGAAGCACGCAGAGTTTTCTGTAGGTCAGAACTGAGGAGACATCAGCCATGATTATGTTTCTTAAGTGATTAGAGGTACTTTCTGGTGATATCTTGGTGTTCCTTGTGTTAATTTTTGATTCATATTTAGATCACTTTCTGTAGACATGGAATTTATTCATTGGTAAAATAGAAACTTCAGTACAGTGTACAGTTAATGGATGTATCTGAAGGGATGCAGATGGCCCGTGAGATAGATTTACCTCTCTCTCCACTCTGACAGTACAGAGAGATGGGAGATTCTGCAGTGTTTCTCATTGTTTCCATATGATGAATTGAGTGGGAGCTTAGTAGAATTTATGTATATTGTGGGTTTTTGGGGTTTTGGACATACAATGCCTGTTTGTAAAGGGCGTGAACCAGGATCATGCAATACTGCCTTTGAGTTGAGTTACCATCATCATTTACACTTTTTTTTCCACAGCTCAGGCCTGTCCTCCTGGGAGAAATCCCTAACTATGTTGTGTTCTCAATTCATGAATTCTCTACAGAGGTTCTCAGCTACAGTTTTATCTGCGGAGTTATCAGAGCTATCACAGAAACATGGAGAATTTTTCACCAGAAGTTCCACCATAACTTTTCTTATTATCTAATATACATCTAGGGTTGGGGGGAGGCAGGGATGAGGAGGCAAAAAATAATAATGGGGGAAAAGACCCTGCAGACTTCTACCCTAGAGAAATGACAAGGTGGAACCTTGGTCTGACTCAGGATTTTATTCCAAGTGCTTTTGGTACAGGTAGGATTCACAGCATGGCGTCTTCTCAGAGCAGGTACCCGAACAGAAGAAACCTTTTGTATGATTGCATATCGATTAGAGTACTGGCTTAAGAAGAGGGAAGCTCAGTTAGTTTGTTTTGGACTGAGGAAAACTTTGAACCTGTCTCTTCTGGGGGAATACCTATGAGACTTTAGGGCAAACCTGGGATGGAGCTCGTGTCTAGCTCATATGTTGAAACTGGGCTGCAATTCAGAGGAAAATGCAGACTTGGGAGGGGAGAGATACTCTGCATTCAGCAAGAGGTGTATAATGTTGCTTATTTTGTTTAGTAATGTTAATTGCACTTTCTGTTGAAAACTCTATTGGCGGGATGCATTTTTCTCAATAGCAGAAATATTCACTCAAGCCAAAATAAATACAGGCAAAAAAAAAGTTTAGAAACCAGTTATCCATTTCTTGATTTTTTTAATTTTATCCCTTAGTGGCACATTTCTGAATGAACTTCATGCTAGCCTGAAGAATTAAGGGTGTTTTAAACAGTTTCTACCTTCATATTCACTTGCACATTTACTTGTTAGATCCACACTAAGTACAGCAGTGGCTGAGATATCTTTCACTGTCTTTGAACAGCTTAATTCAGGTACTGGAAGCCATCACAGAGCTTCATGTGGGCTGAATTACCCCACTGAGTATCTGAAAAGCCTGGTTAATTAGCTTCCTTGCCTGTCAGTCACTTGTTTCCATCTATTTTCTCACTTCAGCTAGTTCAGTCATAAAACTGTAATTTGTTTTTCTGTGACTGTGAAGATGATACTCATAATTTACTCCTCCATCTACCCATTAGAGTATATTTTAAAATTTTTGATTGATTATATTCCTGAAGTTTTGCTTTAAATGTTCTATAACTTTATGAAGCTGGACAATGCATTTAGTAAGTGTGTGTGCAGCCTTTCGACAGTGACATCTTCCTAGAGAATATGACAGCACACTGTTGATTTCAGTTCAATTTAGTGATCATTTCATTACTAAACCTTTCTACTAAGTATCTCAGCATTTTGTATGCCCAGCAGTCTTTCTTTTCAGGCACGTCTTTCTACTTCATAATTTCATTTTAAAATCCAGCAACGATTGCCATTTGGATGACCCTTACCCCTGTACTGTGATCTGTCACACAAGATCTTTTTTCACAAATCCTTGTCTGCTGACATCGAAGCAGAATTGGGCAATTGTGATTTACAAAGAAATATAAAATATTTTAATATCAAGTGTTTTATTGTACTCCACAATCTCGTGTTTGTGGTTTTTTTAAAATTATTGGCTGCTGTGAAATGCTTAATTTAAACTATTTTTTATTCCTCTATTTCATAACAGAAGTTCTTCAGAGAAAGTGAAATATGTAGATTTTTTCATTGTTTTTAGAGTTATCTATTTTAGAAAAAATTAAGAACTTGGATGTTGCTTTTATAAACAATAGAATGCCATGATCTTAAAGTTTTAGGGAAAGAAAGAAAAGTTCTACCAAATTGAAAACATTGATCATTTTTGCAGTAAAGGTGAATAGCTCCTGCTTTTAGCTTTGTGAAATCATGAAAGGTGAGATGTCAGAAATGTCACGGATGGAGGAACAAGTATTGCATGTAATGATATTAAAATCTGTGAGGGAAATAAAAGCATATATTTAAATTTTACATTTTAAAGTTTCAATTTGTTACTGAAACGTTACTGAGAAAACTCTATGGGAGTTTCTTTAGGAATAAAATGTATTCCACAAGGAAATGGATTTCTGTTAATAGGACAATATATCTTTATTTCTTTGAACCACCTTAGCACACTGTTGGACTTTTTTCTGATCTATCTCCTTTACTACTAGCAATTCACAAAAGACTGCCTGATACATAGGTACACCAAAACCAACCCATGAATGATCACCAGGGAAATCTATCATGAACTTCATTATTAGATTAGCTGTGGAGAGCTAACAAAATTTTTGCCTCCTTTCTTCCTCCTTTTCTTCCAGGCCACAAGTACTACAACGTCATGTAGTGCTTGTAATCCAGGGCATATGGTACACTAGGGCCTTACAAGTAGAGACGATAGAGACCTGCTCTGAGAAACTGCAGCTGTATCTCAACTTCAATTTAATATTATCTTTATTATTGCTTTTATTATTGAATTAGGAATTGGCTTCATTACTTTACTGTGTTTCTTTTGCTCTGAGAGAGCTAGAATGAATAAATGTGTTTCTTTTATTTGCAGCAATAAGCTGGGTACGGTTAAAAGTATTAGCATCACCACACAATATTGTGTCCTTTTCGAAGGTCAAGTGCAAAAAAGGCCTTGATTTTTTTAAGCAAACTTATTTCTCATGTTTGTGGGTTGTTGCTTGCAGGGGGCATCTAATGCTGCAAACGTGACCCCCTAAATCTTAAATTTCCCTTTTAACTTCTGTGTTTTAGGCACATGTAGTTTTTTGGTAGTAAGGAAAAGTATATTCCAGTAGACAGCTGTCAGGTTTTGCTCTTTAAATGCTTCTTTTCATCAGTATTTATAGTTGACTGATGGATAGCAGTGGATCAGGCTGAGGTAAAATGCAGGTCAGGCTGTTCATGTGTGTCAATGAAACTTTTCACCCCTTAAACAAAAGAAATCACTGCAAAAGAAGATATTGCTAAAAGAGCATAGCAGTAACATGGCTTCCAATATTGCTATTAGGAGCCATAACTATTGTTTTACATGAGTAGGTGATGATCCCACCTAATTAATACTCAGCAGTGAGCTCTAACATGAGCTGAAATAATTTTTTCAGAAAACATGTACCTCATTGAGAAGGCAAAAATGCTGTTCAATTTCATCCTGCTTAATCCTAAATTAAAACAGTATCCAGCCTAACTGATTCTGTGATTCTATTATTGTTTGGGATGTTGCCACTAATTTTAAAGGCTTATTGAAAGGTTAACCTTGGCTAAAAACAAGCAAAAGCAAAATACATAACTGCAGCAATCTTTCATTGCAAGCTAGGATTAGGATTAAATATTTCTGTTAATATCTTTATATAAATTCCCTGACACTTTTGTTTTCTAATCCCCCTAGATATTGGCAAATGTAATAATTTTTATCTGCGGGAACTTGGCGGGAGCGTACCACAAGCACCTCATGGAACTGGCGCTGCAGCAGACGTATCAGGACACGTGCAACTGCATCAAATCCCGCATCAAGCTGGAATTTGAGAAGAGGCAACAGGTAAAGTAACACCCATGTCTGGCTCTGCTTTTCTCTTTTCACACTGTCCCTCTATTTGTCGCTATGTAATCCAGCCTGTTAATGGAAAAACACACTGAATAACTTAAACTTCGTGAAATGTGCAGTCTTTTGAACATGGTTGTGCACAATTTCCATCAGACTATAGTAAAGTGTTACAGTTATTTCTGTTGTCAAAATATGGGGTTTTTTCCTCACTTTTTCTATGAAAATATTTTATGATAAAGAAAACTGTATAGATCCTGTTTGCACAGCATCTCTTTTGTTGTCCTCATGGAATGAGCTGTGAGATATACATTTGTGCATTTGGGAATCTTCAGTTCTTCATGCCCAATACCAGTGCTGAAAATCACTGCAAGAAGATATTACTGCACTGTTTTTGAAAAATATTTGAATTCACAATATTGATGAACCATGTGATATAGTTCTAGATTTCAGGTTTGTTAAGAGGAGCTAGGGAAATTGCATAATGATACTGTCATTTATTGCAGCAATTGAATAAAAGAATTCTCTGATTGCTTTATATAGTTCTTTTTCTCTTTGCAAGTTCTGTACAGTGCCTATCATCCTGACAGATAGGTGCTTCATTTAAGAGAATTTGAAATACAAATCAGTTCATCAAATAGTAAAGAAGATAGGTGCATTTTGCTTTGAAGGTCATCAAAACTCAAACTTTTATGAACTGTTAAGAATCAGAGAATAGAGTCTTCACTGACAGGTGTCTGTGGTCACAAAGAGTGCTGGTGTGCATCTTGTGTGTCCCAGCTGACCTTAATTGTCATGTCTGTCTCACAAATGCCTGTAGCCATTTTAAATTAAGATTTTCAAGATCCATCACTGACATTTTTTTCTTAATAAAAGCAAATGGAAAGTCCACACCAGGTTTTTTACAAGTCTTGTGTTCAGTGGGCTGTCCTTACTCTGCTAGGCACTTGGGTTGCATACTGGCTGAAGTTGCTAATGAAACATTTCAAGTAATCTTAAGGAGAACAAAAAAGTTCTTAATGAGTAAAAGCAAATTTTGATGATTAGATGCAAAATTTGCATAAGGTGCTATTGCAGGAGAAGTTTGTAAGCACAGTCATTTATGTTTGCAACTCTACCTCCACAGCTGTGTGCAGGGAATGGGTGGACTTTGAACTCAGTTGTGAGGGCCTGGGCTTCTACTCTTGGTTGCTTTTCCTTCCAAGCGTAGCAGACACTTTGGTTTATCTGCAAGAGGCAGGTGGGTTGTGTTTCTGGAGACTGAATTCAATGGTTTCTGTAAGAAGATAGTACTTACTGCAGACATGGTTCTAGCTGATGTTTTCTGCAAATGTATATTATTTGGCTAAACATTACTAGTTTCTATGGAAAGACATAAATAAGTAGCTTTTGGTGTACTGTCAGTTCTGAAGGTCTTGCAGAAATGATTGAGAAACTGACACTGAAGAGAAACAAAACTACCAGGGATTCTGTGACAGATACTTCCTCTTTGGGGTTTGTAATACCTGTGTTTTAAAAATGCTGTAGCCTAGCAAGATGAAAAGAAGCAAAAATCATCTTTCACAGATAAATGTTTTTGTTCTTATAGAATAATCAAAGAAACTGTACATAATTTGTTACATATATATTTATATATTTGTGTGTTGTCATGTTTGTGTTTTAATAGGAATAAATTTATTGAATTAGTTAAGGCATCTACACAGCCCTAAGCAGTGTATTGCAGGGCTGGATTAGTAACAGATGGGTCAATGTCTTATTGAACAAAAGTCAAATATTCTGTGGAAGTCAGTGATCTTTTCAACCTCCACTGAGCTCAAAAAGAGCTCATTAGATCTTCAGATTTTTTTCTATAGATTTCTTTGGCCTTTATGCCCTCAATCCCTTAGTATATGTCCCTTATCTCCTGTCAAGGTTTTTCCAGCCAAAAAACAGTAGCTCCATACTATCACACTTAACAACATTAGATATTTAAATGTGAAAAGGTAAAATGAGGATTTATTTTATAAGGTGACTGTTTTTTTTCCCCAGGATTAACACACATCTTTGTTTGCAGACATTAGATCAGAAGTGGATGTACTTTAGTCTGTCTTTTTACACTGCTTGTTTTGCCAAGAAGATACAAAAGATCATCCACATTGTTAGTATTCAGGAAGCAAGTCAATCATATTTGTGACTATTTTTAGAGAACTGGGATACAATGAAACAGTAAGAGCATGGTGCATTTTAAAAAGCATTGGTTTTGATCAAAGCCTTTATTAGCCTGTAAAAGGTTGTAGCATGACCCTTGATTCTACATCTCTGTAAAAGGAAAAAAAATTAATTTAGTTTAATTTACTTTACATAAGCTACTTTTGTACTAGTGCAGAACATAAGATGTGCTTCTAAATGGTTAGGGCTCCAGGTCAAATTTGCACATTTTTCCAGATCATGGATGTCATGTATTTTATAATTGTTTTTGAAAGATGTACAGTTTATATTTCAAATTATTCTGTGGATTTCCTTTTATATTATTTGAGGGTAGGCTTATACAAATGTAGACAACTATTGTTTTTCAGTTATTGGGGGTTTTTTGTGTGTCTTTGAATAGCCTTTTTGAGAACACCATTTTGATAGACCGGCAGATAAGTATATTACAATACCACTCAATAATTATACCAAAGACCTCAAGAGAAACCCCAGATTCATTGTTTTCAAGTAAGACCAATGTACATTAGAATCTGGTGAATTAGGGGGTGTGTGTATATTGAGGTAGAAGCTGGACATGCTGTACCCATACCACTGTGTATTTCTGCTGTTGGGGCACAGCAAGGGCTGGCTGCTCCCAAAGTGATGGGAAGATGCAGGTTGTGACACCTCCCAGCAGGGCAGGGGCCACTTTTTAACTCCTGTGCTAAAAAACAGTATTTTCAAAGCCCACTTTGGTGTTTCTCACACGCCTTTTATGTCTTTTCAGTTTTTATAAAAGGGAAATATGGGACTATTCTGACCTCTTTTTAATTCACAGCCTTATTCCAAGATACATATTCAAAATAGCCTCTCATACTGTTATTTGTCTCCCTGATAAAAGTCTGGCTGACAGTTTGTAGGGGTAATGACTCACTAGTGCTGAGTGCAAGATCTTAACACTGACAGCAGTATAATTGCCCTTCTCTCTCTCTTCTGGGGTTCTGCATCGTGAGACACAGGAATATACACTGAGAGGTTCTTACAACGTTGCAGGGAGGTGTTCGTAAGGTTGGTGTTCAGTGAGTTCTCTGAAATGCTGTCTTTGAGAAGGAGGCAGTATAATGATGGTTTTACAAACAATACTCAGGTGGCAGATGAAAATGAATGAGGTTTCAAATCATTGAGTGGGATTTTCATTTTTTTGCTGAAACATGATGAAGCATTGCCATTCATTAAAGGAACAGAAATATTTCAAAATTGTTTTTAAATTAATCTAAACAGAGAAGCTTCATACATTTGTGAGGCTGTTAGTAAAGAACAGAAACATTGAAATACATGATTTGGAACTAGCATATGAAATGTGGATTCCTGCAATTTTAATTAATTCATTTTAAAAGCTAAGCTACTAATATTTTCATGAATATACAATAGTTTTTCTAAGAGCTTCCTCATTTTCCTTTTCTTCGTAGCTTCAAGGCTAGTAAACAGGAAAAACAAAAACTAGTGCTGGTCTTTTAAACTTTAGCCTTCATTATTTATTTCAGCAGTGTTTGTGAGCATACATGTATGGTGCTGGTCCTTTCTGTTAATGTGTGTCAGTACTAGAAATAAAGTCTGTTCTGAGGAAGTGTTGAACTTTGCATGGTGGAGCACGGGAAAGACGAATTAAATATGTAAACAGAAACTGGACAGGGTTCACTGAAGGGCTACAGGGGTACTTAGTGGACTGCTGGTCATGACAGATGATGAGACTTGGGGAACTCAAGGTATTTAGCCTGGAGAAGAAAAGGCTTGGAAGGGGCAACTAACATCTGCATGACACCAAAGGAGCTTACTCAAAAGGTGTGGTCTCATTTTTCTGAGAGGCACACAGTGAAAGGATGAGAGGCAATAGGCTTGAACTGTGACAGGATAAATCCCAGCTGGAAGAAGATAAAAGATTGTTCCCCAAGAGAAGGGTTAAACACTGGGAAAGGCTAACTGGAGAGATGCTGGAATCTGTGAGCAGGGAGATTTTGAAGTCCTAGATGTATCAGATCTTATGCTTCCATTCTTGTTGTGGGCAAATGAGAGCGCACAAATACAGAGCTCAGAATCTCATTAGGCAAATTAAAGTCCTAACCATCTAATGAAAATACAAAATTTAGTTACAATAATAATAACAGTCACACTTAATTAACAATAGTCACAGTCCACACTAATTGACACAAAAAGCCCCATAAATATACCTAAAAATGTTATGCAAAAAAAAAAATAAATTGAAGTATATCCCCCTTTTTCTCTAGTATTACTCTCAGTCTTCTGTAAACACATAGCCTCACAACACAGTACTGCGATTGCCATGGGCTTTGTACTGATTTTGCAAGGCCTCAGGGTTAAGGCTCTCTGAATTTTTTTTATGTTTCTGGAGCTTTATTTTTACTTGAGTTAACTGTAACAGCAGTATTTATAATGACAGGGTGGTTATAGGTAATTAATTTTACTTTTCTTATGGCACAGCACAAACATAGATATTATGTAAGTAATAGTAATGACCAACTACTCTGTGAAGAATGAGATATTTACGACTGTAACATAAGGTGGAAAATTGCAGACCTGACATGATAGTGGAAGCCTTAATAAATGAACACACAGAATGCAGTGGGGGGCAATGCACATGATGATTGGAGACAGTACACAGGCTTGGCACTGGAGACTCGAGATCTATACTATATAGATCTATAAGGTCTATAAGTGACCAGTCACCACTGGTCATTTGAAGAAATACAGACCTGGACCTGGACACAAAGTGTATTTAGGGGGAACAAAGAACAAGAGCATAGACTTGCGGACCAGCAAAGAAAGAGCAAGGTATAAATGTGTTATCAGATATCTAAAAGATATCTACAAAGAGGTCCTAGATGGAGAAAGAAGTAACCATCAGCATCAATATCAGCATAATATTCTTCCTCATACAGGATTTCAGATGCTGATCATCTGAAGAACAGGTGATAATTGCTGAAAATCTTTCAACACCAACTGCCAGGCTGAAACCTATCCACATCAGGACTCACAGAAACAGTTAAAGCATGAGGCTTTTTTACCAGAAAAAGGGTTGTAAACTAAGAAGTGTATGCATAGCAATTTAAACCATATTATTTCTACTAGGACTTTGCTTTGTTAATATAGAAGTATTTCTTTTTTAATTTTTTTTCTAATAATTAGAGCAGAAGTAATATTGATGCTTGAATTAGACTGTTAATATTTCATTTATGCTAAAAGAAACGTAAACTAACAATAAATTCTTAGTTTTAACATGTGCATGTGTACATTATCAGGTTTGTTTACTTTTAGTCCATAAACAAGATTTTGGGTGTTATGCTTCCTGTGTCCCTCTGCATCCCAAAATGAATGATACCTGTGTTACTAAAGCAGAAAGCAGGAGTTTCACAGCAAGATGTCTCAAGTTCATTATGAAGATGTAAATAGTGGTGGTTTGAACCCCCTTCCTCTTCAATTTTATTCAAGTTAAGGCTGTAGACTGCTGTGCCCCAGTCCTATTGCCCCAGAGGGATTGTTTGTCCCACAGTGTCAGGACTTAGGTACTCCCAGAGCAAAGCCAATGTAGAGAGGCAACAGGCACGTGGCCACCAGGCAACTGCTGCCACAGCTAAAAATCAGGCAAGGCAAACTCAGAGAAGTCTGGAGACCTAGTGTTGAATACAGAGCTTGTGATGTTGTGGTAGAATTGAATTTTGTGGGCTACAGAACCCCTGAGCAACTTCATCTCATTTTGAAATTAGCCATGTTTGGAACAAGGTATGGGAGTATGGATCTCAAGAGGTCACTTCCAACCTGAATTTTTCAGTGAGTCTCTGGTTTTCTTTAATGTCTTTCCTATAACAGAGTGCTATGACATACAGGAATACTATTATTTCAGATAGAAAGAAATGAAAAAGTAAATGTCACTTTGAATCATCCTATAATTTCAAATGAATGTTTTTTGAAACAACAAAAAAACCTATCAGGTGCTACTGAAATTTTTTTGAAGTTTCTCATACTGACTGCTTGCAGAAATGTAATGCCAGGAATAATGTAGCTATTTTTGCTCCTAATTATTGATGAGAATAATCGTAATTTTGCAAGAGGAATATGTGTTTCTTAAGAAAAGGTGAGTGATTTGAAAATCAGACACCAGTTGTTACTTCATTATGTTCAGGTTGTCCAGTCACTGAAGAATTTGAAATAGACTAAATAGTCTTGATGATACTACAGTAACAAGAGTCTGCAATTAGTTTTCCCCCGAGACTTAACATTTATTACAAATCTGAAACTTTGGTTTCAAGTTTTATGTCACACCCAAGACTGCAGATCTAAAAGCTGTAACAAAGGTTGGGTTGAAAGGTACAGAGGCTTCACATATTCCTGGCTGACCAGAGCTTTTGCAAGATAAAAAAGATACTCAGTTCTTTTCCTGCAAAAGGATCATGTACTACTGCATCTTGCTTATATCCCCAGAGTTATTTCGTAATATTCACTACTTAAAAAGTTGCTTAGGAGCTTCTGCCCTGTAGAGAGGGAGCAGTGAGGAGGGTGGTTGGCAGCTTTGCAGTTCACTAAAGTGGAAAACTCCAGAGGTCCGACAAGTGTGGGATACTTCCCTTTCAGTGCTTTTTCAGGGATCTGGGAAATGACCTTGAAATTTATAGCAAAACACTGTTGACAGATGTCCACTTTTCCTAACCATTATTTTCTCAGTTTTTCTCTGCTAAATTGTTTGTAGGAGCTATGAGAGACTCCTTATGTAGAAATAAGGCTTTGTCAGGTTTTGAAATGTTTTAAAATGTTCCTTTCACCCCAGGGAATGTATACTTCACTGTAAGGAGAGGAGATGGCAATTCTGGAAGTCTAGTTACCTACATGAAGACACTCACATTGTCCACAATTCTAAAATTAATGGCTTAGCAAATGCCTTGTGCAAGTATCTACTTCACAGATCAATAGAGACACCAGTTCTTGCATGTAATCTTTTTTCAAACCTCAGGACTTCATTGTGAGAAAAGGTAATTTACCATTTTGCAGTAAACTAGATGAGATTTCAGCTGCTTCTCTGTGTGTTGATCTGCAGTAATTTATTACATCTAACATACTCAGATAAACTGATGAGTCATGATGCTTTGTTTTATGAGGAAAATGTGTAGTTTAATCAGATACTGAGTACCACATTTTTGTAGATATCCTGATAATTTGGATGAAATACATAGCTGGCAGGCAAATGTTAATTTTTTGTCACGGCACCTGCAATTTTGTCAGCCACATTACAAAAGCTAAAATTAATAGCTGAAAAGTCATTCTTTTTAGAAAGAGAATGTCTTTTGACAGCAAATCCAAAGTTTTCAAGCGTTCATTATTCTCATAATTAATCGCCTCATTTTTAAATTGTCATTTTACTTCCAGATAAAAGTTATTTAAGTCCAACTAGATCCCTTTTTCCTTAGTAACCTTGCTATGTCATTCTTCCGATCTCCACATTAAACATTATTCTCTACAGACAGAGATAAGAGGATATTGTGCCTACAGAAACTACATATAGATCACACAGATTTTTATAATCCAGAGGCCTGTTTTGTCATCTTTTGCATACAGAATTGCTTAGTCATGTCATATTTTTTTTAATAATATTGTAAATAACTTAAACATCTTAAAGGGTTCTCTGTAACTAGGATTTTCCAGACATTTGTTCATTTGTGTGACCTTTTAATCATTCATGATTTCTTGTATCATTTTTATGGCAAGTATATCTGAATGCACTGTTGTCAATTATGTTCACCTAAGGAGATAAAGATCTATTAAAAAAGTCTTCTTGTAGGTCTATGGGACACATCGGCCTTGTTAGCAGCAGCATCATGCTGGGAGATCCTACTCATTGGGTTATGTGCCATGAATTCTCTGTTCTTTCCAGAATTACTGTTTTCCAACACAAATGCTTCTGTATTATAAATACATGTTTTAATTCTGAATTGATGTTCTTTGGGTGTTTTAAATACCTTGTGTGGTGCTGCTCACAAAACCTTACGTATTTTTCTAACATTATTAACAATCATATCACTTGTAAATATCTTCTTTATGCCATTCCTAATACATTTTGTTCTTTAAATGATTGTTCCCATGGACATTCACACTGGCTGTGCACATACACTAAACAACTTAAGTTGGGGACATTTGAATCCTGTGTGTCACTGTGTTCTTCCTCCTTGCTTTACTGTGCTCAGGTTATAATGGAAAGGTGTGGTCACTGTCTTTAAGATCTTCTTGGAAATCTGGCTAAATTGGGACTTTTCTAGAAGTTCATGTTCTTGTCCATGGCTTAGGTAGGTATTACTTCCAACTCTTTTCAGATTGTAAAGCAGTTTCCTTTCTCTTTTTGTGATGTTCTCTTTCTTTCCTCTTCACTCCAAAGCCTTTTCTAACCTCCTGTTAGCAATTTCCTGAATCTGAAAGGCTTCATACTGCAGGAAAAACCATTAGGAGAACATACAACTATGCAAAATATACTATTCCTAGGTGCTTTCAACCAAAAGCCTGTACCAAGTGGAAGATGTCAAGAATAGGAACACCCTCAGCTACCTTTAGGAGCTCAGCTGGTTGTGCTGAAGACCAACTTCTTTCTAAGACCTGCTATGAAAGCTGTAAGAACTTAGAGTACAGTCTCCTCACTCCTTCTCTTAGGAGTTGCTTTTTGCTGGGGCTGTCACCCTTGTTCCCAACCCGGGATGCACTGCAGCTATACTGCAGTCATGTCAGTGACTTCTAACTGGTCAGTCTGGACCTCAGCCTACAGATTTGACTTTTTGAAGAAAAACCCTTTCCTTCCATTGGGAGTGGTCGTTAGATTCACCTGTTTGTGCTCCAAGGTGGTGTGAGGAAAACTAATCTTTTCCCGTAGTTCACCAGGCTTCTCTTCAGGCAATCCCATTTCTCTTTGAGGTTTTGGTAAGAATTGTACACGTGGATGCTTAATGAAATGAGAAAGAAAAGCTACTTAATAATAAGCAGAGGTTCTTGAACTGTGTTGACCTCAAAGGTGCTCACAGCCTGTGTGCCTTGCTGACTCTTGGAGCTGTTTCACAGGATATTATTTTTTAGCTTTCTTTTAAATAAAAGGTCTCTCAGGTTGAAAGGAATGTGAATTTATATGGGGTGGAAGGGGAGGTGATATGATCATGGTGATACTTTTAGTCTTTGAGCTAAAAGATGCATGTCCAACCTCACGTGCCTGAGCATATACACATCTCCAGCTTGGTTGTGTACAAGAGTTCTCAGTGTGTAGGGACCTTGAGGCAAGTAGATTTTTTGTTAGAAGCATTACCTTTATTTGTTCTTCCAGATTATCAAGTAGCTTTCTGGAAACTGATGATGTCTAAGGCTTGCTACACAAAATACTCAACATAAAAATATGTTTCTCAGTAAATTGCATTTAGAAATCTGCCAGGAAGTTCTATTGCAAGCCATTCAATCTGTGCTACTGTGCTAATTTTTAAACCAGAATGTTGTATAACACTAAATCATATGTTTGTATAAATCTAAATTACCACATGAACAGTCATTATCATTGACAAATGTCCTCTTGTTAAAAAAAAAAAAAAANGCTGCATTAAGGGAAACAAACCCAAGAATTACAGCTACATTGGTTCTTGAGGTAGTTCAGATTGAAATGAAGCTTTGTGCAGTATTATAGGTGAAAGTAAACCTGACATTTTGATGAAAATTTAACTTTTTTAAAATGCAGTAGTGGTGGCAGTAAACACCTTCTCTGAACTTCCTCTCCCTGTATTTCCTTATTTCACTGAAACCTGACACGTGCTTTCTAAATCCTTACCAGAGCCACTAATGAATTCTTTCCGGCCTCCTCCTCCAGTTTTAATGTGTTTTCAGATGGCAGAGATTCAAAAAGAAATAAAAAGGAAAAAGAGAAGTGAGAGAGACTGCAAAAGTGCACAGGCTTAACTATTTACAACTTTTATATTCACCTCTTTTGTATCTACTGAAACCTATTTTGTGAACTTATTTGTTCTCTTAAATTTTTTTCTCTAACTGAAATGTTCAAGCAATCATCATGAGCAGAATTGGAAGTGTAGAGTGGACCCTACTAGATCTGTTTTCCAAATACCATTCACAGAAGGCTTTATTTCTACTCAGAATGGGTTTTTTGTACAATGTAGAAAAAAAGATCTCAAATATGAAGAGGTGACTTCATCTTTCTCCTTGCCTGAAGACCCAGCATACTGGGTGTGACCCAGAGTTCTTGAAATGTCTTCAGCAGGTGTCTGTCTTAACTGACTCTACAAAATCTGGAACTTCTATACCTTTCCTAGATGACATGTTCCATTCTGCCTTTATCTTTGGAGAATATTTTCCTGTTTGCCCAACTTAATAAGCCACAATTCAATCTAGGCCTGTGAATTGCATTGGATATAAATAAAGTTTATTCCTTTCCTCTTTATTAGAACCTTCTGTGCACCTGAAGGCTATTGCCCCCTCTCAGTTATTGCTAAAGTGATAAAGTGCAAAAGTAAGGCAAACAAGCCCAGTTTCCTCCATTGTGGCTTGTAGGACATGTTTTCATAGCCTCTGATATTTTTGTATTGTTTAACTTTCTCCAGCTTGCCCATGTGATTTTCTGTAATGCTAAATGCTTTGGAAGCATTATGTTTCTTTTTAAGTACAATTTGACATTTCAGAGGACCTTGGAATATAATGCACTATTGTCCTTTCACCTTTGCAATTCCAAAAGTTTGTTTGAAAATCAAATTACTGGAGGTCAGATAGAATCCCTAATTAAATCAGTTCCATTGTCTACCAGTGCTGGACTGGAACTGTCTCAACAGTTTCATTTCTCTTTGACCATTCCATTCTAGCAGTTTTCCTGCTTTTAGAGTGTAGTTGCTTAAGACACCATGCACTTAATTGAAATATAGAAGTGGTTTTTGCTTATTTACTGTAACCAAAACCTAATATAAATATTTGATATTCATCTTTTTCCTTCCAAAGTGAAAAAATTTCCCCTGGTACTTTGAACAACTGCAATTTTAAATGGTTTCATATTTTAAATATTATTAATATAATTCAGCTGTCTGTGTATGATATTAAACTCATCTAAGAAAAAACAAAAATGGATGCAACAACAATGTCCTTTAGTCAATTACTGGAAAGTCTGCAAGATCCCACAAATCTTGTACCCTGGAATTGCAAGAAAATATGTTCTCCCAGCCTTTTTGTAACTTTAGATTCCTCCTTAACACCATGTAGTGTTTTCCTTTTGCAATTGGTTGTGTTTGAAGGATCTTTCACAGCCTTTTTCTGTTGACTGTAAGTCTTCTGCTTCCAGCTATTGTGCATTTGTGGCTGCTCTGTATTTTAATAAAGTGACTGTTGCCTTTCTCCTGTACTGTTATTTATATCCAGAGCATTGGATTTTCTATTTTATACTAAGTAATGAAATCTGGTGGAGAAAAGTATTGCAGCTGACTTTTCCCAAATTCATCACTTGGAGTACCCCAAACTATCCTGTAAATAACTTCATCAAGGAGCATTCCTTTTCCTGTCATTTGCATTTATGCATTCTTAGTATTTGTCAGATGTTCTTGTTAAAATGATCTCAAAAGGAATCTTATACTCTTAGAAATATCATTCCATTTCCTTCTTTCATGTCTCTCTCTGCCAGTAAATAGGAGTCTGCTTCCATGCTTCCTTTCATCTCTTGGGACAGATGTTATATTCCTCATGTATATCTCTTCTTTCAAAGTACATTTTATTTCCTGTACAACCTTTCACAGAGACCTTTTGACCTAGGAAAACTTTGATTGCTTTACTCTTTGGAAAAATAGAAGTTTTATTTTGTTTGGTTAATCAGACTAGTATTTTAAAATATGTCTGAATCTCTGATATTCAGGTCCTGTTCAATCTGTATTCAGCATCCTTATCCCCACATGCCATTTTTTTTAGATGGTTATTCAATAAGGACCTCAAATATGTACAATGACCTGCCTGTTAGTCCTCCCTAGACAGTCTGCATAAAGAAGGATTATCTATTTTGAAAACACTAAAATGCAAAAGATAAGGTCCCACCTACTGAATATTCTCAGCCTCTCCTCGAGTATGAGGAACTGCTCATGAAATATGAGAGAGAGGAGACCTTGGAGTATTTTTATGGTAAATTTAACAAGAGCAGGAGGTTCCAGTCACATAGGTATGGGCTGGGTAAGTGTTATGGGGCCATGAGGTGTTGTGGGTCATGCTACAGCAGGCATAAACTTACTAGGGGAAAATCTTTAGGCTAAGTTCCTTCTCAGTTCTTTAAGCTAATAGTAGAACTCCTGTAAGAAAGCCTTGATTTACAGTTGAACATTGTCTGTGAGCATCCCTGCAAGTTTAAAACAGGGGGAAGAAAACCTAAACAAAAGTATATGCCAATGAAAAAGTAGAATAGATACTCTTAGGCATATGCTTCCCCAGTGATCTGAGTGCAAGAAAATGTATGACCGAGTTACTTAATGAACCAGAATTGATGTTGCATTTAACCAATTTTGATATCCTCAAATCCCAAGGAACACTTTTTCAAGTCAGCTGCATAAGGTGTGAAAAATAATTTCCTTTTGGTTGTTTTAGTTATTGACTGCATAGTTTTATTTCATGACTGCTCAAGTCAGTTTCAGATAGTCTAAAGCTCAGATTACTGTGTGCCTGTTTTAAAGTTTCTTCTTCCTTGCTACTTTCATTGGATTTTTCAAGTTCAGTAGTTAGCAGATTTCTCATTATAGGTCATCAAATGTGGCTGCTCAAGTAGTAAGACAGTATTAAATTTGTGTAGTCTTTTTTAATTTTCTGCTTTTAGCAGATAATGGGAAATTACTGTATTGATGAGGAAAATAAATTATCATGCTCTAATGGTGCCTAACAATCTCAAGATTTTTTTCAACATTGAATAGAAAATTTTCTGTAGTATTTAGAGAAAAGTAAAATATTGAGGTGGTTTAGCCATGGCCCACAGCCAAACACCTACTGAGCTACTCACTCACTGCCCCCCAGCCCCAGCAGAAAAGGGGGAGAAAAAAAGGGGAAAAAAGAAAAACAACAAACAAACCAGGAATGGGAGACTATGGATCCAGACAGAGACATTATTTACCATTTTTTTGCTGTGGGAAAAACAGATTTAATTTCCAGACAATAACATAGTTTTGGCTAGTTGAAGCAAAAGAGATAGATAATAAAGCCCCACCTTTCCTCCCACCTTTCCCAGGCTCAACTTCACTGCTTCTCTCCCAGCTCCCCTACCGTGTTCAAGCACCATGGAAGGCAATAAAGGGTGGTCAGTACATAGGAATTCCTCTCTGCTGCTGCTGCTCTTTCCTCCTCATGGCTGTCCTCTGCTCCAGGGATGGCTCTCCACCTGCTGCAGTTTCATCAGGAATATTCTCTGGCCTGGCATTGTTCTCCATGGGCTGCAACATTGATGTCTGCTCCGGAATGGAGCTTTTCCTCCTCTCCTGATCATGGTGTTCCCTCTGCTGGATCTCATTCCTTTTGTTTCCTTCTCTCTCTGTCTGTCTTTTCCTGCCCTTCTTCACATGCACTTCCCTGGAGATTGCCACCAGCTTTTCTGATGGGCTCAGTTGTGTTCTGCAATGGATTTGTGGCAAAACTACTGACCTCTTTCCCCAGAGGCCACCTCTCCAGGTCCTCAGCTTGCCACCCATGCCCAATGGAAAGAGAGGTGTCACAGGAGGGGTGTGGGGACCGTAATAGCTGCAGGTGGGGCTGGCTGGAAGGGAGCTGTTGGTGACAGATGTTTGTACACTGCATTACGTGTCTTGGGAAACCATGGCCTCCATCCTCTGACACTTTTGTTCAGTCATTCGCTGTCCCACCTTTCTCCTGGTTATTACAAATAACTTTGTATCATCAGAAAATAAAAGGGCCCTGATAGTTTTTCACATTCATTCTGTCACTTTCCTCTAAAACCTGTTCTACACCAACATTAATTTGTATCAACTTCTTTGATTTGTACCCCAGAGTTAATAGTTTTGCATCTTCCCGATCGCCTCTTTTTGGTATGAATATAAAGTTACCTCGTTTTTTCTGAGTCTTTCTGCAGTATATTTCAATCTTCCTTTGGCCCTGCCAACTCTGTGCTAAACTCCTTGAGAACAAAAACCTTTGTTTCTGTTTCTCAGAGAAAGTTGTTTCTCCAGAACTTTGTTTTTCACGTTTTTTAATGATTTCATTAAAATTATTTCATTTTAATGATTTCATTCTCTTCTCTATTCCTAATGTTTGAAAGGAATACCAGGTTTGGAAAGGTGCCTTTCTCCACTTACATATATTTGATCCTTTAGAAATGCTTTAGCCAGAGTAGATCCTGACACCTGCCTTCCTTCCCATTTCTGAGCTTTATTGGCTACTGTGATCTTTCAAATGTGAGAGGACTGAGGGAAAATAATGTTATAAATAGGTCTTGTTAAATTCCCTTTGCTTTTTAGGTCACATCTGGTTTTGTTTGTGAGTCAGTCTGTCACAGATACCTTTAATAATGCCCTTTACAGCATTGAAGGGAACCCTCAGGCAGCCCAGGGCTGATCATGCTGCAACAACTGTGGCTGCACTTCTTTTTTTACGTAATTAAAAAAGGCTGAGTGCTCACAGGGATTACGTGCTGCTGTAACACTCTCCACACTGACAACACTTTTTAAAAGCACAGTTACAGGAAAGAGGTTTACTCAAGGGGAATAACTCCTCGTCGCTGATTTTTAGTGTAGGGATTGTTGGGCAAAATTTATCTGTGAAAAATGAAATTTAAAATTGATAATAACTCCACTTTCCTCTCCAAATTAAAAAAAAAAAAAAAAAAATTGCACCAGTAGTCTTTCTGCATTTTTAAGTTATTCTTCCAGATTATTTTAAAATACATCTTTCCACAGTCACCACACAGTAAGAAAGAACATTTGTTTTCTGATACCATAGGGGAAAAAATATGTTCAGCTTGTTAGAGGAGTTATAAAAATAGAAGGCAAGAGTTAGTGTGCCTGGTGCTGTTACTGTGACATGCAAATACTTTGCAAATATGTCCAAGGTTTTCTGAGGTTTTCATTGTTCTAACAAGATAATATAATCAAAATCACAAGCTTTTGGTTTTCTTTTTATACCAGCTTTTTAGGTTAATCTTTTCTTTTATATGTAATCATTTGTTACTCTATTAATATATGCCTTCCTAATGAGAGAGTTGATTGCTTATCTTGCCTACATCCTGTGATAAAGTTTCTCTCCCTTTTCCTCATTTTGTGTAAACTGTAGGCCTCATTTTTCTTTCCAATATGCATTTTCTGGAGTTCTTGCAAATTAATGTGTGCATCTTCAATGAGTTTGAGGAACAAACAGTATGTCACAACCCAATTTAGAATCAGTAGCATATTAATAACATATTGCTCTTAGCTGAAGCCCCATTGATTTTTGCATATAAAATGCAATTAAATATTATTGTTGTTGTTATGTTTCTGTTCAAACTCTGTGCAAGGAGTCTTAATTATGCCAACAGACTATCATTAAAAAGCTGTGTAATGCTATAAATAGATGTACTATAACTTACTCACATAAATCACTGCACCACAGTTTCTTCCTAATTTTTTCCATTCAGTTAAAATTTTCATCTAGCCAGTAAAAGACAGAAGCATGTTGCTACACAGCATAGAATGCATTAGTATTTTAAAGATGTGACTGTGTGAAGGTAAATTGGTTGACAAGTATGAGGAATATGAATGATGATGCACTGAAAAGGAAGTGGAGAACTGCAGTATAATATGCCTGTAATGCAAACATGGATGCAGTAGGTGATTCTCAAGAAACTCTGATGACAGTGAAATAGAAGCATGCATGTTTGGGATGCTTTAAATTGCAGGCAGTTGTAAAATCTGCAAAATTTCTGCTGTACTGTCTGGGACATACTATAAAAAAAAGAATCAAGTCAGCTTGATGCTTGTGGGGACTTTGGTAAAAAAATTGTATGTTGTACGTATATGTGTAGGAAAACAACGATCCATTTTGAGAAAGAGACAGACTTTTCTACATTATGATGAAAATGCAGAAGCCATGTGATAAATGTCTGCTAGTCATAGTGAGAATTTATGGTGATTTCCAGAAAAAGCATCCTATTATTTTCTATGCCAGTAGGAGTAAACTAAGTACTCAGAATTTCAGTGACAAGGTAAAAATTCCATGCTATAGAAATAGATAAGGACTTCAGTCCTCTTCGGATCTTACATAGTCCATGAGGCAGGAAAACTAGACAGTTAAACTGTGGACTGTGGAGAGCCATGAGAAATATGGTGAACTTGTCTTGAATTTGGGATGGAGGAAGCTGAAAAATGTATGCACACAGCAGACTTCAAAATCACTTTAGCCTGTGGTTTCAGATCTGAACAGGCTGTTGCTGAGCACCTTTGCTCTTATAGGATGGGCCAGACATTTAGTCCATGAAGGGACATGACCAGAGTTCCCCCAATTACCCACTGGTATTCATTTTTGCATCTTTGTCCTCATGTGCCTGTTTCAAAGGGCATTCCAGCACCGCCTTTTCTGGGAAAGAGATTTACTGTGGAGTTCTCAAGCAATTTTGAGTTTTTAATACTCATGAAAAATTCAGTACAAGATCAGCATATGGTTCAGTCACTGACTTTCTCTAGTATATTACATTTTTAGGGAAGAGCTGTGCTGCTGCTGGATTCAGAGAGAGCACCATTGCAAAACTCTTCTCTCTTTTCTTGATCATAAGCATAGACTCTACACATCATTACTGCGATTTAAGTGACTCACTGTCTTTCCCCCTTTCCAGGCATAATATCTGAACCTTTCTTTCATAAATTAAAACTCTAAAACTCTTCACCCTAAAAATATCACAACAACTAGGCAAGGATCTGCAATGAAACACATTTCACAGAAAGGAAAAAACAGAGGGTAACGTAACTGAAAAGTTTGGCTTTAGTTGTCAAGAAGTGCACAAACTCACAGTACTGCAGTAGGGTGGCTATTTCTTAAATGATGCTGGAATTTCAGCCTGTTTACATGGGTAGGTAATACAACACATTTTTGAGAAGCAGGGAAGGAAATAAAACTGATATGGTAAGACTGATATATGATATGAAATTATATGATGGATGGGATGGGATGGGATGGGATGGGATGGGATGGGATGGGATGGGATGGGATGGGATGGGATGGGATAGGATAGGATAGGATAGGATAGGATAGGATAGGATACAATGCAAGTTTTTCATTCTGTGGAAATGTGTGCTTGAGTTGGTCATATGATTGATTAGCCCAACTGTATGGAATGAATTGGTTTCTTAGTCTAGAAAGCCACATGTTAAAAAAATAAAATAAAATACACTCTAAAGAGGTTTTTATTTTGTGAGATAGGTTTGGTATTGAGAACATTCTGGCATCAGCTGCCTGGTAGATGCAGTCAGAGCTTCTTAGCCACTAACTATGTTAACAGCAATGCAGGGTTGTTTACCCTTCAGTGAAAGATGTGCTCTTGAGCAGATTAACAAACAGCCCTACAGGGACTGCTGTAACCCCATTGTACCCATAATTTTGTGGTAATTATAACTGGTGCAGTGTTGCCATTGTATCCCCATTGCCACATGTTCCTATCTTGTCTTGTGTCTGATATCTCTGTGCAGGGCAATATCTATGAAGGATAATTTGCTTGCAAATTCTCTTTATTAAAAAAAGGAAGATTTTAGCCTTTCAGCTGTAGAGCCATGGTGTTAATTCCTTTTTTCAAAGGGAGTAGATTTAAAATCATAGAATAGTTTCAGTTGAAGGGACTTTAAATATCTTATATTTCTAAGCTCCCTGCCACAGGCAGGGATGCCTTCCATTAGACAAGGTTTCTCAGGGCCCCATCCAATCCGGCCTTGAATGACAGATAACTTATATTTTGAAGATATAACATCCACTGTTGAAATACACTGCATTATTGAAATGAACCCTTTTTTTCATATATAGATACATGGATATAAAAAGAGGGTGTTTTTATAATGAATTACATCAGAATAGGAAGATGACACGGTAGGATTTTGTTATTTTATGTTTTGATTTCATTTTAGTTTTATTATGTGAGTCACAACTTTAAGAATTTGGAAAAATACAAATTTGAGACATTCTGTCATAGCTGTGCCCTTTGAACTTGTATGTTGGCACACACTACTTAATTGAATAAAGTACAAATAGGAGAAAGAGTTAGGCACTCACTCAGAAAGCTATCCCTAGTCATGCCTTAAACAAACTGAAGTTACCTACTCTTGTAGGTAGCTTTTGTAAGTCATCTTGGGTGTATTCAAGTACCCATTGATAGGGAATACATATAAAAAGAAATAATAAATGTTTTAAAGGCTGACTGTTGGGTAGCTTTCCTGCTTTGTTTCCTTTGAAATTCATTAAAATGTTAAAAAAACAATCATAAGAAAGCTACTGTCCCTCCACCACTGAAAACAAAGTATTAATTTAGTTAGCTCTAGATCAGCTTAAAAAAAAGAGAAAAAAAAAAGCTGAAAAGGAATAGAAAGGCATTCATTCAATTTAATCTGTTCCTAGTGTTTAATACTTTGTTAACATGCGTGAAAATTGGTAATAGAGTAATTTTAAATTAATACAAAAGCATCTGAAATTTTGCTTAGATAAAAGGGGATACTAAAAAAGAAAAGTTTAAAAAATATATATTTTTGGAAAATCAAATTGAGAAGACAAAATTACTGTAAGTTTAACAATTATTAGAAAGAAACACTAAGTATTTTTTAAACTGTGCAGATTAGTTGATTTATCTTTTTCAGAGTAAGTTCATATTCAGTTATGCCATGTGATCCCCCATAGTAAATCTACTGAATGCTTTTTTTAATGCTTCCGTGCTCATTGTGGAGGAAAGGGATTTTCTACGCTTATGGGAAGACTAATTGCAACAGTTATCTCAAGGTGAAGCAGGAGGAGGAGAGGTCAAGGAATAGATAGATGAAATAAAATAAGTGGTAATGAATCCTCATGCCTATGTACTCAGCAGAGAGACCCAAAGAAGCTCATTGATGAAATGACTGAGATGCTGCTGCCTCCTCTCACATGGAGTCTGCCACCCAGAGTTGTGCTGATAGCTCAGGGCAAGAGGGAGGCAACTGTGATACCAATTTTTGCAGAGCTCCAAGGGAGACCACAGGACTACTGACTCAGAAACCCAGTGTCTGTTTGGGCATATTAATGGAAGTAGAATGTAAGATTTTGGTGAGGATGATAGATGAAATAAAAGTCAAGACTGCTTTTGTAGAGGACAAAAATAAGGATTCTCTGAAGGTTTCAAATCTTATGGGTGAGAATAATCCACTTTAACAGGCTGCCTGGATTTCTGGAAGACAAGATGCCTCAAAAAAGGGTCTTGAAGAAACTAAGCAGCCATGGGACAGGACAAATGCCTTTACATGGTCAAAGATTTAAAATTCTATTACTTATTTCCATTGAGAATTTTTTTGAATGTTGGGTGATTTTTTTTTTTTTTAATTGACTCATGTCCCTTCAGTTTTGTTTCATGATCAGATTATTTTTAAGTAGCTTTCTGCATTGCTCTGAAACCTAAACATTTCAGTGAAAATTGCTTATCAACCATAAAATATCTACAAGTCCCAGAAACAACAATTTGTTGTTGGAGCATGTGCCACCAGTCTGCAGCCTGTTATTCACAGAAGTGCTGTTGTGTCACATAGTACAGCACAATGTGAAGATCTGTCAGCTTTTATAGTGAGCTTTATGCTACCCAAAGGAAATCTGTAAATAAATTTGCTTTGTTTTATAAGATATTTTTAGATCTCTGTTCATGTATAAAATAAAGCCTGAGTATGCATGTATACAGATGGTAGTTTATGTACAATTCTAGAAGATGAAAACAATACTCAAGGTGTAATTTTACTGGAATTCATAAAGGGAAGATTTACAGGGATTTCTTTTCTCGCTTTAATATAACCAGATAGATTTGTGTATGAAATAACATGGATATTGAGAGTAGAGCCAATTGTTAGTATGAAATAAATAGCAAGTATCTTCCTTGCTTCTTCATAAAAGTGTTTCTGTCTAGTGTTTGCAAGTAGCCACTATTTTTACTATTCCATATTACAGAGTAGCCTGGGCTCCAGCTTTTGGTGTACCCCAACATATTCTTGTTGATGATTTTCAAAAAAACACAAACCCAACAGATTTAGGTAATTGAAGGTATTTTAAATCTGAGCATCTGGCACAGGTATTTTTCTGTTTCCTTTGTCAACACTGAAAAAATATGATTTATTGCTGGTCTTTCAGTTATTCCTGGGCCATATTTTGTTCCTTTCTGTTTATTCCCTTCTGCAGTGGGAGCAAAGACATGAAAATTCTGCATTGCATATACTATTGTATTTCACTACCATGTACCACTGCACATATTTCCTTTCAATGTGCTTCTGTTACATACTAGAAACAAGCACCTGAATAGTGCAAATGTGAACCTACAGATGAGAAAAGTTAGCTGAAACCAGCAGAACATGTTATCAAAATGTCACCTTCCCCTAAGAGTTGAGAGAAAACCAGACTTTGAAGAAGTTGTGCTGGAAGGTGCGAGGTGACTGGTCTAGGTAGCTATTACTGCCCTGAATCCAGTAAATTTTGCCCTGCTGGGAGAGCTGTAGGTTTGTGCAAGAAAGATTGAGTTCTTGCTCTGAAAAAGAAGTCAATATATCAGCATACAGTCTCAGACCATGGCACCAGGCTTTCCCTGGAGACTGCAAAAGGAAAACAATATGGGAGAACAGCAGAGGAACTCTAATCTCACCAGACACTTAAGAGGTAGACATTTATGTGTCAAACATTAAATAATAATTGCCTTCTGTATGTGTGGTGTCCTTCTTTGAACAGCAGTGCCAAGTTAAGGGATGAGCTTCTGCAATGGAAGTTTCTCTCCAATTGCCTGAATACACACCATTTTACTCCCAAATAATTTATAGAATTTGCTCACAGCATGGGCTGCAGTCCATACAGGAGTAGGCACAGCTGCAAAGGTTTCATTTGCTGGATCACTGAGAGAGATTATTCAAACTTTAAACCATACTTGGTAGGATAGAGCATGACTCATAGGTCCTTGGATGGAATAGCTGCCCATCTCGAAAAAAAAAGAAAAGTTTTATTTACAGCAAAGTTACTTAGAATAAGTTTACTCTTCAGCCAAGGAAAGCTCAGAATTGCTGATAAAACAGAGAAAACACCAAACTTGAAAATAAATCTCATATTGAGAACTTGCAGGGCAGAGTTTCCTACAGCCTTCTTCTAGAAAGCCCTTCAGCTTGCAGTGGTTTCAATCATTGAAACAACCTCACCACGTCCCATCAGGGTCTCTAGGAATTATTTCCGTCAAGAAAGTGGGAAATGCTGAAGTTGGGTGCACTGCAGCAAAGCAATATCTCAGTTCTTAGTGTTTCTTCTGTGATTGCTCCATCCAAAGCTTCTTTCTGCTGCAGCTGTGATGCTCATTTAGATTGGTCCACATGACTTAGAGTGAAGTATTCCCTTCCAGTCACACCCCATGGCAAAAAAAAAAAGGAGTTAATTTTATTAATATTGATATTGCAAGCTGCAAACAAGCAAGTTCTGCAATGACCCAAACCGAATATGTAGGATGGCCCTGATTCATCAGAGCACATCCATGTATTGAGCACATGTTCTGTGGCTTCTTGGCAGGACTCAGTGTTTGAATGTTGCTAAGCTGTGCTGGATGTGGCAGTGCCAGTGCTGCTGAAGACAGCTATGAGGTTTCGTGGGGAGAAAACTATTTTGAGGTGCACCTTAGACTCAGGATTGAAAAAGAAATTTGCTCCCTCTTGCTTATTAATAACAATACCATACTAACAAAAATAAAAAAGAATATTTTGTAGCATTTTGTAAAATAAGTGGTTGAAAATATATAGCGGTCTCATATTTTACTACTTTCTTCAAAATTATATAATGTAAGTGGTGGAAACAGCAATGACAGTCTAAAAAGAAAATACATAATCTGTTCCTAATATCATACAGAGTTTTTAAGCAGTTAAAAAAATCATCAGGAGGAGTGGAGCAGGAACCAAATACGACAATAAATGTCTTGTTACATTAAAGATGTACATTTTTTGGTTTTTTATTCCTTTCTAGGAATTATGGTTCCTGTAACAATTGGTATTATGTGCCTGTATGCTGAGATTTCAGTGATTAATAATAATTTATGATACTGTGAATTACATGGTAAGATGTTATCAGTTAGTATATATTTCTTTCTAGTTTTTTTAATTTTATATCTTTGAACTGTACTAATTGTCAACATATTTTTTGATGGATATATCTGTTAATCCATGTTTAAAATGCAGCTTTTCAAAATTAATCAAAGTACAGAAAGGCATGGACCATATTGATGATGTATGCTGGAAATAACCAAAACCAGCGTTGTGTAAAGAAGTCACAAACTACTCCCAAATTTCTACAAAGTTTGGAAGCTATTTAAGTGCAGTAGTCATAGAATAGATTTCATTAATCCATAGCATATCTGCCATTACAAATAACTGCCAGAATCAAAAAGCTATGGTACTATTTTTTACTGTACATGCGTCTTCACATGTACAAATGTGCAGGCATCAGTGTATAAACCAGGATTCCAAAACAATAGACATAGAACATGGAATTGGTAAGAATTAGACCCATTTTAAACCTTTCAACACGTGAGACCAAGAATTCAGACCTAATCCGTCAAGGAGACAGACCGGGCCCCTTCTTTTGCTGTGCTGAAGGACATTTGCCAAATGTCTCCACTGGATTACACATCCCATGAGAGAGAAACAGGAAGCAGAGCAGCCTTTGTGCAGGAGCCTGGGGATTAGGGAATTCACCTGGAGCACTGCAGAAACAGGAAATCGAGTAGTCGCATCAGTGATTTTTAAATGGTTTCATTTTGGAGCAAATTAGTTTCACCTGAAAAGGCTGCTAGGGCTCTACCTCAAAAATAACCTCATGCTCACTGATAAGCATTTCTCTGTGGGGATGGGAAGAAAGTTGAGGTATCGTTTTGGCAGAGGGCCATTTTGATGAAGGCTTGCCCATGGAGAACACTTTTTAGCCTGTGGATCTCCAGTTAAAGCTTGAAAACCTCTGGTGCTGGTACCGTGTTTCTGCACCACTGGCCACTTGTGGCTTTGTATGGAGCCTGTGTTGGTGGCCACAGGTGACAGGGGACTGAGGTGGTGAGCTGGAGGAGCAGTCATTGTGAATCACTTCATGTCTGCCAAACCTGCCTTCAGCCTACTGTGGGGCACATGGAACCCTCATGGAAAAAGCCTGCTTTGTGTACAAAATCTTTGTATTGCCAGTGGGCATTGAAAGTTATATAACCAGGGACCCAAAGTGCCCCTGACCAAACACAGTTCAGAAGGAAACAGGCAGCTGGAGACAAGCTGATCTGGGTAGAGGACTTTCTCCCCCCAAAGAAGGTACCCTCATCCCTGAGGGGTTGCGGCACAGGGACAATCCATGCTGGAGCAGGGACACACCAGAGGGCACTGCAGGCCATCCATGTTTGAGGCTGGATCAGAAATGTGGGGGGAAAGGGCAGCAGAAACTTTTAATCATAGAGCAGCAGAAGTAGTTAAGCAAACAGTGACAGAAAGAAATTATCACACATGCTATTTCAGCTTCCTACCCTGCCTGCCATCTCAGCATAGGAATTTTGATGGACAGAGCATAATGCATGGCAAAAATAGGGAAAACTGAGAGCAGGAAGTGTGGAGGATAGATTGTGTAAGTGTCTGTCTCAGTGTTTATATTTGCCTTTTTTTTTTTNACTGCAATCAGCCGTGAGAGGTTTGTTTTTGTTTACAGTAAATTAATTCTATTAAAATTACCTGACTGCCGACTGTTTTGCCCACAACAGAGTTCCAAGCACATAAAGGTGCCTCCTTCCAGCCTGGAACTAACAACCTGGTTGCTCTTTGTAGAATCATAACCAGCACCCTCTTCTGGGCATTTTCATGTGGCTTCCTCTTGCAGATCTAATTTTTCTCAGTTGCATTTATAGGATTCCAATTTTCTCAATGCATTGCACACACAGACTTGGTGTTCCAGGAGGACAGTCTTTTCCTACGTGACTTGGAGTTCTGGTAGTTACCATTCCTGTCTTTCTGTGATTAAGTCTGAGTTTCTGTCTGCAAGCTTACATGTTTAAGTACCTCTGGAACATACCATAGGAAACGCTTTCAAAAATGTACACTCAGAAATGTGGAAAAGGTTCAGAAAATAAAATGTATAGAATAAAATTCAGAAAATGTTTAGAAAATAGAACCAGGCTAATTCGAAAAGCTTTAATCCTTGCTATGAATTATGTTAAATTTTGTTTTGTGGTCAGGCCTAGTAATGACTGTTAATTACTAGTTTAGCATATATCTGCCATACAGTAAGTTCTTGGTTTTTTTTCTGAGATCAGATTCCTCAAAATAAAGAGAATTAGTTTTCAAAACTCTATTTATATTGGTTTTTTTTCCCAGGGGAAGCAAAGTTTTTCATTGAAAACTTTCTATCTTTAGTAGCTGGTGAATATAATCATTAAAGAGCATTTGGGAGATTTCGACAAGAAACCGTCATTCCTAAGATGGAAATATAATGCAAACCATTTTTGTTCCCTTTTATTTAGACCATTGTAAGGAAACAAAAGGTCTGTTTTATGAATGCAGTAACAGCATATACCCTCCAGATATCTGCCTGTTCTTTGATTTCCACCTAGTGTGAGTCAGCCTTCTCTGTCTTCAAGGCTAGGAAGTGAGCTGTTGAATAAATAGTGGTGCTCAGAAAAGAGGTGTTAGAATATACAGCTTGCAACATTAAAATTTATCATTGCCGTTTCACAAGAAGTAGGACAGCTCCTTACTGAAGGTTCACATTTGATTAATTTATGAGTGAAATAAAATCTTACCTCTACTTGAATAAACTTTTATCTCTATTTAAACTGGTTGTTGTATGGGCCAAAACTATGTTTAGCTGCTTCTACTCTTGACTAAACTAATATAGAGATTGACTGTTTTGATTAATTTCTGCTTCTCACTGCTCTGCTGCTCTGTCTGACACACCTTTAAGTGTTTATGAGCTCCTGAAAAGTTCATCTAGGTGCCTGATTCTTGATTTTGATCTTTATTCTTTGTGGTGAGTATTACTTGATCACTCAAATGTATGCTATTTGTTGACTATTCAATAATATATTAGCAAATCCCCAATGAAATACAGAAAGAAATTCATTCTTGTATGCTTACTTGGCAATCTGTAAGCAGATGGCTAAAACACTGGAGGCAATGTCAAAGGTAAAAACTATCAGTTTCCTGCTAGAAGGCCATGGAGGAGTGATGCTGTCAATGTGCTTCAGACGTGATCTTCTAACTTAAATGCAGTGCTGTGACTCAGAAATGCTTTTGGTTTTGCTTTGGATTTGATGCTTTTAACCACAAGGTTTGGCTCTAACCTGGGCAGATGAACAGGAAACTTTGGTATTTGAAAAAGGGCTGAAATACCTTTCAAGCAGTACTCTTGAATATCTTCCTTGACATATCTCATAAATGGTTTGCAAGAAGGAAAACATATAAAAAGAGAAAAGAGTTTGATTTTCTTCATTTCTATTTAAAAAATAACAAAATTCTTGTATCAAAATGTGAAGTTGTACCAGAGTTAAAGAGTTTATTGTTTAAAAGAATGGTATTGAGCAATTGCCAGCACTATAACATTTCACCATTATTTAGGACTGATATAGTAATAAACTAATAAACATGTTACCCTTCTCAAACTGATTCTTTACAAAATGCTGCTTCTGTCTGTTCATCAGTTCTTGAAATATATAAAACATAAAGAATTAACAGAATCAGACAGAAACAGACCTTGAAAATCTGACAGTTAATTAGGCAGCTCTGGCTGTGTATGTTGGTGTGTTCTCTTTTACTCTATTGTTGTGCTGTTCGTTGACTCGTCACTTGAACAGCCGCAGGATAGGCACGCTTTCTGAAGGTGTAGTGAACATTGCTTGCAAAATTAGTCATAAACAGGCTGCATATGCAAACTGTAATCTATGCATAAACATTAAACATCCCCTAGGTTCTGTGAAGGAATTTGTCTTTGCTAAATACGTGGCGAGCCTGTGAATTTAAATGAGCTTTCAGTCCCCTACACTGAAACAGTGGTGGTGCTTTTGCATAGTTTAGTATTTTGGATGTGGAGGTGACTGGTGACATGGCAGATCTACATTCCCAAAGCTATTCCAGAGCAAACAAGCTGGGCACACTGAGGGTGCACAATGCTGTGTATTTAGACTGCAAACCCTTGCCTTAAACTGGCAGCCTGCATTGGCTTTTTTACTGCTCTTGTGAAGGGACCAAGTCGTGCCACCGATGTTTGGCAATTGCAAAATTGTTTGAAGACAACTATCCCCTTTCTGGAGGCATGGCTGGTGCTCAGGGACAGAGTGGTGAGGGCAGAGCCTCTTCCCCAGGCAGAGGCTCCCAGGCAGCACTGTGGGGGCAGATCCTTTTCTGGCACCACCTGGGCCTCACCCTGGCCATGGTCCAGTCCCAGCACCTGGGTGGACACAGCTCATGGCCATCTGAGCTCGTGTCCTCAGCAGCCACCTTGGGCCTGAGAACTGGTAGCCCCCACTCAGGCCCCCCATTCTCATGGGAGCAGCTCCTGGACAACTACAGCTTCTCTTTGCAGAATAATTCCATTAGAGCATTCTCATTTCATGCCTGGGGAACTAGTGAGGGATGAGTGGATGGTGCTTTCATTCTCCTTCTGTGTGTATGTAGATTTTTTTGGTGTTGATATTGTAGCTCCTGGCATTGCCACGGTTGAAATTTCACCAAAAGGGTCATGAAAACAAAAATCCTTATGGTGCTATGTTTGGAGAAAAACTCATTTTCCAAGGGGGGAAAAAAATCAGAAATGAATGTTGTTAGTGGGAGGCGGGAGGGGAGGGGGGTGGCTGGCATTTAGGAGAACAGATGAGAACAGATGATAGTTCATAGTTCTGCCATCAGGAAAGATGCTATCTGTGTCATAAAGCCTGTACTAGCCACAAGTAAAAGCAAAACCAGGAATTAGATATAAAAAGAAAAGCTTAAAATGACAAAAGATGTGATATGTAGGAGATTTCTAGATGTCACAAAAAATCCTTGATCTTTGTCTGGTTTTGTCAAGGCCAATAAAAGTGTTTTGGAAGTATTCCAGGAAAAAAGCCATCATAACCAAGGAAGGGGCTGCCACTAGATAGAAAAAGTATAAACAATAAGTATGAAATAAAAGGTCCTGTTATGATGGGATTGTATTTGGAAAGAAATAGAGGATGTACTTAACAATTTGGTAGGAAATCAAGTAATATGAAAATGTTCTGTAGTATTTAATGGGTACAGATTTGGGTTAAGTAACTTTCCATAATCAAAAGATTTCAGTAAGATAAATGATGCAGTGACGCTCAGCATAAGCATACTGACAGTTCCCATCAAAAGAGCACAGTATAATGGATTTTGAGTAAATAAACTCAAGCTGGAAGTTATCAGTGGAGATATTCAATGAACTGGCATGTGTGTTATGTTCTGCAAGAATCGCATCTCATTTTTTATGCTATTATGTATTTTTTTATTAATGATCTAGGAGGTATTTGAAGACATTCATAGACAATTTTTGCAGAAAATGTAAATACTGGTCTGATAATAAATACCATAATATTGAATACTTTACAAACAATATTAATCAAAAGAGTTTTTAGTAATTTTCTGAAGAGACATAATTCTAAAAGAGTATGAGCCATAGCTAGGATATTGTAAGGCTGCAACTTTGTACAGTATTTTGGAGAAAATAGGAGACATGGAACAGCAGACAGGGAACTCCAGGGATGTTACAACAGAAGGCTGCACAGAGTAAGTCATGGACATACTGAGGGAAATAAATGTATGTGTGTCTTTGTTTACTGGAGCAAAATGTTAGGATTTGTGTCAAAAATCCTTAAAAATGTTTGAAAGTTGTTGAGGATTTTGAGAATAGAGTGTAGAAAATACTTAGGAGAAGGAGATTTTTACACCTAAGTCTGTTTACCTGATGAAAAGACAGTTACCTGTGTCTACAGGATCAAGAGTAGGGACATTAATCTTGAGCTGAGCAAGATATAACAGGGCCAATGCTTCAAAGTAAGAAATACAGAACACATTTTAACAGTTTTTAGCAGTTCAGCTGATTAACCACTAGAAGTTGCTGAATTCTCCATCTCTTGATGTCACTGTAGTCAAGATTGAATACCTTTCTTATTGTGTATAAGTAAAATCAATTTATTGGCTTCAGCACAAGTAATGAGGTTAATGAAGGTTACTAACACAGACTAAATTTAAAGAGATAATATCACGTAATTTTTAGGAATCCTCTCACCTTTCAGTTAGGAGTCCAAGTTAGCTTTAAGAAAAAACAATTTACAGCTCCTTATTCTTGTAGGAGTATTTTAGAGAATGATCATGACATCTGGGTTAACAGTATGGTATTTGACAAATACCACCTGGATCACCATCTCTATCAGCTTCTTGACTGTTCCATCATTTTGTGATCAGGAATCAGAAAAGTCATTTCTTGTACGTTATTTATTTACACATTTCAAGGGCAACTGAAAATTTGATGTTATTTGTGTTTATTTCTAAACTTTGTAGTGAAGCAGGATGCACGCATAGGGTAATTGCTTCTCGAGCTGTTACTGCTGACTTACTGACCTGGTTTGTCAAACTCACTAAATAGATGATTAGATATATGCCACAGGAATATGAAAACAAACTCCAAGCCACAGAAAAGCAGAAGTCAATATTCAGTGCTCTAAATGACATTGAAAGAGACAAAAATATCCCTATATGGGATTATAGGGACAAAAATATTCCTATAGTCCTTTACTGATCTACAAATTTATAGTTTTTTTGCAGTCTTCTTTAGTATCAGAAAAAGCTTTACAAGAAAGATAAACATTTCTTCCAGTAAGATCAAAATTTGGACCTGCAGTTCCCTCTGTAGACAACAGAGAGAGAGCATTGCTACCTCAGAATTTCAGTATTAGATTCTCTGAATTGCCTTGAAGGACAGTTTCTCTCTATTGACAGCAAGGCACAAAGTTGATTTTAATATGGTGAGTCCTATCAGGCTACCTTTGTTTCTTCTTAATGACATTCTGTTACCTATATTATTCAAGAGATTAGACTTGATGGAAGAATATTTGGCCTTTAAATCTATAAATCCTTACATTTATACTCAGCAAGGAGTTGATAGTGGTGTAATCTTGTCTAAATGAGTGAATCAATATTGGTAGTTTGCATAACAAAACAGGAATTAGCAAATAAATAACGTATTATTGCCTCAGGCCAAGAGGCATGTGAAACATGCACTCTTAAAAATAATCTGTACCTAGTATTTGAGGATATTTTGCTTGTTTGCCGCAGAACAACAGCATGATATTTTTTGAGAAACTTCACCTTGTAGAAAACAACACAGTGTTCTTTAACTGAGCTATGCCCACTTATTCTAGCTAAGAAAGCAACCAAGCTTTAGAGGAGTGATGTGTTACTAAGAATCACTGCTGAAGTCATCTGTATGATTCAGGGAAAATTCTGACAAAGAGATCAACTGGGATGTGAGAGATTGAGAGAACAGGAACTCAAATAACAGTTTGACATCTGCCACAGAAAATCATCAGCTGGAGAACCAAGGGAGGATGCCTACTTTCTATCCTTCTAGTGGGATCCAGGTGAAGAGAGAAGTACTTAACCCTATAGTATTGAAAGACACTTTAATGTTGTATTCAGTACAGGTAGTGGGCTCCATCTTTTAGCCCTAGGATTTAAAAGGTATCAGCTGGAAGTGACTTGAGTGGTTGAGAGGAAAGCATAGTCCAGGAAACATGAACAGTCAGGAAACAGTCTTGTGTGCATAAATCCCCTGTGTAAGCTGTTAAGGTCATGCTGTTAATATTCTAGGGAAGGACATTTGTGAGGAGATTTTCATTATTGTCATAGCACAGCAGTTTCCCTTTCACCAGAAGCAGGTATTCTTCTTTTCAGTCTGAAGACATTAAAATGGTACCTCTTGACCTGCATTCAGAATTATTTCAGCCTTTTTCTTACAGACTGTAGCTCTGAGAGTGGCTTCTCTGTCTACTACAAATAAGGAAGATTTTTGTCTAAAAGTCAGTATCTTTTATCTCAGTTCAACTAGTTTTAATGTGTAGATATTCTTTTTGAGAGAATAGTACAGAATGGAATGTATTACCAAATATAAAGCCAGCATAAGCAGCAGTCTTGATTTGTGGTGTTCCTTTCAGTGCAAAACATTATGTACTACAAGCTAATCAGTAAGTAGTTTTGATCCTTCCACTATACTCTTTTAAGCCAACAGTTATGACAAAACAGGAAGGAAGAGGTTTTCTTATGTGCTTTGCATTTCTTCAGATCTTTAGCTGACTAGCCCAGCCACAGTGTTCATAAGTAGTTGAGATTCACCTTCTTCCACAGCTGTCTTTTAGTGAAAGAAATGAAAATTAACAATCCACATTATCACTCAAGTGGTAACATCAGGACTGAAAGTGTGCATGCTTGCAGTCTGCAGGATAGAGAGGGTGGCTGAAGGCTGTATGTGCAGCTGGATATGGAAAGGTGTTCTATAGTGTGCTTCACCCATTGCAGTTCTCTAAAGAAACCTCTGGTTGCAATCTTCTCTTTTGTACAGTGGAAATGGAGGAAGGAAAACGTTCTTTGGAGGGAATTCTAGTATGGTGAACATCTTCCTCAGGATGTTCAAGCAGGATGGAATAGTGGTCTGGCCTGAAGGGAAAAAGAAGGGGAAATATTCCATCTCTCCTGATGTCCCCTAAAGAATAAGGGCATTCTGTTTTTCCTCATACAATTCTTTAGCTTGTAGTTGACTTTATGCTGCTTCCTCTGAAAACTTTTTCTCTTGGTTTTTTTTGCTTGCTTCCTTGAAAACATTTGTTGCTTTATGACCTTTTATCAGCCTTTCTGAGTTTCAAAGATGTAAGCAGTAACCTGGACACTGAGTGTCTGCATCACTGTGTGTCTGGAATCATAACAATCATAGGAAGATGGTAAACCAACTTGAATCTACTATCCGTGGTACAAAAGGAGTATAGTGATGTAAAATTGTAGCTAAGAGCACTCACCTCTTCATTAACTCTGTAGTTACAGCTGTTAAGTCTGAACAATCCTGTACTGTTAGATAAAGAGCAACCTGGAATAGTAAGTTTTCATTATGGAAAAAAAATTGATTGGTTGTACAAATATTATTTACAAGTTAGCAAAATACCTCCACCAAGGAGCAATGGAAGTGAAACATTGCCAATTAACATAAGCAATAAAAATACACTGGTTTCTTGGATGTGAACTTGCTAAAATGCCTAAACACACTAAATTAATCTTGCATTTAAAAAATAAATTATCAGTTCAATATTAATTATCAGCAAAGCAAAATTCTGTCTTGATTCGCTGAAATAGAAGGGGTTTTTTTTTCCCAAATATGTGTAGGATCAGTTTCACAGGGCCTCATGTAATTGAATGCTCTGCTTACAAGTGCACAAATGCTATGAGGAATGTGAATTTCTCATTATATTTGACAGAGACAGATAGCCAATGTTGCTAGAAATATTAGAAGAGTCTGTAGTCCCGTTATTGCCATGCTCTACTCAAGGTCATCAGACCTGAACAGGAGTAATTATCTCAGGCAGAGGATTGGATTAATGGCTACACTTCTGGTACCTTCATGAAGAGAAGTGCAAAGTCTGCAGAAATACTCTTGTGAGCCAAAGAGAATGCATCATTCTGAGTAACAGCGGAGGATCAGGCACATTTTGAGTTCATCATCTTTTCTGGTGCAGCTGTTTCACTCCCTGACTCTGTCAGGGGCTTTTTCAGATGCCTTCGCCCTCTTCACTGGTTCAGGCTTCTGGTTTTATCCTTAGCAGAAGG
This sequence comes from Aegithalos caudatus, assembly GCA_013389925.1. NCBI lineage: Eukaryota > Metazoa > Chordata > Aves > Passeriformes > Aegithalidae > Aegithalos > Aegithalos caudatus. The sequence continues at coordinate 704,393 of WEIU01015880.1, forward strand.
AGTCTCTCCTGTCTGCCTATGAGAAAAAGGGAAACACTTGTTCATTTTCAAGATGGAGTATGATAAAGCAAGAAGGATTTTTTTTTT
>WEIU01015880.1:704511-721091 GCA_013389925.1 Aegithalos caudatus
TTTTTTGCAGAGTTCTTGTTGATCTGTTTTCCAGAGAAGTAGGAAATCAGTCTAAAGCTGTCATGTTAGGTCAAATGGGCAAAATGCAAGTGTCAGAGAGCTTTTAAAGAGGAAGACCATAATATCAAATGATGAGGAAAAATATGTAGGCCTTGGGGTTTTTTAAGTATTCAATATGCTTTTAGGTAAAAAAAAATAAAATTGTCAAATGCCTTATTAAAGGAGAGAGTACCTATCAAAATGCTCTGCAAAAGTTCAACATTTTCAGTATGTTCTGTGTTTGTATTTTATTTTCAGTCTAACTGCTAAAATTATGGCAGAACATTTAAAATACATGAAAGAAGGAAAAAAAATGTATCTTGTTCTGGTTTGAATCAGACTGCATTTCCCTGAAAATCCTCTGGACTGGCATTGCAACTCTTGTTTCATTTGCTGCATCCTACTCAGATATTGAATAGATTCCTGCAGATAACTTCATCAAATCTTAAGCTTAGCTTAAGCTTTTTCTAATATACACAAAACCTCGAAGAAGGCAAGTATTACTTGGAAATGTGTCTATATCTCTGTCAAACTCTTCAAGGAACTGATTAACTCTGGAGCTCATACCAGGCCTGAGTGCAAGCCTCATCAAAATGTTCTCTAGTATTTACAATAGGGTATGCCTTGTACAGTATTGATGCCATGCTAACTTTGTTTTCCTTAAACAAACTGTGGACATTTCATTTTTAATTTTAGGAGCGTCTTCTACTTTCTTTACTGCCTGCTCACATTGCCATGGAAATGAAAGCAGAGATTATTCAGAGGCTACAAGGTCCAAAGGCAGGCCAGCTGGAAAACACCAACAACTTCCACAATTTGTATGTCAAAAGGCACACCAATGTAAGGTATTGTACTGTAGTAAAATCTATCAACAACACTCAGAAATAAAATTGAAAGAAAGGGTCTAGCGAGAAATTAGGAAAATATTTTTTAAACATGCTTTTCACCAATTTAATATATAGAATCCCTTAATTTTATCAAATGCTGACAATATTACATTTCAGAAGAGCCACAATAATGTTATTACAAAGGAAGTGTTGAGAAAAAGCCAGACAAAAATAGACTTTTTTTTTTTTATAATGTCTTACTTTTTCAGTCTGAAGTACGAAATCCTGCTTCAATGTATACTAGTCAAAACTCTAATTCGTGTCAGTGGTATGATTTTGCAATTTTCTTAGCTGGAACAATTTCTCAGGATTTGTATCATGTAAACAGAGGAAGCTGTGTCACATTTGTATTTTACAAAGTACTTGAGATAAAATATACTGCTGACAGACCTAATTATTTATTAATTTAAAATTTCTAGTAGCTGGAAAAATAAATCACTTTCATTTCAAACATTCTTTCTGCTTTACAAGGGTCTTTTTTTCTTTGTTCATTTGTTTAGGGTTTTTTGATTGGACAAGTTATTTTGAATGATCTTTTCAGAAACTGATTTATTTAAAATGTTGTAGGACTTTTGAGAAAGTTCATATTCTCTTGTGAGCGCAAATACTCTTTTAAACTATTAAATTGCTATTATTTTACTGCTGATTTGTGACTTGGAAAAATATTTCTGTATTTTCAATACCGTAACAGATAGAGGTATATAATGTTTATAAATACCTATAAATATAGGTATGCCTATAAAGGTTATACACGAGAAGGTAATACCTATGAAGATAAATATGGGAATATATTACCTACAAACACAACAGCCATAAAGGTAAATATACATTTGCCTAAAAATGTAGTTATATTTATTGCTCTACATTTAGTAGTGGCTTTTTCGGGTATGGACATATCCCTGTGAAGTCCAAGGAGCTTGCTTTCAGGTTTTTCTGTTGTTTGATGGATCTGAGCCCTGCAGAAGGAAGCTGTGACCAAGATCCTGTTCATTTCTGTTGCAGCATCCTGTACGCTGATATCGTGGGGTTCACTCGCCTGGCCAGTGACTGCTCGCCAGGGGAGCTGGTGCACATGTTAAATGAGCTATTTGGCAAGTTTGATCAGATTGCAAAGGTGGGTTGCTATGGGCTGCTGCTGTTAGTTTGAATAAGGAAGTCATCTTTAATTTTTTTTTTTTCCCTCTTGGGGTCTTCATGCAGCATTTCTGAGACTTTGGCAGGCAGATTGGATTTGAAATGTGTGAAGAAAACGATCTGGCTCTGGTCTGAGTGCAGCAGTGCATTTCTGCCAGAGTGACAGGTTGTGAAACCCAAGACAGCTCTCTAATAGGACCAATAGAGACAGCTCATGGAGCCCAATAAAGCTTAATGGCAGATGAACAGTTCTTTAAATAGCGTTTTTGCAGTAACAAGGATTAAGAAACTCAAGATAGAAAAGTGTTAGTCAGTTTTCTGGTCTCAGAAAAAGCATTTACGAGACTGAAGGAGAAGAGAGACACTATTGATCGAATCAATTTTAATTACTGACCATGGCCTCTTTATTACTCAAGAAAAGAATCAAATACAATCAGAATTTTTTTTCTGCTTATTTAGGTGTCATTTTTATAAAAATTAAATCAAACTTCATGTATGAAGGTTAAATTAGAAACCTCTGACCAGATAAAAATTTCCTGTGTTTTTATTCGTTGCAAAACTATTTTCCAGTATTTTAAAAGTTTAATTAAATTAATATTAAATTTCAGTTTTTAAATAATAAAAATCTTTATATGGCCTTAGAGTGTAAAATATAGAAATACTATTATGATGCTAGCTTCTGGAAGTATTCCATAGTACATCTTCATAGATGTAAATGTAGAAGACTATGTCTTTTGATTTCATATTTCAAACAAAAAGGCTTTATTTGAGTACATGAGAGTTTAGCTCAGTTCATTATTGTCAGTTGTGAACATGTTTTGCATTGAAATTACTTCCTGTTTTTGCCCATTAAGCACCATAACTGGTGGAGGGTTCAACCATAAAAAACCTCTCTCAGCATTTTTGTTGTAGCAAGCCCTTCTCCACTGAAACAAGCTTTAGTAGAATGACTTTGCTAATGTCTTTTAAATCAGTCTTTGTAACACTAACTCTTCATTTATGTATTTCAAATTGAAAGTGACTGTCTCACATTGTTTTTTTTCCTCCAGGAAAATGAATGTATGAGAATTAAGATCTTAGGTGACTGCTATTACTGTGTTTCTGGACTACCTATATCTCTTCAAAATCATGCCAAGAATTGTGTGAAAATGGGATTGGACATGTGTGAAGCCATTAAGTAAGTATCAAACTTTTTTTAAAAGCCTTTAAAACCAGTTTCTTTACACTAAAATTAAAGTATATCTTGGTGAGCTACACTTGGCAAAAATGTTTATCACTTGGAGATCTGTTTTTTTGGGAGTCCTCTGTGTGATTTATTTTTTTCTAATAAGCTGGACTTTGATATTAAAACTTGGTGTGCTGTTCTGTAAGTTTAAGTTCTATTTTTTACATTTTTGTCAAGATCACATTAACTACTGTCCATGTAGCAAGGTAGAAAGTTGACCTGTCCTTGTGAGGTATATGTGTGGTGTGTGTGGTGTGCACCTCATCATGAAATGGATAATTATATTGAACTGTGTTGATCTTAGTGATTAATGACATACCCATACAAAATTATTCCTCTAATCTTAAATGCTGTCCTCAGATGTGTGTAACTGTAGTCACAAGAGGGTCTTGGCTTTTAGTTTTCTGGTCTTCTAATTCAATCCAGGGTAATTACTGGATGGGTAAGTTGACTAAATCAAATTTGGTTCTTTCCCCTTATATGTGTTCATGGAAAAGGTGTAGTATTTTTGGAAACTGGTACTTTGATCTTCTTGCTTTAGCAATCTTGTGTAAAACCTAACAGAAATCAGGTTGCTGCATTCTCTAAAATGTTGTATCTTCATCCAGAAATGGTTGAAAAACCTTACACAGTGTCCAAAGAAATGTATTTTTAAATGGTACCTTGGAGTATTTCTCCTTGGCAAGCAAGATTAGAGTCTTCAGATTTGGTTGCATTTCAGTTGCTTTCACTGGATGCTTTCTCTTTTTCACTTAGATCTACTAGAACACATCACAATTAAGTAATTTGCTTTTTTAGCATGCTATAAAGTAAAGCCACCATCCCTTCTGGACAGCAGTTGTTAAAAGGGTATCAGTCCCAAAGTTCTGGCCTCTTTAATTTGTCTGGCTTAAAAATGTTGGGATTTTTTTGCCAGCCTTCGAGTGAAAAGGCTGAGAGCTTCGTGGTTTGCATTTCAAAATATCTGTGTGCTGTGTCAGAAATGTGAGCTAAAAGTACTTGCACAGAGTTCCTGATCAACCTGTTGCTTTGTTACTTAAGAGAAAAAAGTAGAGGAGGTTACAGGGTACTGGAAAATCAGTACTAAACTTGAGCCATAAAGTGTTCTCGCAAAGAACCAAAGTATATCACACATCATAATGCAATGTTTTACTTGAGCTCAGAGAGCAATCTGTCATTTCCTCACACTTCAGAACTTCCAATTTTCTCTGAAATAGCTTTCTGCTCAGGCTGCTATCAAGTATGTTCATTGTTAATGCTGTACGATCGGGTTCTTGGTAAGAACAGCCTTATAGACTAGAAAATTATATGTCAGTTGTAAAGCATATTCTGATCTGACTTTATTACTGTAGTCAGAAACCACAATGCTCCCATAGACAGATGCCTGATTACCACAGCCTGTTTACAGAAGGCGTGAGGAATCTGTACCCTGTGTTTTCAAATCCTTTCAAAGTATTATGTCAAGTGTCGCAGCCTGCAGGTGAATGAAAATTGCTGATTATTAATCAGCTCCATATTTTGTCGTGTGATTGCTGCATCTTTGTATGGAAGCACCTCCTGACATACTTCTGTGCCCTGTAATATGAGAAGTAGTAATACTCTTGCTATTGGCAGTGTGTCACTCAATATGTTTGACTTGCTCTATCTCAAATATCCTTTTTGTCAGATAGAAATTATTGTTATATTCAGTCACTGAGGAGCAAACTGCCCCCTCGATGTGTAAGCTACTGAAATATAGTTTGCTGTTTATATTAGTAGTTCTGTATAAATTTTACCACCTGAATATGAATTCAGTTCCAGTTTTCTTTGAAGCAAAAAAGGAGGAATTCTGCCAAATTGCCAGATGATCTGTACTACAAAGTCTTACTCAGTCTTCTTAATGTTGTGGAGCTCCGTTTTGAGCAATTCAGCTTCCCTCTGCTATGAATTGTTCCCATTTAAACATGGATTGTAGTCCCACTGATTAATTGCTTTGCTTCTCTGCTCTGTGTTGGAACAAATCCAATGTATCAAATCTTATAGTCTGCAGCCTGCTTGCCCAGGAGTGGGATGCTCAATTTATCAAGCCATAAATGCCAATGCTGCCTGTGATGGTGAGAGCTGGCCACCTTAACTGGGTGCTTTATGGACAAAGCTTATGTGTTAACGCAAAATACGTTTGTGTGTGAATATATGTGTTGTTTCCATTCAGCTCAAACTCTACCCCCTTGTCTGTCTGGTGACTTCCTAATTTGCATGTTTCTCAGTCACACATTCTCAAAGACTTCCTTTTATTTGGTAGCATGAAAAAAATTCCATTTCAGAGGAAAGTGAAAGAAACTGTTGGATATAAGATGGTTGTATCATTTTGAATGCTAGGTACAAAAGAAAAGAATTCTTTTAGGTATGATTTCATTCCTGCAGGTCTGATCCAAAAGGAAACTATACTGTTCAAGCTGGCAATTTGCAGGGAATTAAATGTCTAAGGCTTACTCAATGTATTCAAGTGTGTAAGAAAGGGCTAGGTGAGTATTAGATACCTTGGTTCAGAACTATAGATGAATAAAGCTCAGGTGAAGCACCACATAGATGCTTTCCTAAAAACCTGAACTCTTTCATGTATAGAGTAAAGTTTCTACAATTACCTGCAAGCTAACCATGCCTCTGAAAAATGCAGAATGCTTACAAACTCAAATTTCACATTGCAATAAGAAAAATACAGTCTTGATGAGTGTTTTGATTGCCCAACAAGGCTGGGCACACAGATTGTGCTGTGCTGAACAAAACCAGAGAGACAGGGGGAGCAGAAAATGAAATAAAGGTGGGAAGTTTCAGATATGCTTCTGTAGGTAATGCAGACATCCTCTGGGGATGTGATAGCCTACATTCTCTAATGCATTCAATGCCTGCATTGTCATAGCAATTGTTCAAGGAGTTCAGGAGAGAAGAAATGATAAACCCTAATTTGGTCTAGAGTTACACTGCTGATTTAATGTCTTCCATGGTTTCTTTAATTTGTGAGACAGAACAAGAGATTCAGTTCTGATACAATTCTGCTTGCTCCCCTGCTTATTATAAAGCAGACTTTATTCAGCTTCCTCTGCAGAATATGGAAGGGCAGTCTTCTGACAAGCACTCATAGAGGATAAATGTTCCGCTTCCATTTTGCCCAGTTTTTTAAAACACTTTTTTCCAAAGTGCTAGGCTTGTGTCATGTACCTTGTGCAGAGCAAAGTGGTGTTTGTGATTTGCAGACTGCTTACAAAGTTCATTTACAGGCAATTCATTTTCAAGTGTGTCACCTACACAAGAGCAGTGTAAAATGGCAATGTGAAAAGAAATACCAATAAACACTTGAAAGAGACAGATAGAATTAAAATACTTTCAGTCATGCTCCTGTTACTTTCATTTCCCAGAAAAAAAAACCACTTCAGAATAACTGCTTAAATGCAGGATTTACCATATAAAATTAGGCCTGTTGCATTCTGTGTGCCCTTTAAAAAAAAAAAACAAAACAAAAACCCTGACATATTAATTAAATAATTCAGAAGGTACAGAGCTGATGATTCTCATCACTGAGATTAAAGATGTTGCTAGAATTATGCACCAAACTTGTATACAGGAGCCATTTGGGTTCCTTATTCTGTAATTATTTCTTCCATTAACACCCTGAATTTCTCTAAGTGTATAAGCATGTTCCTTATTACTGGCTAGGTTTGGGTCCACATCAATTGGGGTTTAAATTGATTGAATTGGGGTTTAAATACAGTTAAGTTATGATCTTCCAATTTCTTAGAACTATCTAAGCGTGTAGATATCTGAATTAGCTTTATTACTCTTTAGATATGTGGTTAGGTACCCATATGACAGATGTCTGGAAATGTTGTATGACCTCAATCTCTCACCAGTGATTCAGAAGAACTGCTTCTGCAAAGATAAATGCCTGTCTTAAGTGTAGGGCTCTTCTGAGATTTGGGATGGAGTGAACAGATACTTAGCTTTGTTACCGGAAAGGTCAAAGGTTTAGATGTGATCTGGACAGTGAGGGTAGCCTTTCCTTTGCTGTATAATGTTCTAGTGGGTGCAGCTTTCACGAAGCATGTGGAAGGTTGTTGAGCCTGGATGGCACTGAGCCCATATTCCCAAAGAGTGTACAAGCCCCAGCCTGTGGAATAACCTGAGGTGCTGTATTTTTTGTCCTTCCTCTCAGATATGGCAGATCTGAGAAGGTCTCTGATGTAAACATTAGGGTCTTTAGATAATAGAAGGCTGTGTCACAGTAGTTCCAGACCTCCAAAAGCAGCCTGTGGAACAAAAACAGTTCTTAAGTTCTACCATGTGACTAAACATTTCCACTATTCTTCACAGCCCTCCCAAATAATTTCAGATGAATATAAAAGAAGGAACTTCAGACACAGACTTGAGAATTAATATTTCTAGAAATTGTTGCAAATACAGATAATAGGAAAGGTAATATATAATCATAACATTAAAAGAATGGAGGCAATGCTAAGAAGAGGTAAATGTTATTACTGTTTGTTACTGCTACTTTCATAGAATCATAGAATGATAGAATGTTTTGGATTGGAATGGGTCTTAAAGACATCTAATTCCAGCTCCCCTGACATGAGCAGGCCCAACTCCCACTAGAGCAAGTTGCACTAAGCCCCATCCAACCTGGCCTTGAGCACTTCCAGGGGTGTGCCATCCACATATTTTGACTGGTAAATTAAAAGAAAACACGGGGCCTATTATGTGTCTTAACAGATGCTTTATTCCCACCCACAGGAAAGTGAGAGATGCGACTGGAGTGGATATTAACATGCGCGTGGGAGTGCACTCCGGGAACGTGCTCTGCGGCGTGATTGGGCTGCAGAAGTGGCAGTACGATGTGTGGTCCCATGATGTTACCCTGGCCAATCACATGGAAGCTGGGGGAGTCCCAGGGTAAGAGGCTTCTCTGTGAACATTTGGACACGTGGATTTTTCAGTCACGGAGAAATGCACAGGCACCATGTCTTACGCCATCAGCCCTCATGGAGATGCCTGAACTAATTCTTAGGTGCTGTCTTGAAAAGAGAAAAAAGCAAACCGAACCCTGGGCACTCAATATTTCCTGTGATTTAAGAAGCTTATTTTTTTCAGGATGGAAACTTTTACACTTTTGCCCTTTAGAAGTTTAAAAAATTTAGCTTATAGGGACTTCAAAAGAAGTGAGCAGCAAAAAAAGGTGTATCCAAAAACAAGTAAAAAAGGTTGATCAGGTTTAAATTATGCTTTTGATTGGTATTTGTGACTTTGTCCTTCTTTAAAAATATAATTTCAGCCGTGTTCACATCACTTCAGTCACCTTGGCACATTTGAATGGAGCTTACAAAGTGGAAGATGGGGACGGAGATGTGAGGGATCCATATCTGAAAGAGCATAATGTTAAAACTTACTTTGTAATCAATCCTAAGGTTAGTAGTACTTTTGTTTTGTGGCCAATCACACTTGTTTTTGAGCAGAACCACTAATCCCTTTATTGAATAATTCACTACAATAAGATATTGATCAGAGCTGTTACTGATGCCTACAAATATATAATGTTTGCAGTGCAAATGTTTCCCGCTCTTCAGAAATAAGTCTCTGCTATTTCCCAGCAATATCATTAAGAATTGCAGGTTCTTAGCATCTCTCCATTTATAAGTCCCTAATCATGGAGATCTGTGGTGCCAGATGACGCACTGCTGCTTCAGGAGGTCATGAACACAAAGGCTGATATCACCCTTTGTCCTTTCAACCAGGGAGAGAAGCGAAGCCCTCAGCACCACATTCGGCCTCGGCATACCCTTGATGGAGCCAAAATGAGAGCTTCTGTCCGCATGACCCGGTACCTGGAATCCTGGGGAGCAGCCAAGCCATTTGCACACTTGCACCACAGGGACAGCATGACCACTGAAAACGGCAAGATAAGCACAACAGTAGGGGCCTACTTATGTCATTTTGTACAATATAGCAATGTTTGAAAGGAAAAAGCTGCTCAATGCTAAATACCTGGTTATTTCTGGTAGAAGAAGATACATGTAGTTGTACATGGCATAAAACCAGTGAAGTTGCTTGAAGCTTTTCTATTGGAGTGGGAGTTTGGGATTAGGTTCTAAAGAAGCCATGTCCTCCTCTAAGTGCATCTCTGAATTATAAGGAGTCTGGCACACTTGCTAAAGTACAAAATTTGACCTTCTGAGCTCATACCCCTCCCCCAGGTCACAGCATGTACAGTGGCTGCTCTTCATCTTGTGGAAAGATATTTTGAACATAACGCCAGAATGCAACACCTTTAGAAAGGAAATCCTTTAATATGAAGAAATTCTTAGAGATTTATTGACTGTTTAGCTACATTCTCCATTTGGAACATGGCCAGATGGAGCAAAAGCCATGAAGTAAGAATAATCCCTGTGATACTTTGAGTGGATTTTATTCAGGGTACTCCAGGAACCAAATCCATACTCACTGTAACATCTCCCTTTTGAAGGTGCACCTACAATTCATTAGCTGTGGTTGAAGGCCTGAGTTTAAAGTACTGTAGTTCAATGTTGTATTTTTACACTGAATGAATTTCTTTTTCATTTTGCTAACACTGTTATACTGCTGTCAGTAAGATGCTGTCAATCGACAGCTTGTACATTGTATTATCTTCTACTTCTTAGAAGAGAATGAACGAAGGTAAATTCTAATAGTTTTCAACATTGGCATTCAGTTTTGTTTCTGTACAGATGAGACATACTCTTGTGTAATAAATACAGTGCATCAGAATGTAGATTGCAACAGGTTCTTTACAGGAAGAATCCAGCCATCACTATTAATCACAAAATAAATGTGGCTCTGATTGCTGCTGTTGCTATTAATTAAAAAATAATGACCATTGTCTGTATTTGGCCACTCAGGTCTGTTTTTTGCAAAAACACTCAAGATTGGTTTTTGCTGAAGATGGCAAGAGTTTGGGCTACATCCAAACAGTGGTGCCATTGAAGTCTTTGTGGTAAAGCAAGACGCTCTTGGATTCAGACTGTTTTATTAGTTTATCCTGTGTTTATACTGATGAGTTTTATTCCAGGTCACTCCATCTTCACCTCTAGCTGTACTTTTCTTTTAGGCAGTTTTAATTGAATGCTAAAAGTATTTACACTGGAAACTTTTCTCCTCTCTTGACCCTGTTTTCAATACTGTTTTAAAAGCAATTTAATATTATTAAAGTCTATTGTAATTAATAGGGATCTTTTTGGGTTTTTGTTTGTTTTTAGGATGTTCCCATGGGGCAATATCATTTTCAGCGTTGCAGAGAGAGGTAAATCAATCTTCAAAAATTACTTATTCATAGGAAATCCATATAAATAAATATACATTGGTATGCTTTCAAATATTGAGGGCCATTGCTTACAAAGACTGTTTTTTTAATGTAAGTGCTGATACCTCTTACATAAAGAAGGGCTACGGAAACAGATTTGGCAGACATGTTACTTATGAATTGCAAATTCATGTCCTGATAACAAATAGCTTTATTCTGAATTGGTATGTTGCTGACCCACTACAAACCAGGCAATCTATCAGTGGGAAGAAAATTATTTACAGGAAAATTGGGAGGAAGCCCAGAGAGGGGTATGAAAAAGGAAGATGGAAAGGGCTGTTAATATTTTTCTCTACAACAGCTAATAATATGTGCTAAAAGAGACATTTTGTATATTTGTTTAATTGCTTTGTATTATGGTTTGTTTTTTTAACTCTTTAGTATGTTTTCAGTAGTAGCTATTCAAAAGGTATTTTGTGGTCTTTTGTAGTGCTCTTGGCACACAAAATGTTTGCAAGATCACAATAGCTTTAAGTTTTCTTGCTGCTGCTTAGTACCTTGGTACTAGGGCAAGATGGTGATGTCATAAATACCATAAAGTCATTTAAATGAACCTTCTTAAAATTGGAATTGTTATTGTCTCTGGTTACTGTGCAATTACCTAAAATATTGCTGAGTTCCAGAAGGTGAGCAAGTTTTGACTGAACATGCATGATATTAATAAAAAGAGTCTGATTCTAAAACTGTAAATTTATATTTGGACAGTATGTCCAAAGAATTTCTATCAGTCAATGAAAGATCATTGGATTGTGGCATTTGTAAATAATGCAGTTACACCACTCCAGAATAGATTCAGAAGGCACAAAAATGTGTCTTGATACCATATTATGGAAGGAAATTCTTCCATTACTGGTGTACATAGTGAGACAGACATGTAACTAGGATTCTAGATAAGCTAGTTAATCATACTCACAGGATAGAGATGCAATGATCATAAGCACTTTGAAAATTAGTATTTTATTAAAATATGAAAATGTAGGGTTTGAAGCCTGACTGTAGGCTTCTGTTTGTGAGTCTTAGCTCTTATGCATTACACAATAGTCTTATGTTGTTAAGGATCTGCCAAGAGGATTAACTGTGGTTGGACAATGTCTCCTCATCCGTCTGTGTATTTGTCCTAGATTGTTTCTGTGATTGATTTCTGTGAAAAAAGAGTTTTAAGCACTTTCTTGCTTTCTTCTTTAAGCAGATCTTAATTCATTAGCACTGAATAGGCATGAAAACGTTTGTTTTTTTTTAAAGTTCCTGCAGGTAAACTAATACAATTGCTGTATTAATTTGAAACCTGCAGCAGGTTATTAGTTTTAGGTAAATAACCCAAAAACTTGATGTTGAGAAAAATCCATGTTACCTTCAACTGGGTTCAATTTGTAGGTTAAGAATATTTTGGTGAGGAAAGAGTAGAATTTCAGATCTGACTAATGACTTCTTAGAAAACACTGGTTTTAAGTTAGCAGTGGATTTAAGTTCTCAAATACAGATATCACCTATCAATATTTGAGATATGTCATTTTCAAGGAAAGCACAACTACTGAAAGGATTGATGATTTTTTGCAGCAATTTATGTTAGCAAAGGTAAACCCATTGTGATGATCCTCTGTTGGGTTCATGCTGAATCCAGTCAAAAGTAAAGAAGGGTTTTTTAATTGCGAATGAGGTACAAAGCTCATAAGTAGAGAAACATGTATGCTTGAAACTAATTTCAAAGAGTGTTCAGTTTTCTTATTAAAAATAATAAAGTACTACCAAGAAAAGAAAAGTTAGTAGGATTTTGGTAGGGGATACCTATTATGCCTCAGTGAACCAATACATTATGCTTATCATATAATTCTGACAAGGTTTAAAAAAAAAAACCAAAACAAAAAACCTGCAAGAAAGAGGAATGCTTTATGAATTTCAGCACATTCCCATTCTTTTTCATGAATACATAACGCTGTGGAAGACTTTCCTTAGACCAGAATTTCTTGAGCTCTCTGGGGTTTTTATGAAACATTTTCTTGTGTTTTTATTTAAATGCTCCCTATTAGCTAAGGTCTAGATTTGTGAGTGTGTGCATTTGTGCGTGAGACTGTGGCTAATGATGGTTTTTTAAGAGCTTATTATGAGGGTCATTGTGCCTGATGCCTATAGTTGCTACTTCAGTATAAATGTTAAAAAATTATGATAAACTCAAAAGTTTATGATAGCTGTTGTTTATGGAGTAACTTCCCACATTTTTCATTTCAGAACAAAATCACAGAAAAGAAGATTTGAGGAAGAACTGAATGAGAGAATGATCCAAGCCATTGATGGCATCAATGCTCAAAAGTATGGCTTTATCCTCTATCCTTTGTCCATTCCAACTTTGACATAAATGTGCCACAGAGGGCAGTGTTTAATGTTTTTTGCTCCCACATGCATACCAAGTCTGAAAACAGTAAAGATGTCACCAATACTGGTGTGGGAAGCTCTCCACATTTTGAATATAAGCTGTAAAGTAACATTTTCTACTCCATGAGAGAGGACAGTGCCTGTGAATCACGGTGTGACAGAGGAATTGATTTGTCTTGATCTTCTGGCAAAGGGAGTTTACTCTGTAACTGTGTCTGTAGACTCATGGCTGTAACACTACAGATTTATCTTACCTGGGGCAGAGAAATAAGACACAAGAAATGACTGGCTCAGGAATCAGAATGATGTGAAAATTGATGCTTTCTAATTGTCACAGAAACAATTTCTCAGGATTAGAAGCTTTCCCTAAAACCATAATTTTTCTCTCACTTAGCTGGCTGGTTTCTTAGAAAAGGCTAATCTTGATGGCATGTTGGAATTGCTGGACAAGAAAACTTGTCATTTTTTTCTGTGTCCTAGGAAGAGCTGGAGGCAGTATGATGTTTTCTGTTTCCTTGGTGAATAGATAGGGCTAGAAAGAAATCAATTCCAGTCCAAAATAAGTGTTCAAGTTTCTTATATTTCTCTGATTAAATAAGGGAATTGCCATTCAAAAATGTGGACAATAACTGTGATGAATTACATGCTTCCCCCACTACTTCTGTTACTCAGAATCTTAATCTCAGCTAAGTATTACACCTAATTATTAAATGTTCATATGTCACATTTTTGGTTTTTTCTGTGTTTTTTTTTTTTTATTTTTTTATTTCTATTAAATGGTACTTGGATGTAGGAAAATGTTTTTCAGTAATTTTAGAAGAGTGTTGATATCTATAGGTCATAGAGAGAACACAGTGAAATAGGGGTAGGTCATGTGATAGGCAAAGTCTTTCGATTATACTAGACTTGCCTAAAACAGCTATTTAAATTTTGGCAGATTTTTTGTGCCTTTAGGTACACTTGCTGTGATAAAAGGATTTCAAAAATTAGGTTTTGATGTCAAAAGTAAAGCATCTGTATAAATGCATTAAACTATTGGTGATACCCTAGTGTATGTTGTTTTAACTTAAACAATCCTTTCTTATCTAATTAGTACATAAAATTCAGAGAAATTTGGGGATAAAAAAGGTTCCTGAAAAAGTTTCATTGCATTTTGTGAATTACATGGGAAATTGCAGAAAGAAAAGAAATTATCTTATACATCAGAAAGTCTGAATGTCACCTTCCAAAACTAGATTCTCTGCCTAGGTCTGTATTGATTTGCTGAATGAATCTCTTAAAAGCAATGATTCAATTGATTAATACTGAGGAATAAGTTATAAAAAGTGCTGATTCCTCAAACGTCAAGGTAATTCAGTAATATTTTAACTCTGTGAAGGCTAAGCACACACTCAAAAAAAGGTAAATAAAGTACTTCCTACATTTAGAACACAAAACCAATCACATTTTTGGTTTTTTTTTTTATTATTGTGCATATTTTGGTGCCTCAATTTTTAATCTGTAAAATGAAAATAACATTATCTCTAGAGTGAATGAGTGGTTCTGAAACTAAACAAAAGGTTATGTGAATCAAGGAGAAAACTTAAGAAAGTCTATGAGAAAACTGGCATTTCTAATACTTGGATTGTATGGCAAATAGATCAATGACTTAATGAAGAAAATTTTAAAAAATATTATTGCAAGATTGAGGGAAGAACAAAGAGCTTCTGTGCCTTAGCCATTAGGGTGTAGTATCACACTTTCTCCATGGGTTTCTTTTCCCTGTATCTTGAAGAAAGCACTCCTGGCTCAAAGTGTCTGTCCTGTACAGGCTGGGCATGGAGAAGCCCTAGCTAAGCCATCCCAAGTCTTGGTGTTTAGGGAACTCCTGTAGGACATGAGATGGAGGGATGGTCAGCTGCTAGCTAAATATAGACCCTACAGAGGGGGCTAAAGTAAAGCCAGTTGGTCTTTAGAGAATAGGTTGCTGTGCTAAAGGGACACACTCTGTATGCCCTTTTTCCTTTCAGTCATGGTGGCTGCTATGTTCTGTGCATAATTCCTTGCTGTACATTGTCAAGCAGTACAAGCCCTGTGAGACCACAGACCTCTGTGGATACAGGCAGAATTCGGATGTCTGTCTGTGTTGTTCCTGGAACTGCAAAAGCATTTAAGCCAAACTTTGGTATCTAGGTTCCCAAGAGACATGTCTTCAGGTACTTGCAAATCCTTTGGCAATTTTCCGGCTCAGCAGAGTCAGGCTGAAGGCAGAATTTGTTAGCCCTTAGGTCTGTGCCAAAGGTGTGTGACTTGTGCTCCCTCTTCTGTACTCACTCTCCATTTCCATTTGTGTTGCACTGTTTCCCTCATCTCAGACCTCTCACTGTCTGCTATGTAAAACCAGTAGAGTTTTTTCCTGAACTTTTAAGAAGAAATAAAATCTTCTGAAAACGTGAGCTTGTAATGTGGAGTATGAGGCAGCACGTGCTCTAAATGGCACTCCTGACTTCACATGCCATCAAGTGTGTAACCAAATAGGGCTTTTGGGAGTAGATCTGCAGAGAGAACTTTTTAGCAGTGTGCTGATGGTAATTAAATCAATCCACCTGTCAAAAACCGTGAGAAAAAAACAGGAAATTATTTAACTATTTGGGAAAGAGGGTTACTTATTATTTAACTTCTGTAACTAAATGGAAAAAATCTTTAATTTTCATTTTCATAGTTTATCAAAAATAATCTGCAAATTGAATGTTTTCTCCAGTAGATTGCAGCTGAACCCAAACAAAATTGTGCTGTATGTACAGCAGCCTTCCAGTTCCCTTTCTTCTCAGAATCCTAACTGTGATCATACATAGAGATGGGAACTATTGCAGAGCGAAAAGGGAAAAATTTTTGAGTTAAGTATTCTGAGAACTGAATATGTTTACAAACCCTTCTTTTTAATGCAACTGATTCACAGGAACAGGGACAGTCTCCAGGCAAGCAAACAAATATTTTCCATTTCACAAATTAAAGCTAATAGCTTACACTCCACTCTGTCCACTCTTATTCTCCAGGACTTTAATTTAGGAGATGTTCCACTGTGGTTAACTGCTGCTACTTATTTGCATTACAGACTGTCAGTTGAGACATTCCCTTTTATTTAGAAGGCATTAGCTACACTACTAGCTTAGAGCCTAATTTAAAGTTATTGTTGGAGATGATGGAAAAAAATCTCAGTCCCTGCTACTATTGTTCAAGCTCAGGTACTGCATGTCCACAGAACTAATCTATTTAATTAATTTTTTGTTTTCAAATTTGCTCTTGAGGTACAAGCAGACAAACCTCTTGACATTCAAATATTCTAGATCTTTTCAAGTGTCTATTAAAATAAATGTAGACTTTTGTATTAGAACATCTCATTTTGTGAAAGTTATGTCAAGTTATGTCAAGATTCACTTAGTTTAAAATAGATTGGTCATTTCAATGCAAGTATTTATGCCACTTCTCATGTTAAAGCAGGAAAGGTTTTATGATCAACAAAAAGATCGAAATCTACCTCTATAGTACAGGGCTGTGGTCAAGAGACTGAAACAGTTCA
>WEIU01015881.1:0-10629 GCA_013389925.1 Aegithalos caudatus
ATAAAACAAAATAAAATAAAACTTTAACACCTCAGGGCTGTCCCAGAGCATTCCCAGGGGCTGGGGGCTCCGGGCTCCCCTGGGAGTGGAGCCCACCCTGGGCCTTCCCAGCTGGGACACTGGAATTTCCACCCAATTCTGGATGGGAACAATCCCTGAAATCCCAGCCCCACCCAGGGCTGACATCCCACACCTGGGGCTGCTCCCAAACCTCTGGCTGTTCATCAAAATGCTGAAATTCCCGTGGGAAATGGGAAAAACTGGGGAGGAGGAGCTGCTGGATTGGTGCAGAGTGAAGCTTTCCTGCCATTAATTCCCAAAGTTATTCCTCACCCAGCATGGAAAGCCCTGCTCTGGCAGCACTCTACTGAAGTGTCTCAAATGTGCATTTAATTTGGATTTAATAACAGCATTTTTCCCTCGGAAAACCCCGTCAATTATTGAAAGCATTTCTTGAGGTTTAGCAATTATTTAAGAGGTACATTTACAGTGGAGCAATTAACTCAAATGGCATCGTTGTGGAATTGGTGTGTTCCAAACAAATTCCAATATTTGCTCGCCAGAGAAAATGTTTTCTCTGGCTGTAATTTGGGATCATCTCACAGGCATCGTCTGGAAAAGTTTTTGGGGCTCATTCTGCAACTTCCTGGGGAGTTCTGAGAGTCCTGGGGAGGGGATAACAGGAAATTGTCCCAAAGGTGGGAAGGGCCCATCCAGACACTCATGGATTCTTCCTAAGGTGCTTGGGGGGTTTTCCTTAGAGAGAAAAAAAAAAATCAGTTAGAGGAGAAAATTGTGGAATCTCAGGTTGGTTTGGGTTGGAAAGACCTTAAAGCCCATCCCATCCCATGGACCTCATCCCATCCCATGGATCCCATCCCAGCCCTGCCATGGCTGGGACAATTCCCAGTGCCCCTGGGTGCCCCAGCCTGGCCTTGGGCACTGCCAGGGATCCAGGGGCAGCCCCAGCTGCTCTGGGAATCCCAGCCCAGNATTCCCAGCTCTCCCTGGAGCCTTCCCTTCTCCAGGGGAACATTCCCAGCTCTCCCTGGAGCCTTCCCTTCTCCAGGGGAACATTCCCAGCTCTCCCTGGAGCCTTCCCTTCTCCAGGGGAACATTCCCAGCTCTCCCTGGAGCCTTCCCTTCTCCAGGGGAACATTCCCAGCTCTCCCATCCCTTCCATCCCTGGAGCAGCTCCGTTGGTGCTGTTGGATACCCAGGGCTGGGGCAGCTGGGCTCTCACAGATCCCCCCCCTCCCCACAGGCTGGGCCCTGCTCCCCAATTCTCTGAGCCTGGGAGTTGCCAGCTCTTCCCAAGGGAAACTTTCAACAACTTTCCTTTTTTTTTTTTTTCCCAAATCAGCTTTGTATAAACAATATTTCCTTTCCCATAACAACCCCTCTCTCCCAGGTGTTGTTCCTGTTCCTTCACCAATGCAGAGAGGTGTCAATGCTCTGCACCAATAATGTGCATTTTTAGCCCAGCACGGTACAAAAAGAACAAATTAATTATAAATAAACCCTTCTGCCTCTCTCCTGGCTGCAGTTAAACTCTTTGTTGTGTCCCACTGGGACAGCTCTGGGGCTGGTGCTGCCCTGGGCCATTCCCTGCTGCTGCTTTATGGAGAAAGGAACAGAACTCCTGGCTGGGGATATTCCTGCCTGGAAGGGATGGCTTTGCTCAGAAACCTTGTCCCAGCTGCCATGGAAAATGCTGCATTATGGAATCAGGGAATTGTTAAGGCTGGGAAGGAGCTTTAAGGTGATCAAGCACAGAGCCCACGTTGTTGGATCAAATATCCCACAATGGGATGGGGTCACTGACGGGTGTTCCATGAGATTTTTATTTCATACCAGTCCCAGGGAAGGCAGAGGCACCAAAGTTGGTAAAACTCCCACCACAACAGCAGCAGCCAAAGTTCTCTTTGCTCCAAGGCCTTTAAAAGCTTTTTTACCCAATAAATAGGCTGGTGCTGAGGGCTTGCATCTCCTTAGGCCCATCACCAAACACCCCACATCCACCTACAGAATGCAATAATTCCTTCTTCTTCTGTGTTTTCTCCAGCTCAGAAACTTTCTGTGCTCCAAATATTTCAACACCTAAAATTCAACTCTGCTTCAATCTTTTACCTGTGTAAGTTTGTTGTGTAAGCTTATTGCAGTTCTGTGAAATTCCTCTGCTTTTCCAGTCCCCACACGACATCTCCGGAATATTTCTGGGGATGGGGGCTCCCCCACTTCTTTACAACCCTTTCCATGGAAAAATTCCTTCCCCAAATCCACCCTAAACCCCCCAGGCACGACCTGAGGCTGACATTCCCCCGGAGCTGAACAAATGCACTCAGAGCACCCAAATTCCCAAAGGCTTTGCCCTCATTTTCCTGCAGGATGCTTTGTGCTGATCTGAGCTGCCCC
This sequence comes from Aegithalos caudatus, assembly GCA_013389925.1. Classification (NCBI taxonomy): domain Eukaryota; kingdom Metazoa; phylum Chordata; class Aves; order Passeriformes; family Aegithalidae; genus Aegithalos; species Aegithalos caudatus. The sequence continues at coordinate 2,416 of WEIU01015881.1, forward strand.
TGCAGGGATTCCAGGCTCCATTCCCGGGTTTCCAGGCCTGGGAGCAGCTCCTGGCCCTGCTGCTGCCTCCCAGAGAGATTTCCTGCAGTGCTTCTGTGCAATATTGGCTCTCAGACCTTGTTTTCCCCCCCGGAATTTTGTGTTCTCCCAGCAGGAATTCGCGTGGGGTGGACTCCACAGGAGGTTCCCAGCAGGAATTTGGTGGGATGTGCTCTAGGGGCAGCTGTGCCATCCCTGCGGTGTCCCAGGGCAGGGGGACAGCGGGATGTCCCCTCCCTGCATCCCACGGAGGGGAGCTCTAATCCCAGCAATGAGCCTGAGCCTGCCGGGGAGCTCCTCCATCATTTCCTGCAGAACGGGAATGATGGGCTGGCAGGGCAGGGATGGATGGGATCAGGAGATACTGGGAATTCCTGGCTGGGCTGGGATTCCCAGAGCAGCTGGGGCTGTCCCTGGATCCCTGGCAGTGTCCCAGGCCAGGCTGGAGCAGCCTGGGGTGGTGGGAGGTGTCCCAGGGGTGGCACTGGAGAATTCTTGGTGATTCCCAGCCCAGACCGTGCTGTACCCCACAATAATTTCTGTGAATCCCCGTGCTTGGAGCTGTTCTGTCCATCCTTGGATACCAGAAATGGAATTGTCTGAGAGAGGTTTCCATCCAGGGTTTAAATAATTCCCAAAACAATCTGCCCTGCCTGGACAAGGACAATGTCCCCTGAGTGTCCCTGTCCCTGCCAGAGTGCAGTGTGAGGTGAGGGCTGAAACCCTGGGTGTGCCCCAGGCCTGGGGAGGCTGGGCTGGAGCAGAGACTGGGATGAGACAGGGAATAAAGCAGGGATTTATTGAAAGGGCTTTAAGGACACACCTTGGGCAGGACAAGAGCCTGGGCAGGGATAAACCCAAGGGGGCCCAAAATGGGCACAAAATGGGCACAGAATGGACACAAAATGCACAAACAGTCACCAGGTCTCACACTTTGATCAGTTTTGGTCCATTTGCACACTGGGGTTGAATTGTCCCATCCCAGCTCCAGGTTCTGCAGTCCCATCCTTGTTCCTCCCTGCAGCCACCCTTGTTTGTGCTTTGGGGCTGGAAGTTGTCCTTGGAGTGCAGCAGGACCAGGATTTGTTTTGTGTCCCTGCTGTGTGCAGAGCTGAGTGCCCCTGACTGTGAGCTCAGAGCTGGGCACCACGGAGCTGGGATGGATCAAAGATAAAACTGGAGCCAACATTTCCCCCTTGCCATCACCCTGCCTCCCACTCCAGCTCTGCTTTAGCTCTGCATTCCTGCCCTGCTCTGCTGTATAAATCCCGAGGTATTTGATATAAAAGTGGCTCTGAGCAGCCCTGGAGCCCCAAAGGGGTGGGAACTGCCCAGAGCACAGCCCTGCACGGGGTCCCTCAGTGCCTGCTGTGCTCCCAATGCCATCCCACAGCCCACAGAGCCCTGGCAGTGCCCAGGGGTCACCTCTCAAGGACACTGAGCTGGCCTCAGCCAGGGCACAGCTCTGTCACTTTGTCACCCCCCATTTCTGACCTTCAAACCATCATCACCTCCAGCCCTTATCTGAAACTGTCCCTGAACACCTCCCCAGCTCCACGTGCTGAAGGCTGCTGGAATTTGTCCTGCTGGAACAGGAGACACCCAGGATTGTTTGTCAGCTTCCTGGGATGCCCTCAGTTTTATCTTTGATCCATCCCAGCTCTGTGGTGCCCAGCTCTGAGCTCACAGTCAGGGTCACTCAGCTCTGCACACAGCAGGGACACAAAACAAATCCTGGTCCTGCTGCACTCCAAGGACAACTTCCAGCCCCAAAGCACAAACAAGGGTGGCTGCAGGGAGGAACAAGAAGGATGGGACTGCAGAACCTGGAGCTGGAATGGGACAATTCAACCCCAGTGTGCAAATGGACCAAAACTGACCAAAGTGTGAGATCTTGTGACCATTTAATCATTTTTTTTGTCCATTTTGGGTCCATTCTGGGTCCATTTTGGGGCCCCCTTGTGTTTAACCCTGCCCAGGCTCTTGTCCTGCCCCATGTGTGTCCTTAAAGGCCTTTCAATAAATCCCTGCTTTATTCCCTGTCTCATCCCAGTCTCTGCTCCAGCTCAGCCTTCCCAAGGCATCCCAAACTCTCCCCAGCCTGGAGGAACCAGGCACTGCCAGGGGAGGATTTGTTCTGGATGATTTTTTTTGCCATTTCCCCTCACAGAGAGCTGCACCCCTGGCAGCACAGACAGAAACTGAAACACACAAAAACTCAAACTCAAGGCCCCATTTGAGTTACCCCACGTTAAAGGTGAATTTTTCCCTCACCATCTGATGGAATTGCAGCAGGCTCCCTGTGTTTCCTGGCAGCTCCCTTATCTGAGATGCCCAAGAGCAGCTCTCCAGTGATTCCTGCCCATCACATGCCTGCTGCTGGGCTATTTCTGGATCCTTATCCATGGGCAGCCCTTCCCTGCTGGGAGGGCACAGGAGCTGGGCTGGCAGCTGCAGGGATGGGCACAGGGAGCCAGGATCATCCCAAAGGTCTGCCAGGGGCTCCAGCAGGGGATTTGGGACCTCTGGGGCTGTTTCTTCCCTGGGGGATCTGTGTCCTGGTGGGGGAATGTCCATGGGATGGATATCCTCACCCATCAGCTCAGGAACCTCAACCTCAGCCCTGCTTTTCCAGATCCTTCCAGATCCTTCAGGACCTTCCAGGGACTCTCCAAAGGAATTTTATGGGGAATGGAGTCTCTGCCTCCTCTGCCCTCAAGCCCAGACTCCATGGAAGGCTGCTCCAGCTCCCACCCCCCTTCCCTGGAGAATCCAGACCCTGCCCTGGGCACTCCAGACCTTTCCCTGAATCCAGAACTTTCCCTGGGCACTCCAGTCCCTGCCCTGAGTCCAGACCTTTCCCTGGGCAATCCAGACCCTTCCCTGGGCAATCCAGACCCTGCCCTGGGCAATCCAGACCTTTCCCTGGGCAATCCAGACCTTTCCCTGGGCAATCCAGACCCTGCCCTGGGCAATCCAGACCCTTCCTTGGGCACTCCAAAGCTGCTGGGGGTGGCACAGTCCCCTCCTCTCTCCAAGGGACACTCCAGTCCCTTTGTCCCAAAAGCAGGAGTTTCCCCTTGGAGCTTGCCCTGGTCCCAGAGGGTATTTTAAGGTGAATCCTTTGCTGGAAACCACTTCAATGTGTTTATTTCCAAGAGGAAAACAGAAATCTCAGAGGGCAGCACCCAGCTCATGGCACAATCCCATCCCAGCTTCCTCATCCCACAGCCCCATCCTGCTGGAATTCAGAGCAATCCAGGATGGGAAATGGCAGGAGCTGGCTCCCCAAAGACACCCAGTGTTAAATTTTATTTTTTTTTTTTTGCCAGGATTGGGATTAAATGCTCCAGACCATATTTCTTGTTGGGACTCAGATGTTTATTAATTCTCATCCATGTCACAGCCTCACAAGCTGTGAGTTCTGGCTGACAAAGTAAAAATGGCCCCATCTCTCTCTCTACAAGGGATTTAAGCACAAACTGCCCAATTAAGGAATGACACCTAAATTATTTTTACTTTTAACCCAATAACAACCACCCCTGGCCCGCAGTGAGGACTTTTCTGCCCAATTCCCAAACCCCACCCAGCCCATGGAGAAGAAGAAGGTGACAAAGAAGGGCTCAGCCTCTGCCCTAAATCCCCCCTTGCTTTATCTCTGTGTTCTAAACCCTGAAACTCTGAGTTTTGCACCCTGTGCTATCCCACACTTCTCTCCAAACCCCACAGCCACAATCCCAGCGCTGTCACTCAATTTTGGGAGCCTTTTCCAGGCGCTCAGGTCCGTGCAGAGTTTGCCTGGGGGTCAGAGCCTGTGAGCACAGAACCCTGGAATTCCCAGTGCTGGGGTTCCATGCTCCCAGCAGTGCCCTGGGAGCTGGGACAGGCCCATGGCTGGGGCTGTTCCCACTTGGAACAAGGACTCACAGCCCTCCAGGCCTGGGAGGGGGAGGGAAGCAGAGCCAGCAGCTCACCCCCCCCTAAAAAACCCCAAAATGCTGGGATTTGAGTCTATTTTGCAGCGTTGGAGTTGGCCAAATATAGTTTTCCTATAGAGAGGAGTATGGATGGATTTCATCAGCCTGTGCCCAAAATAACCCCTGAAATGTGCTGAGGGTGGATTTTCCCAGTGGGAAACTGGAGCAGGGGTTTCACTCAGCCCCACCTTGGTGTGGGGAGCTCAAAGCCCATCCCAGTTCCACTTTCAGGGCCAGGTCCCACATCCCAGCCCATTCCCAAGCACCCATCCCAGCCTGGAGCAGGCACAGCCACAGCCCTGGGGCAGGGGCTGCTGCAGGGCTGCCCCTGGATCCCCAGTTCTGTGGGAAGGACAAAAGCTCCAGCAGCTCCAGCTCTATTTCTGTGCCACCAGGGTGGCAGATGGTGCTGCTCCTGTGCCTCCCACTCTCCCAATGTTTAATTACATCCCAAAATAGCTGGAATGAGGATGAGCTACGGTCAGCTGCTCCTCCAGCACCGTGGGACAACAAGGGAGAGCAAGAGCAGCTTTAATTTCCCCCTTCCCTTCAGGAAAAAGCCCCTGGATGGTGCCAGGGGCCTTTCAGAGAGCAGGAATCTGCCAGGTTTGTAATTTACCCACCTGAATGGTTTGGGTAGGAAAGGATCTTAAATCCCAGCCCTGCCATGGCTGGGACAATTCCCAGTGCCCCAGGCTGCTCCAGCCTGGCCTTGGGCACTGCCAGGGATCCAGGGGCAGCCCCAGCTGCTCTGGGAATCCCAGCCCAGCCAGGAATTCCCAATTCCCAATCTCCCACCCATCCCTGCCCTCTGGCACTGGGAGCCATTCCCTGTGTCCTGTCCCTCCAGGCCTTGTCCCCAGTCCCTCTCCAGCTCTCCTGGAGCCCCTGCAGGCCCTGCCAGGGGCTGGGAGCTCTCCCTGGAGCCTTCCCTTCTCCAGGGGAACATTCCCAGCTCTCCCTGGAGCCTTCCCTTCTCCAGGGGAACATTCCCAGCTCTCCCTGGAGCCTTCCCTTCTCCAGGGGAACATTCCCAGCTCTCCCTGGAGCCTTCCCTTCTCCAGGGGAACATTCCCAGCTCTCCCTGGAGCCTTCCCTTCTCCAGGGGAACATTCCCAGCTCTCCCTGGAGCCTTCCCTTCTCCAGGGGAACATTCCCAGCTCTCCCTGGAGCCTTCCCTTCTCCAGGGGAACATTCCCAGCTCTCCCTGGAGCCTTCCCTTCTCCAGGGGAACATTCCCAGCTCTCCCTGGAGCCTTCCCTTCTCCAGGGGAACATTCCCAGCTCTCCCTGGAGCCTTCCCTTCTCCAGGGGAACATTCCCAGCTCTCCCTGGAGCCTTCCCTTCTCCAGGGGAACATTCCCAGCTCTCCCTGGAGCCTTCCCTTCTCCAGGGGAACATTCCCAGCTCTCCCTGGAGCCTTCCCTTCTCCAGGGGAACATTCCCAGCTCTCCCTGGAGCCTTCCCTTCTCCAGGGGAACATTCCCAGCTCTCCCTGGAGCCTTCCCTTCTCCAGGGGAACATTCCCAGCTCTCCCTGGAGCCTTCCCTTCTCCAGGGGAACATTCCCAGCTCTCCCTGGAGCCTTCCCTTCTCCAGGGGAACATTCCCAGCTCTCCCTGGAGCCTTCCCTTCTCCAGGGGAACATTCCCAGCTCTCCCTGGAGCCTTCCCTTCTCCAGGGGAACATTCCCAGCTCTCCCTGGAGCCTTCCCTTCTCCAGGGGAACATTCCCAGCTCTCCCTGGAGCCTTCCTTTCTCCAGGGGAACATTCCCAGCTCTCCCAGCCTGGCTCCAGGGAGGTTTTCCTTGGATGCTCCAATCCCCTCAGCCAGGACACAGTTTTTCCACCTGGATATGAAACTTTGCTGTTATCAGCAGAGCAATCTCTCTTTAATTGGGATCTGATTGATTATTGCTTTTCCTTGGAGAAATCCCATGGATTGCCTCATTAGCATCGTTTGGAATGCCAATTGCTGTGGGCTCCAGGATGGAAGGCACAGCCCCACCTGTCCCTGCTGGCAGCAGCTCCCTGGCACCATTCCAGGCCTGGATTGTTTTGGTTAAAGGAAAACAGCCTGGATCTGCTTTTTTTTTCCTGGAAAACTGAGGCTGCTGCTTGCTCTCAGCACTAATTGCTGAGCTGGGCTTAGCCCCAGATGTTTCAGGTCTGGCCTTGGCTCTCTGGCTCTGGCATTAATGGAACCCCATGGAAATGGTGATGGGATCATCAGGGACGGTGCTGCTCCTCAGCCAGATCCCAGTGACTGCAGGGAGTGCTGGAAAAGATGGATTCTCCAGCCCAGGAAAAGCTGTTTGCTGTGCTTCCATGGCCCTGTGCTCATCACAGGCCAGACCTGCTGGTGTTTCACTGCTGCAGCCACAGTCAGGCTGAAAAGGACACTTTAATATTTAAATTATGGATAATCACTCCTGACAGGATTTGGGAGAGCTTTGGGAGGGTTCCCCATTCCCTGGAAGTGCTCCTGGGCAGGGCTTGGAGCAACCTGGGACAGTGGAAGTGTCCCTGCCATGGGATGAGCTTTCAGGTCCTTTCCAACCCTAAGATTTAAGGTCCTTTCCAAGCTTTGGTTTTGATCCCAAACCATCCCGAGGTTTTAGCTTCTGTGGAATGTGTATGGATAAATTTTCCAGTGCTTATTGAAGATTTTGGTGGGACTGACCCCTAAGTGCTGCTGGGGGCTGAGAACAACACCTGGAACAATCTTAGTTCCATTTCCAGTCGTGTTGTCTCCCAAATTTCCTGAAATCTCAGGAAACAATTTAAGAGGAGGAGGAGCAAACCATCAGCAGTTGGTTTCCTTCCTCTGGAAAAGGAAGGAAAAAACGAGACAATGAGGCTGGAGAATAGGGAGTGAAGGAAATCCCAGGGGATCCATTCCCTTTGGAAAATGTCTTCAGACATATCAGGCCAGTCTTCCCTGGGCTTCAGAAATTGGGGAATTGTTCCCTGCTGGGATGGGCTCCATGGGCAGGGGAGAAGGGATCACCTCACACAGCCCTGGGGAAGCTGGGCTCTGCAATTCCCAGTTTTTGGGAGGAAAGGAGCTGGGATATCCCAAGGCCAGCACATCCTGGCAGGGGATGCTCCACACTGGATCCTCCTCTCCCACAGCCCCTGGAATGAGGATTCCAGACAAGCCTTGGAGAGGTCCAAGGCTAACAGAGGAGTGAAATATGGGATGTGTCAGAGTTTAATTAAAGGGAGAACGATTCCAGTCCCTCAGCTCATTTAAACCACAGCTCGGGAGGGGCTCCTCTCCTCACAGGTAATTATCCAAGCATTCCCTGCACACATTCCCGAGGAAAGGCAGAGTGTGCCCATCCATCACCTGCTTAATGCCAGGGCTGGAGAGAAACAGGAACAAGGAATTACCAGGGTGAAATGGGATTGGGATTCTCTCAGCTCCCCCAGCACGGGAGGAGCCTCTCCCAAACCAACCCCAAGAGGGTTTCAGAGCAGAAATATTATAAAACAGCAAATAATTATTAGTAAAACCGAATTAATTGGAGAATTAATTCCATTCCCTTCAAATAATTAAATAATCAAACGATCTCCTCCCGGCATAGGGAGGAAGAACAAACCCTTCCACGGCACAGGTGAGATTCCCACATTTCCCTGGGGCTTCCCCGGGTTCTGTCTCCATCCTCTCCATCCTCTCCAGGGATGCACCGGAGGGGCTGAGCCTCCCTGGGGCTGCTCCATCTCCAGCCCCCGTGCCGTGGATGCCGGGGGAGCCGCTGGAGAGGGAAATCCGGGCAGAGCAGGGATGCTGCTCCTGCAGAGAGCACCCGGGAGCTGCCCAGAGCCTCGGGGCCAGAGCAGAGCCCGGGGGCTCCAGGGGGGAACAATTCCCGGGGCTGCAGCTCCATCACAGCCCGGCTGCTCTGTGTCCTGCTCCTCTCCTTTTGGTGCGGGAAAAGTCAGTTTAGGGGGCAGAGAATGCCCAATTTAAGGGGCAGAGAAAGCCCAGGTAAAGGTGCACAAAGAGCCCAATTAAAGGCGCACAAATAGCCCAAATAAAGGTGCACAAAAAGCCCAAATAAAGGGCACAAATAGCCCAATTTAAGGGGCAGAGAAAGCCCAATTAAATGTGCACAAAAAGCCCAATTACAGGTGCACAAATAGCCCAATTAAATGTGCACAAAAAGCCCAATTACAGGTGCACAAAGAGCCCAA
>WEIU01015881.1:24678-49572 GCA_013389925.1 Aegithalos caudatus
TTTTTATTTTATTATTATTATTATTTTGATCCCCCAGTGCTGATCCCCAGCACTAAAACTCCCCCTCAGACCCCAAATTCATATTGTGATACTATATATTATTCATTTATTATTAACAATTTCTATTTATATTATTGTTGTTACATTTATATTCATCATTAATAATATTAATTATCATTATTATTTTGATCCCCAGCACTAAAACTCCCCCTCAGACCCCAATTTGACCCAAATTCCCCCCAAACACCCAGGGGATGCTGTGCTCCTGCTGCTCCCTGGGCTGGCTCTGCAGGGGAACAAGGAAAATTCCCGATTTTCCATGGCCAGGGAAAATCCTTTCCCAAAGGATGGCAAAGACCTGGAAATGCAGGTTCCATTTTCTGCTACTTTTCTGAGCAGAAAAACTTTGATTTTCCCAGAGGTGAGGGGAGGAAATGGAAGAGTTTGTTGTTGATAATTAAATCAAATTAAATCAAATTAAATCAAATTAAATTAAATTAAATATTAAAGTGACAAAAAGGCCCCCAACCCTCCCCAGTCCAGGGAAGTTTAACAAAGCCAGGGATAAATCCAGGACTTGGTTCTAGTGCAGAATCCAACCCAACCTGAACATTTACCCAGGGAGACACCAAATGCCCAAAAAACACTTTTATTTCTTTTATCTCTTTAATTTCTTTTATTTCTTTTATTTTTAATTGAAATATTTACAATTTCCAGGAGAATCCAAGCAGGAATTCAGCAGGAGAGAACACAGACCGGCTGTGCAATCAATCAATCAATCAATCATCGTTAATTACAGTTCTTCTTAATGAGCAGGAGCAAGGGCCGGCTTCAGATGTTCATTAATTAATTGAACTCAAGTGAGCACAGCATAAAAAATGAAATCTGAACAGGAAATAAATAAATGTGGGCCCAGGCACAAACCTCGGGAATTCTGCAGGGATGGATTTGGGATGGATCCAGCAATCCCAGCCCCTCCAGCTCCCACACTGCTTTTTACCCCAGCAAGAATTCCCCCAATATTTGCTTTTTTTGGCACATTTTCACTTAAAAATCAGAATTTTCCAGGTAATCCCAGCTTTATTACTTGGATTAAATGAAGCTGCTTTCCCAGGTTTTGCCCTACTTCCATGGGTTTTTTCCAGCTCCAGCTCTTCTCCCTGGAATGTTTTCCATTTGATTTTTGGAGATACCCCTGGGGGGACCCCAAATTGCACCTGGGCTGCTGTGCCAGAGTCAGGAAATGCAGTGGAATAAAATGGGATTGAGAAAAAAGAGAAAAATGAGAAAAACGAGAAAAGAGAAAAAAGAGAAAAGATAAAGGAGAAAAGAGAATAGAATATAGAATATAGAATATAGAATAGAGAATAGAGAATAGAGAATAGAAAACAGAAAATATAAAGGAGAAAATCTATTAGAATAGAATAAATAAAACAATTAGAAATTAAAATCAGAATAGAATTAAAGTTAGCACAGAGTTCATAGAGACTGGAACAAGCCTAGCTCAAGAACAGGAATAGCAAATAGAATATATTAGGAATAAGAATAAAGTTAAGAAACAGAATAAGGAAGAAGAATAGAATTGGAATAGAGTAAGAAAAGAAGAAGAGTAAGATCAGGAATTCCATGGAAAGGAGCTCTGGGAATTGCCCAAGGCCCTCGGGAATGCAGTGACAGTCACACACCGACACTGCCAGGGAATCTGTGCCCGGGCTGCCGGCTCCTTGCTCCGTGCCAGCCCCATAAAATCCCAAATTTGTCCTCAAACCCCATCAGCTCAGTTGTTAATTACCCAGCAAGGGCTGCAGGGGGGCAGGAGCCAGAGGTGCCCACCCTGGATCTTCCTCTGCCACATCTGGGAACACCTGGATGGGATCCCAGGGGTTTCACCTGGGGGGTGGCACCTGGAGCCCTGCCCTGGCTGCTGCTGGAACCCCAGCACTGGGAATTCCAGGGTTCTGTGCTCACAGGCTCTGACCCCCAGGCAAACTCTGCACGGACCTGAGCGCCTGGAAAAGGCTCCCAAAATTGAGTGACAGCGCTGGGATTGTGGCTGTGGGGTTTGGAGAGAAGTGTGGGATAGCACAGGGTGCAAAACTCAGAGTTTCAGGGTTTAGAACACAGAGATAAAGCAAGGGGGGGATTTAGGGCAGAGGCTGAGCCCTTCTTTGTCACCTTCTTCTTCTCCATGGGCTGGGTGGGGTTTGGGAATTGGGCAGAAAAGTCCTCACTGCGGGCCAGGGGTGGTTGTTATTGGGTTAAAAGTAAAAATAATTTAGGTGTCATTCCTTAATTGGGCAGTTTGTGCTTAAAGGGCCTTGGAAAGGGATAGAGACAGAGCCATTTTTAATTTGTCAGCCAGAACTCACAGCTTGTGAGGCTGTGACAGAGATAAGAATTAATAAACATCTGAGTCCCAACACAAAATCCATCCCTGGAGCGTTTAATCCCGGCTCTAACACAAAAGAAGATAAAAAGCTCCACCTTTCCTGCCCACCCATCCCTCCAAACCTCCTCCAGGAGCCTCTGGGGATCCCCAAACACAGCCCAGGGCATCCAGGGGCACCTCAACCCTTTGGATTTTGGGGAGATGCTCCAGCACCTCCAGGGCTCCCCAGAGCCCGCCCTGGCTCCATCCCAATCCAGGTGGGCAAAGGAGACCCCAACACCACCAGCAAGGAGCCAACCCCAGCATTTCAGCATTTATCCAAGTCCTGGGCCAGAACAAGGAGAATCCTCGGTCTGAGCACAAACCAAACCCAGCTTTTCACCACAAAAAGCTGCAAGGAATGATGATCCCAGCCCGGGACCCCCTCCCCTGCCTGGCAGGGAAATCCAGGCTGGGGGATGGGGGCAGTCAGGGCTCTGCTGCTGGGGTGCAGCTCCTCCCAAGGAACAGCAGCTCCTCCAAGGAACAGCAGCTCTTCCCAAGGAACAGCAGCTCCTCCCAAGGAACAGCAGCTCCTCCCAAGGAACAGCAGCTCCTCCCAAGGAACAGCAGCTCCTCCCAAGGAACAGCCTCCTTGGCACCACGGGCACATCCAGCTTTGCTCAGGCTTGTTTCAGCAGCAGGAGAAATCAGGCACGTCCTGCTGAGCTCCTTCCACATATAAATCGCAGAGATTTTATAGAAATGTTATTAATTGTACCTAAAGTGTGAGCTTGAGTCATTTATTTATCACTTTGCCCAGGCTTAAGAACACAAGTTTCTTCTCTAAACAAAGCCTGATGAAATACAGATTTTTTTTTTTTCCCCCCCAGTGGCTTTGACACAGGGAACAACTCCCTGCCTCCCAGAAAAAAAACCCCAAAAAAAACCCTAAACCTGAAAGCAAACTAGAAACCAGCAGTGGATTTACGGTGAGCAGGTTTGGTGTGAGGAGTGAACTAAAACACCTCCTTGGAGGGAAAATAAAAAAAACCCACATGCAGCAAACAACTTTGGGTGAGCAAATCATGACCTGCAGCAGGGAAAAAACACAAACAGAAAAAGAGAAAATAAAAGAAAACAAAACCCAAACGCTTTCAACTCAAGTTCAACTTACCCTGCAAGCTCCCCGCTCCGCCTTGTCCCTATTCCCTCGGGAATACGGGGCCGGGACGGCCCCTCCGCGTGGTTATTTTGTGGTTTTTTTCGGGATACAGAGTATAAATAATAAATAATACAGGAGGAGTCATGCCACGGACTGGATGCAGGGATTGCACACTATTATTGCATGCGCTGGGATCCTACCGGCCGGGGAGCCGGCCCTCGCTGGGGATGCTCCCGCCTCCATCCCGCATCCCCCCGGCTCCATCCTGGCTCCATCCCCGGCTCCCCCGGCTCCATCCCCGGCTCCATCCCCGGCTCCATCCCGGCTCCATCCCGGCTCCCCAGGTCCATCCCGGCTCCATCCCGGCTCCATCCCGGCTCCCCAGGTCCATCCCGGCTCCCCAGGTCCGTCCCGCCCCGGGCTCCAGCCCCGGGCCAGGTTTATGTGAAGCGGTCCGAGTTCATTTTGCGCAGTTTGGGGGGGAGGTTCCCCTCCATCCTGCCCCCTCCCCCCGACAGCTTCTGCAGCTTGGGGGGCAGCTCTGCCACCGACTGGCTCATGGGATCCGACAGCATCTTGGTGGGCTTGGAGCCCAGCTTCTCCTCGGAGCTGCCGGGCACGGAGCTGATGCGCTGCAGCTTCATGGGCAGGTCGCCCATGCTGTAAGCCTTCTCCGACGTGGTGGAGCTCATCCTGAGCAGTTTTTTGGGGAAGTCGTCCCTCCCGGTGATTTTCTGCAGTTTTGAGGGCAGCTTGGAGCCCACCTCGTCCAGCCCGTCCAGGCACTCCACGGAGTTGTTCCTCTCCTTGCTGTTGCCGACGGCGGGCGGGATCAGCGGGGAGGACATGAGGAGCATCTCCTCCTGCTCCTTGACGCTGTAGGGAGGGGTGGGCACCTCGAAGGTGGCGTGGAACTGGGAATAATCCACTTTGAAGAAGCCTTCTTCCAAGGAGATCACCGGGAAGAAGCGGTGGCCCCACAGCACCTCGTCCTCCGTGTAGGATGTCCTGGCTTGGCACGTCATCCCTGCGTGGAGAGGGGAGGGAGAAAAGCTTCCACCAGACCCGGGAAATTGGGGATGTGTCACAGCAGGACACGAAATAAAGGTGCTTGACTCCAGTCAGGGGGGAAGGAGAGGATCAGAAGGCTTTATTTACAATTTATCCAGCTTTTTTATGCTAAAAAATCCCATTATTGGTCCACAGAATTAACTCTTCTCTCTGTTGGGTAATTAACAGAAACAACAGCTGGCAGAGAGGGGTTGTTATGGGAAAGGGATATTCTTTACTTGGAAGTGTTATGGGAAAAGGTGATTATTTACACAAAGTTGCTTGGGAAAAGGAAAACTGCTGAAAACTTCCCCATCCACATCCCCAGGCTCAGGAACATCAGCCCCACGGGGATGCATGGAAATCCTGGAGCAATCCCATGGAATGGATCTTATGGGTTTAAATCTATTTTAAAAAAGGCATTGGCCCACCCTTGTTTGGGGAGGTTTAGTTGGATATTAGGGAAAATCCCTTCATGGAAAGGGTTGTCCAGGGCAGTGGTGGAGTCCCCATCCCTGCAGGGATTTCAAAGCCCCGTGGATGTGGAACTGGGGTCATGGGGCAGTGGCACTGCCTGAGGGTTGGATATGATGGCCTCAAATCCTTTCCCTTTTCCATAAGGATTCCATGATTTTAGGATTCTACAGCTGTTAAACCAGCATTCCCCAGGGGAAAGGAGCCAACAGCAGTGGAAGGGGCAGAACTGAGGAATTCCCACCTACATCCTTGCTGGAAAAACCCTTTTCCTGCCCCAGAAATGGGGCTCCTGAGAGGAGAGATCTAAAAGGTTTTATTCCATTCCCAGTCTCATGTGAAGGCTGAGGCAGTGCAGATGTTACAATTCCTGCCATCACAAACAGGAGCCAAACTATTTCCCAATTAAAATCCATTAGAAGTGGGGTTTTGGCCTATCAGCTTCTGCCACTCAGTGCTGCTAATGCCTTAAAGCCAATCATCTAAAAATTCCCCTCATGGATCCTACAATACATCCTTCACAGTTCTATTTTTCCCAAATTCCTGCTCTGTTTGCAAAGCCATCATTTCAAACTTGTTTCCAGCTCCATCATTTCCCTCTCAGCAATGCCTGTCCTATCCCATGGCATTCCTAAATCAGCATTTTTTATCTCAGGGTTTGCACACAGATGCACAAAACCATGTGAGACTTCTGCCAGGCTTTGAGAATTCCCAACAAATCCATTTCCCAGACATTTACAGGCCCTTTGTGAAGGTGCTGCTGCCAAAGGGACGTGGGGCTACCTGAGAACCCTGGCACTGCAGCAGCAGGAGCTGTGAGGGCAAATGGGATTTGTCAGACCCTAAAGAATTCCTAAGTTATTCCATATTTCCCTCATATCCACGAAAACACACAAAGCCAGCCCCTCACCAGCACAGTCCAGCCCTACAAAATACATTTATTTTGTATTTCATCCTCCTCAAAGGCCTCAGCAGCAATCTGCTCCCACATCCCTCGCTGCCAGCCTGGGATCCACCTCCAAAAGGTTCCCAGGGAATAAAATCCATGACTAAAAGACACAACACTGCCCTTCCTCTTCCTCCCACTGTGGAGAAATGTCCCCTCAAGCACCAGACCTGGCCACCCTGGTGACCCCTGGGATCAGAGGGAGATGATGCTCATGGATTGCTGGAGGCTTCCAGAAAAAAAAATCCTGCTTTTTGTTGTTTTTTTTTAATCATCATTATTTTTAACCACTCTCTGTAGAATTCTGTAAATAGAATCACGCTGCCATTTGCTCCTCACGCAGCCAAGTGGAAATGTGACATTTGGATCTCAGGAAGCTCCATCCACCTCTGCAAACACATCCCCTGCCTGGCTCACCAGGAGCCAGGAGAAAAGGAAGGGAACTTGGGAAGACACAGGAAAAACAGCAGCGAGGGGGAGTGGGATGGAAAGTGACACACAGCCAGGAAAATTCCAGTTTATCCCACTCCATGCTACTGCTGATGGAATCAGTGCTGCTTTAGCTGCTGGTCACAAGACAAAAGTCAAGTTTCCCACTTCACCTCTTGGGAGGGAATTATGAATGCAGGGATTTCAGCACTGGATGCTGCTCCCACTGCCAGGGAGGCCCCACATGTGCAGGAGCACACCCAGAGCCTCACCCAGGACATCTTTTATACTTCCCAGGGAATTTCCACCCAGACAGACCCCAGGTGCTCCTGCTCATGGAGTGCAGAGGATGCAAGCCCGTTCCTAAAGGGCTGAGGAAAAACCTGCCACTCTGAGAGAAATGGGAATTGGGGGGAGTTCCCATTCCAGCTATGCCCTTTGCTCTGCAGCTGCTCAGGAGCAGCTCCAGCAGCAGATCCCAGAGCTTCCCTCTGGGCCTCTGCCCTGACTCCAACTGGGATCTGCTCAGGGAGTGAATGTGGGGTTCCACATCTGCATCCACATCTGAATCCCTATCCACATCTTAATCCATATCCACATCTGAATCCCTATCCACATCTGAATCCATATCCACATCTGAATCCATATCCACATCTGAATCCACATCTGCATCCATATCCACATCTGCATCCATATCCACATCTGCATCCATATCCACATCCCCATATCCCCATCTGTATCCCCATCCCCTTCTGCATCCACATTCCCATCCCAGGCAATCCCAGGCAATGTCCCAAGGGCTATTTCCACCTCCTGCCCCAGGCTCCTGCCTCTCCCAGCAGCCTTTCCAAGGAGGAATTTTGTACCCAATTTATTATCATGGAAAAATTTATCAGCAGAATCTCAGGAAAATCAGATTCTGCCTCATTCCCACATTAGCTCACTGGAGGGAGAAATATTTGCAGGAATATCATTTATCTTTCAAATCCATTTATCTCCTTCCCCAACAAACCCAAGGGCACAAATTATTTAAGAGTCTCACAGGATGAAGAGCAGCAGCCAATATTCCCAACATTCTTGGGAATACAAGTGCTGAGAGCTGCCACCATGGTCAGGACTAGAAATCAATTCCCAGCTTTTCTCCCATCTCTGCTGCATTTTCCAGCTTTTCTTTGTGTTCTGTTCCCTCAGCCCCAGCTCTGAGCTCTCAGTGCTGCTCTGCTGCTCCACACTTGAATTCCAGCAACAACAGAATCCTGAGTGGTTTGGGTGGGAAGGGATCTTAAAAATCATCTCAATCCATCCATTCCATGGGCTGGGACAATTCCCACTGCCCCAGGCTGCTCCAGCCTGGCCTTGGGCACTGCCAGGGATCCAGGGGCAGCCCCAGCTGCTCTGGGAATCCCAGCCCAGCCAGGAATTCCCAATTCCCAATCTCCCACCCATCCCTGCCCTCTGGCACTGGGAGCCATTCCCTGTGTCCTGTCCCTCCATCCTTGTCCCCAGTCCCTCTCCAGCTCTCCTGGAGCCCCTGCAGGCCCTGCCAGGGGCTGGGAGCTCTCCCTGGAGCCTTCCCTTCTCCAGGGGAACATTCCCAGCTCTCCCTGGAGCCTTCCCTTCTCCAGGGGAACATTCCCAGCTCTCCCTGGAGCCTTCCCTTCTCCAGGGGAACATTCCCAGCTCTCCCTGGAGCCTTCCCTTCTCCAGGGGAACATTCCCAGCTCTCCCTGGAGCCTTCCCTTCTCCAGGGGAACATTCCCAGCTCTCCCTGGAGCCTTCCCTTCTCCAGGGGAACATTCCCAGCTCTCCCTGGAGCCTTCCCTTCTCCAGGGGAACATTCCCAGCTCTCCCTGGAGCCTTCCCTTCTCCAGGGGAACATTCCCAGCTCTCCCTGGAGCCTTCCCTTCTCCAGGGGAACATTCCCAGCTCTCCCTGGAGCCTTCCCTTCTCCAGGGGAACATTCCCAGCTCTCCCTGGAGCCTTCCCTTCTCCAGGGGAACATTCCCAGCTCTCCCTGGAGCCTTCCCTTCTCCAGGGGAACATTCCCAGCTCTCCCTGGAGCCTTCCCTTCTCCAGGGGAACATTCCCAGCTCTCCCTGGAGCCTTCCCTTCTCCAGGGGAACATTCCCAGCTCTCCCTGGAGCCTTCCCTTCTCCAGGGGAACATTCCCAGCTCTCCCTGGAGCCTTCCCTTCTCCAGGGGAACATTCCCAGCTCTCCCAGCCTGGCTCCAGAGGGGCTCCATCCTACACCAGAACCCCACCACACCTCCTGGAAAGCCCCAAACCCCAAATCCATGAGCATTTCCACGTTTTCCCACAGAAAGAACAGATCAGTTCTGTGCTCCCCACCTCTGCCAGCCCTCCTGAAAACCACCCCAGGATTATTTCCCATTTATTTTGCTCAGATATCCCTCTCTCCTGGCTCCCAGTTTTCAGTTCCTGCTGTTGGCATGGAAGTTTTCATTTTTTGCTTTTTTCCCCTCAGCAGAGCCTGCAGCCTTCACCCCGATCCCGGCCCTGCTCCCCTCTTCCCAACTTCTCCACACAATTAACATTCATTTTCAGGATAAATTCCCAGCTCTGCCTTGGGAGCACACAGGCTGCCTGCAGTGGAGTTATTTATTATGGAATTAAGCAGCCCCTTGTCAAAGGAAAAGCCTTTGGAGTGTTCTGTTCCCTGCTCCCAGCTCACCGAGGGCTCTGGGAACCAGCAAAGCTCTGCCTGCACACAAATCCCACCTGAACAGGTAAAACAACACCCACATCCCAGGAGAAATATCCCAGAATATCCAGTAAACCCCCCCTCCATCACCCAAAACCAGGGAATGCTTTTGGTGCTCGTGGGGAATGCAGAGGAGCTGGGGCTGCCCCAGTGTCCAAGGCCACTGGGATGGGGCTGGGAGCATCCTGGGACAGTGGGAGGTGTCCCAGGCATCCAATTAAGGCTGATCCTTAATTTCCCATCCAAGCCATCCCATGCCTCTGTGACTCACTGTCAGCCCAGCTCCATCCCTGCATTAATGAGGGGGCAGATGGAGGCCACAAAGAAAAGCCATAAATAAACCTTTGACTAATTCCACCCTCCAATAATCCTCCAATTACCTCCAAATTTCCAAAGGGCCCAGATGGAGCTGGCTGTTTGCTGGGGCTCATGGTAAATTGCCTTGAAAAGAATCCCAGCCCTGTTATTTATCCCATTTGGGTCCCGAGGTTGGCCTTGCCTGGGAAATCAGGGATCATTAATCAGCTTTAATCAGCTTTTAGCAGCTCCCCCCTGCCCTGGGAGAGGCCTCAGAAGCAATTCTGGCACCCAAAGGTTCCCTGGCTCTTTTCCCTCTTTCCATAGGAATGCCAGAAATTTCACCTTCCCCTCTTGCTGTCCATCCCAATGGAGAAAAGTTAATTTCCATCAGAGGGGAAAGAGGGAATTAATTGGGAATTACAGCAGCCCAGCAGCACGTGGTCCCAACAGCCACAAAAAGGGCATCTCTGTGTCCTGGGATTGGGAGGAAAAGGAATCTCCAGCAGGAATTCCTGGCCAAAATGCACAAAAGTGCTTCTTTTTGTCAGGTTTTTAACTTTTCCTTAGGAAGAGCTCCTGCCCTGCAGGTTCCACCCCCTGGAGCTGGGCCTGGGGCTCCTCCCCGTGCATTTTGGGGGGGTTTGATCTGCCTTAAACCTGCAGCTGGATCTGTGAAACCTCTGGAACACCGGGTAAAAATCAATCACAGCAAAATGATGGATTTCTGATCACTGAGCTAATTCAGAATTGCAATTTAAGGCCCACGAAGGGAGGAGCAAAGCCTGATTAGCCCTGGAGATAAAAACATCCAATGCTCACCCTCCTCCTGCAGGACTGGGGGAGGATTTGCTGCTGCAGGGAAAAGGATCCCTGTAATGCAGAGCTGCAGGGAAAAGGATCCCTGTGCCAGGAGTGCAGAGCTGCAGGGAAAAGGATCCCTGTGCCAGGAATGCAGAGCTGCAGGGAAAAGGATCCCTGTGCCAGGAGTGCAGAGCTGCAGGGAAAAGGATCCCTGTGCCAGGAATGCAGAGCTGCAGGGAAAAGGATCCCTGTGCCAGGAGTGCAGAGCTGCAGGGAAAAGGATTCCCAGAGCAGTCCCACCTCTGCCAGGAGTGCAGAGGAAATGAGGGAATCTCGGATGGTTTGGGTCAGAGGGGAAATCAAGGATCAGCCACGGGCAGGGACAGCTCCCACTGTCCCAGGCTGCTCCAGCCTGGCCTGGGACATTTCCAGGGATCCAGGGACAGCCACAGCTTCACTCCAAAGGCAGGGATAGCAGCTGGTCCATCCCATTTGTGTAAGGAACACTGGGAAATCCTGATGTTCACATCTGGAAGGGTGACATCTGGCTGAGAGCTGCCTTCAGCCAGACACTGGGGACACAAACAGGGCTCAGCCCCCAAAGCAGGAGGGTTTTGGCTCCCAGGCTCTCCCTGTGCCCTCCAGTGCTGCTGTTTTTCCATGGAAGTTCAGCCTGGGAAGAGCACAGAGCTCCTGCACCTCCATCTCCCTGGGAACAACAGCTCCCAGCTATTTTTGGCATTAACATTTCCCCAGCACCAGCACAGAGCTGGTCCTTGATGTGCTGATGGCTTGAAGTGCTCCAGAATGTTCTGGAAATCCATGCCCAGGGAGAGCTGGGAATGTTCCCCTGGAGAAGGGAAGGCTCCAGGGAGAGCTGGGAATGTTCCCCTGGAGAAGGGAAGGCTCCAGGGAGAGCTGGGAATGTTCCCCTGGAGAAGGGAAGGCTCCAGGGAGAGCTGGGAATGTTCCCCTGGAGAAGGGAAGGCTCCAGGGAGAGCTGGGAATGTTCCCCTGGAGAAGGGAAGGCTCCAGGGAGAGCTGGGAATGTTCCCCTGGAGAAGGGAAGGCTCCAGGGAGAGCTCCCAGCCCCTGGCAGGGCCTGCAGGGGCTCCAGGAGAGCTGGAGAGGGGCTGGGGACAAGGCCTGGAGGGACAGGACACAGGGAATGGCTCCCAGTGCCAGAGGGCAGGGATGGGTGGGAAATTGGGAATTCTTCCTTGGGAGGATGCTGAGGGAATTTTTCCATAAAAACCCATTTTGGTTAAAGAGGGAAAAAAAAAAATACAACATTTCCTGAAATGGAAGACACAAAATGTGTTCTAAAGGTACCAACCATAAAATCCCTTTATGAATCCATGAAAATGCCACAGAATCCCAGAATTATTTGGGCTGGGAGATGACTAAAGACCACCTAATTCCAACCCAGGGGCAGGGACAACTTCCACTGTCCCAGGCTGCTCCCAGCCCCATCCAGCCTGGCCTTGGGCACTGCCAGGGATCCAGGGGCAGCCACTGCTGCTCTGGGAATTTTAATGAATGAATATCATTAAAAATGAAAATAATTTATTATGAATTTAATCCATTAAATCTTCATGGATTTCATGAAGATCCTTGGACAGTTCCAGGGATCCAGGGGCAGCCACAGCTGCTCTGGGAATTTTAATCCCTGGGAATTCCAACACACAGAAGAGATTTAACACAGGAAGTCTGTGTGCAAAGGGAGCCAGGATGTTCTCTAAGATTCCTTCCAGCCCAAACCATTCCATGATCCCACACTCCTGTGGCTCCAGATCACACTCCTGTCACTCAGACTTGCTTTTATCCCAAACACTTTCCTTTTCATCCCAAACACTTTCCTTTTATCCCAAACACTTTCCTTTTATCCCAAACACTTCCTTTCATCCCAAACACTTCCTTTCATCCCAAACACTTTCCTTTCCATCCCAAACACTTTCCTTTTATCCCAAACACTTTCCTTTTATCCCAAACACTTTCCTTTTTATCACAAACACTTCCTTTCCATCCCAAACACTTCCTTTTCATCCCAAACACTTTTATTTCTCCTCACCCTGAGGAGCCACCCCAGGCTCCTGCCCTGCTCCTCAGTTGTTTATCTCCATTCCATAAATACCTCCTGCCTTGTTCCCACTGTTCTCTGGGACCATTCCTGACATTTAAACAGAGCCCTGACACCAGAGGTATTTTCCTTATCAGCCAGGCCTCTTCCAGGGGCACTTTTTAATCCCTCACAGCCCAGATTTCCCTGGCACCCTCATCCTGCTCTTTGCCAGGACCATCCTTAGCCCAAATCATGCCAAAAAAACTCCATGGAAGCAGCACAGGAGAGCACATCCTGCTCCCACATCCAGGGATGCAAGGAGCTGCTGGCAGGTGAGGAACATCCATTTTTTGTATCCAAAAAAAGAGGGAAAATGAAAACTTGGCAGCCCCCAGGGCTGGAGCAGGGCTTTCCATCCTTCTGGAAGAGCAGAGGCAGGAGCAGTTATCAGCATCACACATTCCATGCACTAACACACATTCCTTGCACCAATTAATCCTGCCTGAGGGAATCTGCCTTGCTATTTTTATCCTCTCCTGGTGGTTTTTTTTCATCCCAAGGCCAGGCTCTGCTCCTCCTCCCCGCGGCTGGAATGCTCCAGGGCCCATCCCAGCCCTTCCAGCTCCTCCCTGGAGCAGGTTTCCATCCATTCCCCTTTCCCAGATCCATCTGCCACCTTCCCAGCCCTGCCCCTCTCCCCTCCCTGCAGCCTGGGAAGCAGCACCAGCAGGGCAGGATTTCATTCCCTGCTGGGAAGGGCAGGGGGCAAAGGGATGGAGGGAGGAGGGATGGGAATGGGAGAGGGAATGCAGCTCCTCTCCTGGGATGGGGATGTTCCCAGGGATGAAAAATGGGTTTGGGATTAAAACTGGACTTGTCCATCCGTGCCCTGGAAGGAGGCAGTGGATGCTCTCCAGAGCTCCCATCAGGCTCAGGCATTCCCAGATTTCTCCTGACAGCACAGCCCTGTGCAAACATTCCTTGTGCTGGACAGAGGATCCCAGACTGGGCTGGGCTGGAAGGGAAATGAAGGAACATCCCATCCCACCCCTGCCATGGGCCCTCCACTGTCCCAGGCTGCTCCAAGCCCTGTCCCTGATCCCTGGGACACTTCCACAGCTTCTCTGGGATCTGTGCCAGGAAAAAACTCCTCCATGCAAAGGGCAGTGCCCATCCCTGGAGGAATCCCAGAGCTGTGGATGTGGGGACACGGGGCAGTGGCAGTCTGGGAATGGTTGGACTCCGTGGTTTCAGAGGGATTTTCCTAAAAAAAACCAAAAGGAGCTGGTTGTGCTTTTCATGGAGTCAGGGCTCCAAAGTGCAGCTGGAAATGAAGGGATTCACTTGTGGCTCGATGTGGGGAGAGCCACGGGGAGAAAGGGATAAAGGGATGCTCTGGCAAATCCCAGGAGATTGGTGGAGGTCAGAGCAGCACCTGAGGGAAGCCTGGGGAGCAGGGAGAAAAGAGGGGAGGGAAAAATGAAGATATTCCCACAAATTCCTGCTCTCCAGAGGGGAACATTGCAGGGTGGGGCTGAGCCCTCCCCTGGCTCTCCCGAACTCCCCCGCAGCCATCTGGGCTCAGCCCCGAAATAGAGCAGCCTGAAAACACCCCCGGGCACCCACAGAGCCTTCCCGCTGGAAAATCCAGCTCCTTTCTTATGGAAAAGGGACAATTTAGCGGGGAGGGCAGCGGGGCAGCACGGGCACAGCATTCCCCCGGGATCTGGGGATGCTCCCTGAGGGCTGCAGCCACCCCATGGATCAATGGATGATTTAAAATAGAACAGAGGCAGCGGCGCTTTCTGAGCTGGAAATGATCTGTTCCAGCATCAGGGCTGACACAGACAGGGATCATCCAGCCCTGATTGTCCAGAGGAACTGTGGGATCCCCATCCCCGGGGGTGTCCGGGGTTGGAGCAGCCTGGGATAGGGGAATTGTCCCTGCCAGGGCAGGGGCTGCAGCTGGGTGAGCTCTGGGGTCCCTTCCAACCCAAACCAGCCTGGGATTCCATGGATTTACAGGAGGCAGCACCGAGCTGTGTTTGGGAATGATCCCTTGGGATTTAGTGCTGCTGGTTTAGCACAGGGGTGTCTTTAAAACAGGGAACATTTTGGGGCCATCCATGCATCCATCATCCATCCATTCATCCATCCCTGCATCCATCTATCCCTCCCTCCATCCATCCATCCATCATCCATCCACCTCCATCCATCCATCATCTATCCATCCATCCATCCATCATCCATCCATCCCCAGAACTGCTCCCAACAGAGCTGCTCTGTGATTCCTGCCCCTCACCTGCAGCCCCCCAAGGAATTCAAAGAGAGACCCCCCCCCAATCAATCCTGGGAGAGGGAAGAGGGCTGGAGCTGTGCCAGAGGGGGTTGGGATGGATTTCAGGGAAATGTTCTTCCCCCAGAGGGTGCTGGGCACTGCCCAGGCTCCCCAGGGAATGGGCACATTCCCAAGAGCTCTGGGAGTGTTTGGACAGCGCTGCCAGGGATGCCCAGGGTGGGATTTTGGGGATTCCGGGGTGTCTGTGAAGGGCCAGGATCCAGATCCATGATCCTGTGGCTCCCTTCCAGCTCTGATATTCCACACCTCTATGCAAACCTCAGCCAGCATCCCAATATTTAAAATTCCTAAAGAACACACACTACACTCCAGTGCTCCCAGGGCTGGATCCAGAGCCTGGAAAAGGGGATCACAGCCCCAGGCAGCCCTGACAACCCCAAACCTCCCACCCTGAGGGCTCCTGCTGCTGCTCCAGCAGCTTCTCCAGCTCCTCACCTGCATCCATGTGGCCCTGGGAACATCCCAGCTCCCACTCCCACATCTCCTGTCGTGTTCTCCAGATCCCTGCACAGCTCCAACAGCACAGCCCTTGATCTAAACACGGATTGTGGCAGGCAGCTGGCAGGAGGAGCTGACAAACATTCCCTGCCTGGCACCAGGAGGGCACAGATTCCCAGGAAAGAGAGGAGCAGTGCTGTCAGAGCTGTGGCAGCCTGGATTGGGGCTGGAAAAGGAACACACACCTTGCTCCTTGCTGGGCTGTGGGGACACAAATGTGTACAGAAATCATGGAATGACAGGCTCCCAGGCTGGTTTGGGTGGGAAGGACATTAAATCCCATCCCATCCCACCTCTTCCCTCCATCCCAGGTTGCTCCAGCCAGGAACACTCCCAGGCATGGGGCAGTTTCCCCTTCCCATGCAGTGAGCAGAGATCCCACTGGGACCTCCCCAACTTGGAAAACATTTATCCCCTAGGAAAAAAAATCCTCAAAAACTTCTCCATGCCCTCAGCAATTCCAGGTTGGATTTTCCCCCTGGCTGACACATTTTCCTGATCCCCCAGGTGCTCAGCACCTCCCAGCTGCTCCTGCACCTGCAGCAGCCTCAGACCTCTCCCTCAGGAGAACAAACACCCCAGAACACCTGGGATAACCATCCCCAAATCCCCTGGCATTCCCTGCAGCAGAGGCTCAGAATCCCTGGATGCTGCTCCCTCCCTGTGGCTCAGATCCCAGGGTGGCACAGGGGAATCTTTTCCTGCAGCCTGGGCATGGAGGGAGGGAGGGAGGGAGGGAGGGAGGGAAGGAGGGAAGGAGGGAAGGAGGGAAGGAGGGAAGGAGGGAGGATCCCGCTCCTGATCCTGTCAGGGAGGGCTCAGCAGGAGGTGATGTCATCCAGCAGGTCCTTATTCCCAGCAGGATCAATCCCCTCCTGATCCTGTCATTCCCAGCAGGATCAATCCCCATTTGTTATTCCCAGCAGGATCCATCCCCTCCTGATCCTGTCATTCCCAGCAGGATCAATCCCCATCTGTTATTCCCAGCAGGATCCATCCCCTCCTGATCCTGTCATTCCCAGCAGGATCAATCCCCATTTGTTATTCCCAGCAGGATCCATCCCCTCCTGATCCTGTCATTCCCAGCAGGATCAATCCCCATTTGTTATTCCCAGCAGGATCCATCCCCTCCTGATCCTGTCATTCCCAGCAGGATCAATCCCCATTTGTTATTCCCAGCAGGATCCATCCCCTCCTGATCCTGTCATTCCCAGCAGGATCAATCCCCATTTGTTATTCCCAGCAGGATCCATCCCCTCCTGATCCTGTCATTCCCAGCAGGATCAATCCCCATTTGTTATTCCCAGCAGGATCCATCCCCTCCTGATCCTGTCATTCCCAGCAGGATCAATCCCCATTTGTTATTCCCAGCAGGATCCATCCCCTCCTGATCCTGTCATTCCCAGCAGGATCAATCCCCATTTGTTATTCCCAGCAGGATCCATCCCCTCCTGATCCTGTCATTCCCAGCAGGATCAATCCCCATTTGTTATTCCCAGCAGGATCCATCCCCTCCTGATCCTGTCATTCCCAGCAGGATCAATCCCCATTTGTTATTCCCAGCAGGATCCATCCCCTCCTGATCCTGTCATTCCCAGCAGGATCAATCCCCATTTGTTATTCCCAGCAGGATCCATCCCCTCCTGATCCTGTCATTCCCAGCAGGATCAATCCCCATTTGTTATTCCCAGCAGGATCCATCCCCTCCTGATCCTGTCATTCCCAGCAGGATCAATCCCCATTTGTTATTCCCAGCAGGATCCATCCCCTCCTGATCCTGTCATTCCCAGCAGGATCAATCCCCATTTGTTATTCCCAGCAGGATCCATCCCCTCCTGATCCTGTCATTCCCAGCAGGATCAATCCCCATTTGTTATTCCCAGCAGGATCCATCCCCTCCTGATCCTGTCATTCCCAGCAGGATCAATCCCCATTTGTTATTCCCAGCAGGATCCATCCCCTCCTGATCCTGTCANGGATCCATCCCCTCCTGACCCCATTATTCCCAGTAGGATCCATCCCCTCCTGATCCCATTATTCCCAGCAGGATCCATCCCCCAGAGCCCAGCCTGAGCTGACAGATCCCACATGCCTGCCAGGGGTTTCTAATTTCACATCCAAGCCTTCCCTGCCATTCCCATCCTGCTGCTCTGGCTCTCCCCAGGCTGCCTCAAAAGCCTCCAAATCTGCAGCGTTTTTCCCATTTTAGGGAAAATGCCTTTTTCCTTCCCTGCAGGTTTCAGAATGGCTCAGGATTTATGGCACTGGGAATTCTGGCAGGGCTGCTTTGCCTTTCCCCATCCCAAATGTCAGGGCACTGCTTTGCTTCCAGGATAAATCCTGCTGGGCTGCAGAGGTGCTGCCACACCTTGGCAGGATCCCGGAGTGGTTTGGGTGGGAAGGGATCCTAAAATCCCATCCCATCCTGCAGGGACACCTCCAGCCATCCCAGGCTGCTCCAGCTGGCACTGGGCACTTCCAGGGATGGAAATGGAATAATTATCCATGGAAAAACCTCTGCCAGGGCATCCCTAGCCTCAAAGGCAGGAATTCCCAATTCCTAATCCCCCATCCATCCCTGCCCTCTGGCACTGGGAGCCATTCCCTGTGTCCTGTCCCTTCTTGTCCCCCTCCAGCTCTCCTGGAGCCCCTTTCCATCTCTGGAAGTGTCCAAGGCCAGGCTGGACAGGACTTGGAGCACCTGGCACAGTGGAGAGGGGCAGGGCTGGGCTGGGCTGGGCTCTGAGATCCATTCCCATCCTGAAATTCTGTCATTTACATTCCCAAAGCTTTCTGGCTGGGTAGGAGCCACTGCTGCTCATTCCTCCCGTCTTTTCCCAACCCCCATCTCATTCCCAGTTTGGGATGAACAGGGAGGAGCCCCCAAAGCAGCCACTCCATCCCATCCACCCAATTCCCGAATTCCCTTGGCAGCAGCAGAGCCCCCAGACCCAGGTGCTCCTGGCAGCCCTGGAATGTCGGATCCCACTCCCAGAAAATCCTTAATCGTTTGTTTGTGCTGCCGGGGCTCTCAGGATGATCAGCTCCGTGCTAATGAGTCATTAACTCCCAATTAGGAGCCGCTCCCAGCTCAGCTCCAATTCCAGGCTTCTGCTGATGAATTAATTACCAGGTGAGCTCAGAGCCCCGGCAGTGGCATTCCCTAAATATTGCTCCTGGAGACACAATTCCTGTGGGAATTCAGCCAGGCAAGATGAAATCCCAGGGTGGGCTGGGTGGGAAGGGCCCTTAAATCCCAGCTCATCCCATTCCATGGGCAGGGGCACCTCCCACCATCCCAGCCTTGGGCACTGCCAGGGATCCAGGGGCAGCCACAGCTGCTCTGGGAATTCCATTCCAGGGCTTCAGCACCCTCCTAACCAGGAATTCCTTCCCAATCCTTCAGTCTGAGCCATTCCCTCTCATCCTTGTCACACAGTGGCTCTGAGTCCTTATCCCTCCTGACAGCCCTGAGCACCAGGAATCCTTGCAGGCACCAGAGGGAACAAACCCACAACAGCAGCAGGAATTGTGGCAGGAGGGGCAGGGGGAGGCAGGGGCAGATCCAGGAGCAGAGGGGGATTCCAGGGAATCCTCCTGGCCTCAGCCTCACACAGCCCAGGCCGACCCAGCCCTGCTCCACAATCAATGGATCTGCAGATAAATCAGCTCCATGGGGAGTTTTCCTGGCTGGGGACACAAATCCTTTCTTTCTTTATTGGTTCTTTTTTTATCCTGCCACTGCTGAATGCAGGGGCAGCCCCAGCTGCTCTGGGAATCCCAGCCCAGCCAGGAATTCCCAATTCCCAATCTCCCACCCATCCCTGCCCTCTGGCACTGGGAGCCATTCCCTGTGTCCTGTCCCTCCAGGCCTTGTCCCCAGTCCCTCTCCAGCTCTCCTGGAGCCCCTGCAGGCCCTGCCAGGGGCTGGGAGCTCTCCCTGGAGCCTTCCCTTCTCCAGGGGAACATTCCCAGCTCTCCCTGGAGCCTTCCCTTCTCCAGGGGAACATTCCCAGCTCTCCCAGCCTGGCTCCAGCCCTGGAGCAGCTCCAGGTCCCTCTGATGTCAGAGCCCAGGGCTGGAGCAGCTCTGCAGGTGGGCTCTGAGCTGAGCACAGGGGCAGAATTCCCCCTTTCCTGCAGGTCCCAGACTCCAGAGGCACCTAGACACCCTGCTCCAGCACCCTGCTCCATCCCTGCCTGGATCTGGGGTGAAATCCTGGGGTTTAACCCCTGCCCTGCCAGCACAGGGGCTGGGTTTGCTCTGCTGGCAGCTCTGGGGTTCCTCATCTCCTGCCCAGGAGCTCCAGAGACACCAAGGCTGGAAAAGGAGCCCAAGGAAGCTGGAACAAATACTGCAGCTGGAGGAGGGAGCTGTTCCCAGCATCCCCAGAGCCTCTCCAGGGCTGGAATTGCCATTGGGAAGCCCAGTCTGGAGTCCCAGAGGAGTCCAGAACAAGGCAGGATGATGATGATTCCCTGGATGCCTCCAAGGGCAGCTCCCTGGTCAGTAAAGGAGGAGCAGCCTTTGTGTGCACATCCCTGGGATCCCAGGGGTGCCATTCCCACAGGGATGCACCCCAAACCCCCCAAAAGCAGCAGGGAAGGGAGGCAGGAGCAGCCCCCAGCCCTGCAGGCTCCTTCCCCTCCAGAGATCCCCAGTCCCTCCTGACACTTTGGATGCCTCTCCTGGAGCATCCCAGCATTTCTCCCACTCCAGGCCTCCCCCCCTGGTGCTGCCAGGCCCTTTTACCATCCCTGATCCCAGCTCATCAGCTCAGAGCAGCCCCAGGGTGTAACACACAGGGAGCCAAAGCACAGCCCTGCTCCCAAAACATCACCAGGGACAGCAGCAGGATCAAAGCCTGGCCTAAACTCCAGCTGGGATTCCAGCTTTAAACTGGGAATGCACAACAACAGAGCCTGCCTCGGGATCTGCCCTGGGGGAACCCCCAGGTGTGGATGCTTGGGAAGAGTTGGGCTCGAGTTTGAGCTGGGGTGGGATGGAACAGAGGGGCTGGGAGGGAAATGGGGCTGGGAAAGGGCTGGAGAATTCCTGAGGGAGCTGGGAAGGGGCTGGAGAATTCCTGAGGGAGCTGGGAAGGGGCTGGAGAATTCCTGAGGGAGCTGGGCAGGGGCTCAGGCTGGAGAAAAGGAGGATGCCGAGGGATCTTTTCCCTCTCTGGAATTCCCTGCCAGGAGGGCCCAGCCGGGGGGGATTTGGGCTCTGCTCCCAGGGAACAGGGACAGGAGGAGAGGGAACGGCCTCAGGCTGGGCCAGGGGAGCTCAGGGTGGATTTGGGGACAATTCCAGCAGGAAAAGGTGCCCAGGTGTTATCCCCATCCCTGCAGGGATTTCACAGCTCTGCTCCTCACCCCACATCCCACTCCTCACACGCTTCCCAGAGAATTCCAGGGGTTCAAACCCCTCAAAAGGCAGAGGAACCCCGGAGTTGATCACCAGGGGAGCTCAGGGGTTTGTGCCTTTCCAAAAGCAGACATTGGATGTGGCTGCCCAGGGAAGGCCAGTTCAGCTGGAGCCATGGAATTCCAGCATGGATTGGGCTGGAAAAGCCTCTCAGAACATCAAATCCAACCCTTCCCAGCACTGCCCCGTGTCCCCAGCTGCCACATCCACAGGGATCTGGAATCCCCCCAGGGATGGGGACTGTGCCAGGCCTGCACAACCCTATCCATGGAGAAATCCTCCCAAATATCCAACCTGAACCTCCCCTGGTGCAACTGAAGGCATCTCCTCTCCCTGAGGAAGCAGCTGGAATATTTCCAATTCCCCCCTTGTACAGGGCTGTAAATAAAGAATAAGGAGCACAAAAAGCATCCAGGTATCCATGGAAAAGGCAGCTGGGCATTCCTGGCAGCCCCAGGTGTGGATTGTTGGAACAATAAATAAAAAACTCTGAGCAGGGATCAGCACAGCCCCGGCAAAACCCTCTGACAGCAGCATCCACAATTCCCTGAGGGCAAATATCCCGGGAAAGCTGCACTGCCAGAGGATCCAGGAGGTAAATAAGGAGTGGGAAGAAGTTGCTGCAGAGGAAAAATGCCTTGGATTTCAGGACAATAAAGGATCCAAGGAGCCACTGTGACAAGGACAGCAGGGAATGGCTTTAAACAGAAGGATTGGGGTGGATTTGGGGGGGAGGTTGGGAAGGAATTCCTGGCTGGGAGGGTGGGCAGGCCCTGGCACAGATTCCCAGAGCCTGGCAGTGCCCAAGGCCAGGCTGGATAAGCTGGCACAGTGGGAGCTGTCCCTGCCCATGGGATGGGATGGGATTGAAGGCCCATCCCAGGATCCAGTGCATCAGCACCCCCTGAGCACTGCAGCTTTGTCTGTCCATGGATTTCTCCAGGAGGAGCAGCCTGGGTCTCTGTTTAGCCAGCAGCATCCCCACATCCCAGCACTCCAGGAACAAAATCCCAGCCCTTTGCCTTCCCCTTTCCCAGCCCAGCATTCCCAAGCTCCCTGCTCCAGCTGCAGCAGCACACAGAGGGAAAAAATTCCCTTTTTCCCCTCTTCTATCCCCCCCCAGCTCCTGGCACATCCATAGCAGGGATCAGGTCTTGCTGCTCCCGAGAAAAGATCATTCCTGCTCATCCCTGCAACAATAATCCATGGAAAAAGGGACTCCAGGGGGAGGCTGCTGATGCAGGGGCTGTGGAAGCACAGGATCAGCACAGGGAGGCTGCTCAAGCAGAAGGAATCCTGTGTGATGAGGCGTGAGCAGGGAATTCTGGCAGCTCCATCAGCGCTCACTGGGATCATCCCTGGGGAAAGGGAAGCTCCTGGGGCAGAATCATTCCCAAAATTTCTCTCCTGGGCTCCCTGAGAGATCTCAGGGAGGAAAGGAGGGAGCAGGGAAGGGCCTGATGGGGAGGAATGTGGGATTTTTGGGGAATTGCTGCCTCAGGCAGGAGGAGGGAGCGTTATCCAAGATAAAAGGGATGGAAGGGATGGAGCCCAGAATTCCAGACTGCTCTGGGCTGGGAGAAATCCTAAATCCAGCCCAGCCCTGCCATGGCAGGGACACCTCCCACTGTCCAGGGCTCCAGCCTGGCCTGGGACACCCCCAGGGATTTGTCATTCCCAACTATTGTTATTTGTTACAATAACAAATATCCCAAATATATTGTTATATATCTGTTATTTGTTATTCTTCTCTCCCAGCAGACACTTCCCTGCATTTTCCCAGCACATCCCACCTTTTCCCTCAGCTTTAAAAATCCCTTTTCTCCCCTTTGCCATCCCAGCAGCTCCAGGGGGGCAGGAGGGAAGGTCCCAATCCCAGGAAATCCTGGCTCTGCCAGGGCCAAACGTGTTTGTCCACACCACCAAAAAAATATTGGATTTTCCACTGACAGATTTCCTATAACAGCAGCACTGGGAGAAGATCTGTGGAATGTTCAGCCCTGAGAGTTTTAAAGGAATATTTTAGCATGCTCAGGCTGGGCTTAAAAAAATATTCCAGATAAAATGAAAGCAATTTCCAAGCCCCTTTGGATCTGTGAAGTGCTGATTCCTCTTTTCCTGTCACTCTCCCGACCAACACACAAAAAAAAAACCCAAAATCTGAATGGAAAGATGAAAAAAATCAGGAATAAATTGACCTCTAAAGGTCCTTTCCAACCCAAACCATTCCAGAATTCTGGGATTTTATGCTTCACCTTTAAAGCTGCTGGATTTGCACTGAGGTTTCTCACTGCCCCTGAGAACTGACATCCAAAACATTTCCCATTTTAGATGGGATTATCAGAATCCTGGGAATTTCCAGATGTGCCCCAGCCCTTTTATCCCTCAAGTTGCTGAGCTCACCCCCCCTGGATCTGAGAGAGCCCTTCCTGTGCTTCCATAATTCCAGGTTTTTTCATGTCTTTAAAAGCAAAGCCAGAGGAAAAGGCCTTTGATCCATCCCTATTTCTTTAATTAAAAAAGCCTGGCAGGCTCTGGAGTTCTTTAATCAGCAAATCAAGGGAAGAGGCTTCCAAAGTCAATTTGATGAGTTTGGGAAAGGGATGCACAAACCATTCCTGCAGGGTTTGTGTGCTTCACATTCCCATTAATGGCTCATTTTGGGGGAATTTCTGCAGCTTATCAACAAACTGCAGGAAAACACTAAATTATGAAGGGTTGCATAATCCCAAACACATCCAGAGGCAAACCCCAGCAGGAAAATCCAGGATGAAAGTGAAATTCCCTCCAGGGAGCTTTGCTCCAGCCTTTCCTTGCCAGAGCAGGGTCTGGACAAGGAGCTCCAGCTGAATTCCCTCCAAATTATTCCACAAAGAGAGAAAAAAACCCCTGGGATTTGTACATTTTTAAACTTTTTACAGATCCTGTCAAAGCTGAGGCTGATGCTTCCAGGCTTTCATCCCAATTCCAGGCTCACATTCCCAGCACCACACTCCAAACCCCCTGAATTAATCCCATTTTTCCCTTCCCAGAGGCCTCCAGGGGTGTGNTGGATCCCTGCACATTCCCACAGGAAAAGCTCTGCTTTTCCATGGTTTTGGCCTTGCAGGTGAGGGATGGGAGGGGAATTGCAGCATTTGCTGGGAAAAGCCTGGGATGGAGAGGAGAATCTGGAATTTCTGTGGGTTTAACCCCCCCAGCATCCCTGGCTGGGATCCCATCCCTTCCCTCCAACCCAGCCCTGCCCTCTCCTCCTCCTCCCTCTGCTCCCACTGGGAGATTTTTCCACCTTCCCAACCCTTTCATTCCCTCCTGCTCTATCCAGATCCAGCACATTTTGCTCTGTTTTGCCCAATTTTCAGCTCAGCTCCCAAAAATAGGTCACCACCTCAGGAACCTCATCCCAATTAGGCTTTAAAGACACAGAAATTCCCTTTTTTTTTTTTTTCTCTTCCTTCTGCCCATTCCTTGTATAATTTCCAGGTCAATATTATTTCCCAAAACAAAGCTGGGGTTTAAAATTCCAGGAGTTATTTACAAAAGAGCTTTTCTTGCCTCATTTTGTTTGGAATTGATTTTTTTTTTTTTTTTTTTTGAGGAATGAAAACAAGAAAAATGCAAGGTTTGGTCTGCAGGTCAGGCCTGCAAGTTTTCCATGAGCTTTTCCAGGGCATTTTTATGGAAGTATCATGAAATTTTTAGGGAAGTATCAGGGAGTTTTGGGGAAATATCAAGAAATCCTTATGCAAATACCAGGGGTTTGTTTTTAGGGAAGTATCAAGGAGTTTTTAGGGAAATACCAGGGAGGTTCAAGGGAAATATCAGGGAGTTTTTAGGGAAATATCAGGGAGTCTTTATGAAAATAAAGAGGGGTTTTTAGAGGAGATTTTAGGGAACTATCAGGGGGTTTTATGGAAATATCAGGGAGTTTTCAGAGGAATATCAAGGAGGTTTTACAGGAATATCCAGGAGTTTCTAGGGAAGTATCAGAGAGGTTTTAGGGAAACCCCAGGGAGTTTTAGGGAAGCACACAGAGGATTCACCTTCCTCTCTCTGGGATGTACCCTGGGAAAGCAGGATGGGAACCCTGGGACTGCCAGAACGGGACCAAAACCATCCCAAACATCCTGAGAACCACAGGATCGCCTCACCCCAACCTGAAACTGCACATTCCCAGCCCCTAAAATCCCCCAAATCCCCAAAATCCACCCCCTTGGAGCAAAACCCAGCACTAAACCCCAAACTCTGCCTGCCCCAAAACCCAAACCCCAAACCCCACATCCCAAACCCCA
>WEIU01015882.1:0-16323 GCA_013389925.1 Aegithalos caudatus
GAAATGACACAAAATACAATCGCAAGAAGCTCAGCTGTTAGCAGTCTGCCAAATTACACGTTATTAAATTCTTTTTCAGCAACCCTGCACTCTAAAAAGTCCTACTAAATTGCTGTTTCCATGAGCCAATAGGTAGGTGTTGCACACGAGGTCTGTGAAAACTGTATAAAATAAGTAATGTGAATAAACACATATTTTCATGAAGAAAACAGAGCCTTGGCTAACTTAAAATACTGAGGGGCTGGAGACATGGGACCATGGGGAACCTCAGGAAGTTCCACAAAGCCAAGTGCAATGTCCTGCACCGGAGTCAGGGAAATCCTGACGGGACTGAGAGCAGCCTTGTTGAGGAGGTCAGTGCTGTTCACAAGCTCGACAGGACCTGGCAATGTACTCTTGTATCCCAGAAAGAAAAGCAGGGCAGGTCAAGACAGCTGATTGTCTCTCTACTCCACTCTAGTGAGATTCCACCTGCAGTACTGCATCCAGCTCTGGGGCTCCTGACATGAAAAGGACATGGACCTGCTGGAGCAGGTGCAGAGGGGACACCACAAAGATGCTCAGAGGGCTGGAGTAGATCTCCTATGAGGACAAGGCTCAGAGTTGGGATTTCAGGCTGGAGAAAACATAGGTATTAGAAATAATTCTTGACTGTGAGGGTGGTGAGGCACTGGAACAGACAGTGAAGTTAATGGATGTCCCCTCCCTGGAGGGCCAGGCTGAATGGGACTCTGAGCAACCTGATCTAGAGGAAGGCATCCCCAGCTCATGGCCAAGAGGTTGGAACTAGGTAATCTTTAAGGTCCTTTCCAGCCCAAACCATTCTATGGTTTAAAATAACTCGGCATGTCA
Source organism: Aegithalos caudatus (assembly GCA_013389925.1). Taxonomy (NCBI): domain Eukaryota; kingdom Metazoa; phylum Chordata; class Aves; order Passeriformes; family Aegithalidae; genus Aegithalos; species Aegithalos caudatus. The sequence continues at coordinate 853 of WEIU01015882.1, forward strand.
CAGCTGACCTGTCACAGCTGTTCTCTCACTGTTACACGGAGCACAGTATCCTGCAACTGAAAAAGCTTTCCTAGTATCAGTGCAACTACACAGAACACAAGGGTGTTAAGGTACACAGCCAGATCTAGTGCTCAGCCACTGAGTACCCTGGTGCCTTATGTGCACAAGCAGCTCTGGTGAAGTATTAAGAGAAATTCAGGATAACAGTGCCACTCTCAGTGCTGATGATGCAAGCTTACTTCATTTTCATTTTAATTTAGTGAGCTCTCACTGAAATGAAAGATTCCCTGAAAGCTTTATAGCAAAAAGTGAAATGGTAAATTAAATTGAAATTGAGATAATCCCCAGAAATGTATACACAACTAAAGCAACGCAAAGTCTAGACACCTTTCAGACTCGGAAGTTCTTATAAAAATGAGAAAAAAGCAATCTCCTATAATTCTCAACCTTTTCAATCTGTCTGAGGACATCCCAGAATGCACCACATTGTGTCTGCACTATCATTGCACTGGGACTACTCAGATCTCTATCAGAGAATGAAGTACTATTGAAATGGGTTACATGAACCCAGAGCACCACAGAATTTCACATACAGGAGTTTTAATAAAATCCCTATTTCCTCTGTCTGCTTTATTGAGATCACATATCACAAGCATCCATGTAATTTTCACTTCAGTATTTTCAAATAGCAACATTTGCTTGTTTGAAAGCCTAAGCAAGATCTCTGTTCAGGTAGGAAAGTTGCTCAACTCTGCAATTTTTGTTTTTCAAGTCTGTGTGAAACTTCCTGCAGTAAAAATATGATAAGTGAAAACCCACAAGGAATCACACTCTGGGTGTACAGATGTACACAGAAAGAATATAAGCCCCAGGAATGAAAGTAGATTTCCCAGTAGGCAAAGTTGAGCTGTAGTTTCAGTAAAGTCTTCAGTGAAATTTTTGAAGCAGAGAATATGATGATTCCCCAGGGAAACTGCACAACCACAATACCTAAGCATATTTAAAGATTATCATTCAGGGCTTTTAAATCAAGCTCTATGTTTCCATTAATCCACTGAGCTGCCAGCCCAATCTCACAGTGGCAGGCTCACTACTCTCTAACAATTGAGAGCTTATTAAATATTAAGGTCTTAAGTACTTCTGTTTGACTGAGAAATTCTAAACAGCATGCAGAAGATAAACATTTTCCCACTAATATATATATATATATACACACATATATATATACAGAGAGAGAACAATATTAGATAAAGGCAAATGTCTCCAAACTATCAGAATTGTGTAATAATATATCCATTTTAAAGCAGCCCATGTATCCCCACAGTCACGTCCCCTTCCAGCTGTTTAGACCCAGCTTTCACAGGTTTACCTCTGAAGGTAAAAGCTCACCTCTCTCCTGGCCTTGAAATTCCAGCTTAGGAAATTAGATAATCACAGCAGGATTCACACTACTCTAATAATGCTACACTACAGGTTAAGAGAAATACAAACAGTTTTAAAGGTAGCAGGACCAGCAGCATACTTGATCTCTCTGACTTTCCATTCCATTATTTTTAAAGCATTCAGCTAAGATAGCTTTTGCTTAAAAATCAGGCTAAAATACTTAAGCTGGATATGTATCCAGTACAAGATTTTCTGAAAAATCATTTTTTATCTAACAGGGACAGGGGCCATCTTGTCAAATGCATTACTTTCCTCTTGTATGTCAGAAGGATCACTTTAGATCCAGAACAACTTGGGGTGGGTTGGGAGAAACCAGGAAAGCTTTTAGTTGATATTTTTAGATTTTCATACTGTTAAGGCTTTCCACTAGACCCAACAGTAGAAGAGATGGTGACTGGAAAGTGGTCAGCAGCAAATGAGGGCCTTGTTTCAGGACCTTTCTCCTGGAAGGGAGCCAGGGAGTACCCACAGGGTGCTGAAATGGCACTTTTGCCTCTTACACAGAAGATCTGCAGTGCAAGCAGTGCTGCCCCCTGAAGCAGGCCTGTGAGATCACATAGAGTGTGGCTTGCTACGCTGTCTGTGGAAACGAGACTTTCCCAGATTACAGAATTCTTTTGTCTTCTTTCTTTGCACCCTTCTCTTCAACCCAAGCTTTCTGCTGGAACCAGACCTACTCCTCTCCTCACAGCATCATCATTCCCCTGAGGGACGGCATGCTGAAACCTCTCTGTCAGGAATCAGAGCCACATCAGCTTCCCTGCAAACTTCAATTACCCTTCCTAGATAAGCTCAGATATCAAACAATGGTCAGGCATTATAGCACATGAGCAAACTGTAGATCTTGCCAAAAAGATGAAAGAAATAAGGATCTTAGAGTCTGTGTGTATACATGCAAACCTAGAGATGAATCAAAACTAGAATAGTGGAATTAGTGCTGAGGTAAAACACAAAGAAGCAAAACACCAAGCAGCTGCCTGAGGCTCTTTCAGCAGGGACCTCAGCACAGGCTGGTAATACCTCCATGCCAGTGGACACCACTCTGCCATGGGTAGCAGCACATGGGCAGTGTCACTCCCATTACAATATTTACATATGGGCCCAAGAGAGTAGTTACAAACCAATATACTCACAAAAAATCCATTATTCTATCAGATCTCAAAATGCAAAATACCATTTGCATCCATTTTGGCCAGAGGTTTAGGTGAGACTCTGCCTCATGTTTCCCTGACCATGTTTCCATTTACAGGGCCATCAGAATAGGACAAAGTATTTTCAATTCCTGATATCCACAAATAACATTTCAGAAAAGCAATTTCTGCAGTTTGCAGTAAAGTAAGGAGGTACTGAGGGCTAGCAAACACATAAGGCTTCAAACCCCCTGAAACAGATAATACAGCATGCAGAATTATGGAAGTAATTTTGTACTGCAAGTCAATCCCTTTATTAAAAGGGGATTACAACAATCACAGCATTTGGTGTCATTCACATAACACACAACCCATGTATTAACGCCTGAATATGCAAAACTCAATTTGGTGATAGGCAGCTGCAGTCTGCTTGTCCTGTCTCCCATTCCCCTTCCCCCAAGCTTTTTCCTACAAGAATGTCAGTAGCTCAGATTTAAACTTCTAAAGTAATGGGGCTTTAACATTTACCCAGAACTCTGTGTTTGTCCTTCCTCCACTAGTGGCCCATATGGCCAGAAAATTGTAAAGTCTGCAGTGAGACAAAGTTTAAAGTAAATAAATAAAATCCAAACTCCTTTGTAAGATCTACAGAGGCCAGTCCTTGAAACAATATAGATTTGATAATGAAATATTCTTCCATTTATCAAGAGAGTTTTTTTTTTCTGTCAACTACTTTGTTTTGTTCTTGCTCTATTCCATACTTGAACACCTACTTAACAAAGACAGTCTTTAGAAATACTAACTGCACATGCTTACAAATGCTTCTTTATGTAAAAGAACCAAACCATAGAATAATTTTAATGGACAAAACACTTGAGGTGCAAAATAGCTTGAAGAAAAAGAATGTGTTACTTAGGCAAGTACAGGAAGGAATTATTCTGATAATCTGCAGAACAATCCATGACTCATTAAATAAAAATAAGCTTTTCAGATTCTTTCTAAATAAATTCTTTTATAATCTTGTCTCTTCGTAAGTAAACCAAGTTTTCCTTGCCATAAACTCTATTCCAATAATAATGGCAAAAGACTGAGACATTTATCAGGACACAGGTAATCTGGAAGCTACACCAAACATCCTGCCTCAGGGGTGATGCACATTTGATGGGCTATTAATGGAACCCTTTCAGCTGAACATCAAAGGTTTTACTGTCTAGCAGAAAGCAAAGTTTTACAAAGTGAAAGAAAAGCATTCCATAGAGAGATACTCCAAGGGCTTACCAGGTGCTGCTGCTTTCAGTGCTGCATTTCCAGACCACTCCAGTACAACCAGAAATTCAAAACCATTTTCAGGTTTCATGCTCTCCTCCTACTCTGCCAGTGGGTGCAGTCTGTCTGAGTAACACATCCCCATCACCATGAAGAAACTGCCCACATTTAAGTGCCTGACACCTGCACTGTAGAATGCTTCACAATAAGCAAAGCTTTCATTATTTTGGGGTTGCCCTGAAATTAGAAATAAATTCTTTCACAATTCTATTACTCACAATTTATTTCCAGAAAACTCCAAGTGAGTTATTTAATGCTGCCTCTGCAAATAACCTTAAAACCCTTTTTTATTACAAAAATAGCATTATCAATAAAAACTGGCTAAGCTACACACTTCATGGCATAGCGCTGTTCTCAGAACTATTTTCATTGTGCAGAACCAACATCTACTCTTCTGTTCCAAATAATGGTTTTAAACTTCCTGCAGGATGGGAGAAAGGCATCACTACTTTTTTGATTCCTACTATTCTTGCTGAGTCTACACAAGATGAAGCAGAATTATGTTTTCATTTGAGATTAATCAAAAGAGCTGCAGTCAGGCTGAGCTGCACTGTTAAATTCTGTTTTAATTAGAAACAACAAGAATCCTTGAAAACAAATGGGCTCCCAGACATTCAAGTCAGTGGCAAAATGGGGCCTGCAGAATCTTTAAGCAGAAATGGTCCCTGAACACCAACAGTGATTGAATGTCAGAAAAAAAAAAAANAAAAAAAAGGAAAAAAAAGCTTTCACTTACAGAGGAAACAGCTTGGAAATGAAAGCTGACCAGCAAGTTTGACTCAGACATCAAACACAGAGGCCAGAAAGTCAGTCTTGAGAGAGAGAAGTATAAACACCCAAGCAGATACACAAGCAAGTTTAAAAAGCACAAGGTTAGCCTTGCAAACATGATCCACTACAGATCCTGCTTCTTTTCATCTTTTCAGCTTACCCAGACAACATGCAGAAAGACCAGGTCAGGATGGAGAGAAGATGGCTCACAGGACTAACAATTCACCTTTTGACAGGAGGACTAACACACCATTATGCTCCCTTTGAAGTGTATAACATTGACATCATGACTAGGAAAATATTTGGGCCTTTTAAAGATCCAGATATTCTCTGTGGCTCTATGACTTACTGCAGCAATTATTTCCTCCACCTGATTGCATGCTGTACAAATTACTATTTCCATTTATGCTTTGCCTAACAGCTTGTCTCTGCATCTATGAGCAAAGCCATTTTTCCTCAGTGTGTGGTGCTGAGGGGAAGGACTCATCAGTTCTCACAGAACCACTCAGAATGGCAGTGTGCTCTGTTCACTTTGACATGCACACAACTCCAACTTGTTGCCAACAGATTGTTCTGCAATGAGTGATTTTGACAAGATCCCCACAGTGTCAGTGATGAAGGGACGCTACTTTGCTCTGGTTTGTCTAATTCAGCAGCAGGGTCTAGCCAGCATGTGGTAGGAGACAGAATAATTGAATATCCACGGTTGGAAGGGACCCACAAGGATAATCAAAGCCCAACTCCTGTCCCTGCATAGCACAGTACCAAGAGTCACACCATCTGCCTGAGGGTGTTTTCCCAAATGCTTCTTGAACTCTGTCAGGCTTGGTGCTGTTATCACTTCCCTGGGGAGCCTGTTTCAACGCCTTAACTTGCTTTGGGTGAAGAAACTTCTCCTATATGAAATCCAAATCTCTCCTCACACAGCTTCAGGCCATTCCCTTGGGTCCTGTCACTCAGCACCATAGACAGGACATCAGGATCTGTCCCTCCTCTTCCCCTCACAAGGAAGTTGTAACTGCAGTGAGGTCTCTTCTCAGGCTGACCAGACCAAGTGACCTCAGCTGTTCCGTGTATGGCTTGCCCACTTGACCCTTCACCTTCTTTAGATGCTTTCTAATACCTTTATATCTTTCTTATATTGGGGCACCCAAAACTGCCCCAGCACTGGAGGTGAGGCTGCCCCAGTGCAGAGCAGAAGGGACAATCCACTCCCTTGCCTAGCTGTGATGCTGTGCCTGGCACCCCCCAGGACCAAAAACCCTGGCTGCCATTTGACTGTGAGACAGATTCACTACCTGGCACTGCAAAAGTAATTTTCTCTTTTCTTTCCTCTTTGTTCTTTGTCTGCCAAGTCTGTTTAATGTTGTGTGCTCCTTGGAACACTGTCCACTGCACCTTTTTTCCAATGCAGTTATCCCTCACAACCAAGCCCTGAGAAGGAAAAGGCTTCCCATACACCTCTGATGATTTCTTCTCATATCCATGATGAGTTTAATACTGCACACACTTGAAGCTCAGATTATACACTAATATATGTACCTGAGAAGGCAACAAGTATTTACAATATTCATGTTGTCATCTGCAAAATTCACTCAATAACTTTCAGTGCTCTGCTAAAAAAAGCACTGGGGAAAACCATCAGAAAAGTCACCTAAGTTTTGACAAATATATATGCCAAGGACAGAGCACAGCCTGCCAAAATATTTCATAGTCCTAGGCTCCAAGACAGGCAATGCTCAAAAATGCACAGAGATCATTGTGGAACACAGGGGTTTGGGTTTAATCTTGCTAAGTCTCTCTCTCTGCTGGTCCTACAAAAGGAAGACATAGAGGAAGTGCATTTTTTTCTGAAAGCAATTGTTCTGCCCCATTCCCTCCCTCTCATACCCTTCAAGCAGCCACAAACTTGTTTCTCTCCCCTGCCCACCACCTTGAGAGACATGGGTGAATAAGCTCACTTGCTGCAGCCAAGTGGAGAAGATGAAATCTGAACACAAAACTGGGACCTTGCTCAGACATCAGAAATTTAAGCACTCTATATTAGACACAATAGGAAAGTTTTCATTCTGGGGAGGATGATTATTCTCCCTTTATATATTTATTTAGCTCTTACTAAAGCAATTAAAAATCTGGTTCAGAAAAGAAAAAACAAAAAAAACCTCTTAAAAGTTACTCTCATATCAAAGGCAGAAATTCCAAATCTTTAAGCAAATGTTAAACGTACAATTTAACCCTCAGTGCTTTAAAATAGTTAATAAACTGCTAAACCAGGCTTTCAAGACATGTGTTCAGCCAATCTCCTGTGTGCAATTACATCCTCACACCAACCACAATTTCAGGATTGATGTGAATGGAGAAAGGAGGAATTAGATGGAATTTAAAATCTTGACCCACTGTTTGACTCAAAAAGTCTATCTAAAACACTCCCCAGCTAACAGCAAATGCATTTTCATTTTAACAGAAAGTTATGAGCTAAAAAGCAGAAGCAGGATGCAAAGGCCTCACCACAGACAAAAATTTAATGCTGTGACTGTAAAATCATCATTAAATAAAACACTTTGTAGTGTTAATTCCAGCTAATTATATCAGCAATATACCCAGACTCAAAAAACCAAGGACTCATTTTAAGCTGGATGTACAGTTGTAAGACATGATACAATATATTTGTAAAGGGAGACTGCTTGTGATTTATGAAGAAATTATTTACTTATGCTAGCAGAAGCAGTCTGCATGAGCACTGCCAAACATCTCCACCTGGTTCCTCAGTAGCTCTAGTGCAGAACAAAGACACTTTGGCTTTCACTTAGCCAGGATGATCAGTTGTTTTAATGAGAGGAAAATGAAAAATATTATTGCACAAAGGTTTTTCCCCATTAAGACATGAAACAGCAGAGCAAAAATAACACAACCACTTGTTTTACACAAAAGATCCCAGCACAGCAACTGAAACAGCACCTATAAACAAGGGGGAAATCAGCCATAGGTAGTTGCTATGAGCAGAGCTGAGCTTTGCCATCCTTCCTCCCATAATATCCCTAATAACTGTAGGGATTAGGGAGCCAGCTTTACAAATGGCATAAATTACTCTCTCCTCCTCTCTCAATGTGGTCACACAACAATCCCAGGGATCTTTTCCCTAACTTCCACAGCACAAGGATGCTGATTCTGCTACTGCTGGGCCTTCATCTACTCATGATACATAAACATGTCTGCTCACAGAATTTGTTTTGTTCAGGCCCCAAAGGAGCAAATGAAAACTCAAAAAGATTGCAAAACCTGTAATAATAGCCAAATCATCTATAGCAACTTCTCTGCCCCACATGAGTTCACCCGAAAAATCAGAGAAGAAACCGTAAAGATTGAAAATGGACACACACAGTCCTAAATAATTTCCTACATTGGGCAGTAATTCTGCCTATTGGCTATTTTAGTCACAGTCCCATCCTCCACAACTGCAAACAAACACAGCATATAATGGAATATATACTTTCCACCAGTGCACTGGAAGAAAACTGACTGTAATATATTGAAAGTCCTACCTAGACCATTCCTAAATGAGATTGTAAGGAAGAATAGAAAATAATGTTTACTGAAAATTAGCAATGTTTGTATGGGAGGGGGGCAGTTTAACTACTTTAACACTTGAAAATAAAGGAAAACAAAATTCAGTATTACCTTTTGCAGTAGGCTGAGCAGCAGAGGTAACCATAATGTGTAGACTTTACATACTGGTGGAAACTTGAAATCCCATATCTTCTACTCCATCTGCACTAACCTTTGAAGAAGGGGAGGCAAATCACTCAGGCAGTCTGTGATGCAGTCATACACAGAGCAGGAACTTAACAGCAGAAGATGACAAAGCTGGAAAATTAGATATCCCAGCTCTGAGAACATGGATTTGCAGAAAAATGCAGCAATCTGGGAAGCTCTACAGCAAAAACCCCCATGGTGTGCCATCTAGACATGAGAGGGTCTGTGCCCTTCTGCCACTTTGTATATGCCTGCTCAGATTAGTGGCTTCTGGCAAATGAAATAAGGAAAGTTAGGAGGTCTCTAGAAAGACATTATGTTGCTTATTTACACTAAACATTTCCACATGATCTTCATTAACGCTCTCAAAAAATCAGGTGGGCAAGGTAATGAATGCCCTGTGATTAAACTGCTCCCACCTGGGCAGCCAGCTGCAAATTCATACACACAGGGGGAGGGGTTTAGTTTATGTTCTGCCTTCCCACACTAGCCAATTGCTAAATTTTAGCTTATTTGAACTCCACAGAATGATGGAATAAAACACGATAATCTATGTGCCACATGAAGGCAGCTCGGACATGACTATCTGCTTTGGTCTCAGCGGTTAAATGGAGAATAAGTTCTAACAAGCTGGAAATCAGAGTACAGGCTTATTTCATTAAGAGTTTGTAAGAAACTTCCTTGTTTGTTTCTAGGAAATATATGGTACAGGTTTGTCTACAGTATTTTTACTAAAACAATTGCCAGTTACACTGTAACCAATTAAACATTGAAATATATGCAGAAAAGGTAACGGATATAAGTAGGAATGTATAACAACAAAGAGTTTTAAATGTTGAGTCTTAGATTGCATTCATCTGCATTTTTTTGCAAAATATTTTGTTATAATGTTCCTGTTCCAATAGAATAGATTTTATAACACATTTTGCTTTTCATTTCATATACTAACAAGACAAGCGATGTTAATTATTTTTGCAACTGTTTGAATAAGTAGGGTTAATGCAGTTCTATTCCACATTTTTTCATATTATGCTGTGTTTTTTCCTAAAGAGATGATATGTTTTTTCCCAACACAGACTATCAAAGTGATTGCCTGGCAGACTACAAAATACCAATTCAGGCTTACTTAATTTTCACTTATTACATATAAAAGCGATCACTGAAGGAATGTTATTTTCAGGAAATAGCTGCATACAACCTCTTCAAGCTGCAGAGGTAGAATCCATCTGCTTTGTGCTGCCATTTGTTTAACTGATTAATCAAAACAGTAAACTTCAAAAGGCATGTCCCAAATTTAGGAGAGACTGTAATTACAGCTCCTGTGAACATCCATTAGCTTTGCGGTCTCCACAGACCAGCATGCACAAAACACTTCCCCCAATCTTACAAATAATTACCACTGGAAGCTCATAGCAGAAATGAAAAAAGGAGGGTTTGGTTGTTTGGTTTTTTTTTTTTTTTCTTGAGCCCATAAACACTACATTGTTACAACTCACTCAACAATTCTTTATAACTAGGAAGTTGTTAAAGAACCTGCTTTAGTATTGTCATCCTTTGGTCTACCTTATCACATTATCTCTTCTCTTTTTCTCCCAACTTTCTTACCTGGAAGCTACACTTGGTTCTGCCATTTCATACCTATATATGATAAAAAAGGAACTATAACATGAAATACTATAGCAATTATAGGAGAAGGGAATACAGCTGACCTTACCCCTGATAAGTAACAGCTGTGTTAATTAACCAGTTCAGCCTTGCCCTGATGAGTCACAGCTGTATCCAATAAGGATGAGTGAGATAACAGGGAGTGGGTTAGCTGAGGGGGGGGGGAATCATGAAGGACGAGGAGCCTTGAGGAATAGGGATCATGAAGAAGAAGGATCCTGGGGAGAGAGAATTGCCACTGTGAGGTCAGTCTGGCTCTGCAGTTAGGGCACTGACTGTTCTTGGAACCTGCAGCCACAGCCTAGCCAGGTAAAAGCCTGCACTCAGAGTCTGCAAACTGATCCCTGCAGTCAGAGTTCAGCAGGAAATACCCAGCAGTCAGAGGCTGCAAGGGAAACCTGCAGTAGGAGCTTGCTGCAGCCAGAGTCAGTGGAGTCAGTAGGAGTCAGGATGGCTGAGCTGTAAAAAGGAACAAACCAGGACCCTTTTCATGCTGTGATAAACAAAAAGTCTGTGTCTTGGCTCATTTCTACCCTCTAACAAGAGGGCTGCTGCAACAAGTAATTTTTCTTGACAAAGTGGCACCTCACAATGAGACAAGTGAAACAACTTACTTTCCGCAATTTCAGCTGAGTCTGCTTCTCATTACAAAGATGCTATGGCAGGTCAAGTTTTCAAGATACACTTACCACAGGAGATAAGGTGGGATGCTGGTATCCCAGAAGAATGGTCCGTATGGTCCTACACGCACCCAGACAAGTCCTCTTTTCTGTCTTGGTAAGATATTAAGCTGTATACAGATACAACCCCTGCCTAATACCTGTTAAAATGATGTGTGTGATGATAATTGACAATAAAAATACCAGCTTCATATCAAAGGCCAGGTGCAAGAGAATCAGCGCTATTTCTTTTTCTTAGTGAATGCAATAAAAATTGTCCAGAAAAATGTATTTATCTTAACCCTGTGTAACTCTCACCCAAAAAAGAAAATCACCCAGAAATACAAGAGCAAAGGTCAGTTGGAAAAAATCTCTACTTGGCATCAGGTAGATCAAAGATACCTTTACATTCATAGTGCTTGATATCTTACACAAATCTTGCAACAGAGGAAATTTCTTGCAACAAAGAAATTTTTCTTACAACAGAGCCAGTATACAGCAAACTTTTTTTTAAATGTATCTTAGAAGGCTTAATGATAACATACTGTGTTCAAATAAACACGCTCCCATTTCACTGCTTGCTATACTATGTCAAAGTTGTTTTAGTAAAAGCAGTAAATATTTCTCCCCAGCCATACCCTTGATCCTTTATGTCCGTTATCTTTGTCCTTACCCTGCCAAACACCTTGTTTTAGGAACACTTGCCTTTTTTATTTAGGAATAATGAATTGCCACTTCAGCACTCCCTCCCCACCTTCTGCCCCTCGTGCAGTTCTGCCCCCATTTGTCATAAAAGAAGATGCTCTGCAGGACCCCCTTTCACATCAGCATCTCTCTCCTGTGTCATCTTTTCAAAAATGTGTTGTGTTTAAATTTTTTTTTAAAAAGCTGTTTTCCTTGTGGCTTCCTGAGTTCTCAGTTCTCTTATTACAAGACAACCTGACATTCCTACATATTGAAAAATTAGGGAAATGCAAGACCAACCCATCAGAAGCTGTTCTGCATTCATTCTGGAGCTCACAGCCCTTCTGATGATCAATTCTTTACCAGAAAATTTCATTATTAAGAACAACATCAACTTTGTTTCTTTTAGAATATTATTTCTAAAGCAACAAACATGTTTTGCCTTTAGAGACAAAGGCAACATTCTTGGCTTCAAACATCAATATACTATGAATAGCTCAAATTCCTATCTGGTACTTCTTACCTGGTATTTATTTTTCATGATACAGCACGGGTTAGTTTCATCTTTTTGAAACACAGAGGTGTTTATTCTACCTCGAAGGATGGAAAAGACATTTCTTTCTAACATAGCTGTACTCAATGACAAACAGGAATCATGAACTTCACAAAAAATCATCACAGAATACAAATAAAATGAAAACTGTGATAAATTATGTATATCTTTTCTAGAGAGGAAAGAAGCTAAAATTAAATATCATTTTCTTCTCCCCATCCAATTTGGGAAGCTACCTACTAGCTAATATAAAAATGGATGCCACTTCAGAACATAACCCCTTTAATTTCTGAGTATTTTTTCTGAGACACTCTGGTTCAATAGTGCCACTGAGAGTAGAAAAAACAGTGTAATAGAATTTAATTCTTGTGCTATTCTAGATACCATTGCCAGAGTGACTTGAAATTGCTTTTGAACAAACTAGAAAGTTTAAGTTAATTGAACAGAAGGATTCATGTAGCAAATTATCTTACTACTAATGGTATGGAAGAAAGAAACCTGATTAGTAAGCCCAGCTGGATACTTGCAATGTGAGAAGTTCGAGAGATGCCAGAACTAAATCAGAAAGGTGAAGATCAATAGTTCTTTAATCAATGGTGGATTACAGTGGGATTTATTCTGCTGAAAACAGCAGGGTTTAATATTTTCCCCACTGAGATTAATTACTGGGAAGGGTGGATGTGAACAGAGGAGTGCAGTCATCTTTGTGACAACTGTAAGTGGCAAGAAGAACACCAGTGGGAGTACAGAGCTCTTTGCCTGAGTCTCTGCTGGTGACCAATGACACCCTCATCAAATTCCCAGCACCTCTTAGTTCCTTAGAAGAAATTGCCTTGAAACCTGTGGATTTCTACAAACACAAATACTATAAACCAGGCAGGGACACAATTTCTTGGCTTTGTTTTAAACTGATGGGTTTTTACAGCTGTTGGGTTCCTAAAAAATCCATATTACAGAGACAAAAGCACCAACGTGTGCAGCTGAAGAATGACAGCTTCATGCACAAAGGTGCTGATGACATTCACAGCACCTGCTTAAAGTCAAGGGAGTGTCAGAGCTGCTGGGGCTCTGTCTGCTGGGGACATGGAATCTTTTACGTGCCCACAGAATCCATGATTACCATTAGAGCCTTTGTTGCTGACTGTTACAATTCCCACAAACTGGCCACTAATGCATCATGCTCTAGGACTAAATACTGTAACTCAGACACCAAGCAGGCTAAGCAGAAGAGAGAAATCACAGAGCATCTCTTGTAACAGAACTGTATTAGAAACAGGTCATGAATTGAAATGACTGAGACTTTGAACTACTTAAAGGATTTACTAACATGACAAAACAGAGCCAACGGCTTAGCTTGTCAGTGCTTGATTTTCTACCAGCTTGCGGGACAGTCTTCTAATTGGTCTCCCCTCCTGATATTTTATGCTCACTTACCTTACCAGAAGACAGCAAGATGCAGAGAGTCCAGCAGATTTTAAATTTGCTGTGTGTAACATGATGGATTTATTTGTTCTCTTACTTTGGTTATTACCAGCAGCTCTTTGAGAAGTCTCCATCTTAAACTCTGATCAGATGGCATCAACTTTCCCATTTTACTTCTTGTAGAAAACATTTCAGAAAATATTTTCAACTCTGACTCCATCCAGCTGTTGGTCTACTTTCAATGATTCGGAATTCAGTGCTTTAAGAGAAATTTCTCTGGTTTTTTACTCAGAATTTTATCAGATACCAACAATCATGTCTGTGTGGCAAATCAAAAAAGATTCTTTATTGGGGAAAAAAAATGCAAGTTTAATACAGATACAATATAAATTACAAAAAATGTTTTAAAAATCACCTCTCCAGGATATCCAGATTAATTGAAGGTGGAGCCTCGGTGAAGCAAATAGTCTTTCTCAGATCATCTCTCATTTTAAAGCAGGTCATAAAAATAGTCCAGGCCTTGTCCCAGTTCCCAGATGGATATTCCAGTGCCCAATTCTTTTGCAAGCTCCAAGCGCAACTGGATGGACTAAGAGACACACAGAGCAATCATGTCTCAGCCAGAGCTGTCAGACATTCCATACTGACATCTCTTCATGCCATTATCAGACCTTTTAAAAACATCTACCCTTGAACCAGCTACTGAAAAACCTTGTCTGTATTTCAAATACTCTCTGGTTAGCAAGCAATCATTCAAAGACAGTTAATCGTACCAGTTAATTCAATGACCTAATAAAAGATTACCAGCTAAATTGACAAAATGCCACAGAAATAAATCAGATTTATGAACTATGCAAAGGACTATTCTAATTTAGGCTATAATTTCACAATGTACAAAAATTCTAACTCTTCCCAGAAATATCTCAGGGGTAAAATAAAACTTTATCACTGAAGACGATCAGAATGATTTGTCAAATACCATCAAGCTCTCTTGCCTACCCTTGACTTTTCCCAGGATAGAGTCACAATTTGCATTTCAAAAATTCTATTTTTAAGACATTCTTGGAGATAATAATTAAAAGTATCTTTATTTGAGCTGTAGCCATTGATTTAGAAGAGTTAGTTTAGCCATTGGTTAACAAGCGAAGCAATGCCACAATTCACGTTCTGCCCTGTTTTTCCAGTTAAAAAAAAAAAAGAATTATTTTTCAATATTTTGCTATCAGGTTTTCTTACTTTGAACTGTAGCACTGCAATGTTTAAACTACTCACACTAGGGATGTGTTTAAAAATAATTTCCATGGGAAATAGAATAAAGTATCACAGCATCATTAACAGATCCACTGGGCCTGGCATTCGTGACTTTTAACTAGTCACGAACAAACTAATTTTGAACAACCTGACAGTGATTATAATGTTAAGGGAAACAAATGTGTCTTTTGATGAAGTAATAACAATCAGTGTTTCCCAACCATCTAGACCAGCAAACAAATGTCAAAATATTTCATTACAAGCATGTTGAAAATGGAAAAAAAACCCCATTTCCATGCATTCACCAATCAGCACAGTTGAGTGGTGATATGTCAGAGAAGAAATAATGAAAGAAATGTACAGGAATGAGTGTTCTTAACCTGGTTAGTACTGACAATGGCAGGGTGAAATCCTTCCACATGGCTGAAGAAAACATAGCAAAACAGCACAAGCTATCTTTTCTCTGATACATTCAGAACGAAACTTTCTAACCCTCGGACATGCGGCACTAGCAGGAAAATAGAGGTGGTAATTAATATCCCATATGTGATAGTACTTCCACCTATATTAGCTTAATGAGGGGAAAAATCCTTTTACTCATGGTGCTTAAGATAGCAATCCTGTCCAGGAAGACAGGGCATTANNGTCCAGGAAGACAGGGCCTTAGATCATTTCATTCTAGTTTAACCATAAAAAAGTCTCTGGTCTCTGTAAATACGACGTAGTTTCACTACAAAAGCAATTCCCTTCCAATACTAAAAGCCAGCAGAGGTTTGACATGCTGACTTCAGTTTTTAATTTGAGAAAATTTAAA
>WEIU01015882.1:24979-50240 GCA_013389925.1 Aegithalos caudatus
AGCTCTATCACAACACACTTGCTTGAGTCAAACTAATTCTTACCAGGCACATATATTATCATATATTCATATATTGTCTCCTAGATGGGGCAGTACTTAAACATTAAACATGCACTGGTTTAAATAAATAAATAAATAGCAAAGCAAAATTTGCAATCACACTGAATAAGACAAGGGATGTCAATGTGTCTGGGACAGCAGAATTCCAGATAAATTTTCAGGTTCTCAAAGACGAAAAGAAAGGGGCAAGAAGCTCACCACAGCCAGCTTTCATTTTTTCCATCCCTCACCTCGCTCTACACCTTTCACTGTTATTTTTTCATCCTCTCTTTCTAATTTATCCCTTTTTACTGCCTCTGTTCCAGTTCATTTCTGCTTTTATGCTGCTATCCAGACTAATTCCTCATCCATCAGCTCCTAACTTACTACCATTCTTCTTTTACCAAGCTGCCTCAGCAGTTAAGAGAATGAAAAACACTGAAAATTCAGCTTCACTGCCTTGCCGTACATATTTCCTGGAAGTGACCTTTTGCAAAGCAAGTCATGTTGTTCCTGTGGTGCTAGCCTGAAACAAGGTCAGCATGGACGAAGTATCTGGATTATTGATGCCAGCATCTACTGAAGCACAATGCAACACATGGAAATGCTAGATCTGCATGGATTGTCAGGAATAGGAACAAGAGGCAGATGTCACCTGCATGTCCACCTTGCAAATGCACGTTCTAACATAGACAGGTGCCATTTGGGCTCGCTTCAATTGCCATGCCTTTGTCAAAATGGGCACTTCCTGGTACTCAGACAAGAACTACTATTTGTGTGACAGATACTCCTGGTTACAAACACTCTGGGTTAAAACAAACACTCCCTTCTGCAATGTAAAGGAGAAGCCAAAACATACATATTATAGAGTGGCTGCAAAGTCAGTCCTGCTGAAGATGTGTATCTATGAACAACCCTAATGTGGCTACACCTACACACTATTGCACTTTACTGCTCAGTCAATGAATAAATAAAGGAACCAGATGAAAGGTTCTCAGGATTTATGCCTGGTGTTCTTTTTCTAAGATGCTCTCCTTCCAAAACGTGAAAAATGGCACGGCCCTGGAATATGTTAAGGTAAAACCCACAATCTTTAGTCTCCCTGAAGAAGGTATTTATCTTCATGGATAATGCTTTTTTCACCAAGAATATAAAGAAACCAGTCTCTAGTATATATTTTGCAAGAAAATTTACATTCTAGGAAAAGACATAGCTTCATATTTAATTCTTAGACTAGGATTTATTTATGAAGTTAAACTTTTTAATCTTCAGGTGTTTTGCTTTACTAGTCCTGAATCACTCTCCAACCAAAAAACTTTAGTGAAAAGGAAACCACTACTGAGCATACATTGCCTTTTAATGCTCTTTTCTAACATTTTATTTTTTTCTCCCCAGTTCTCACATGAACAAGAATGATTAGAAGCAGCAAGTCTCTAATCACAATGAAGGATCGTTTTCTCCTGCTACAGAAAATTGAGCTTATCTTCCACTATGCCAAATTTGAGAGATTAGGTCAAAGAATAAAAATACTACTCAGCTTGAAAATCTATACCACACATTTTCTTTTCAGTTTTCTTCAGTTACAATGGGCTTAGTTATTAAAATATGAACCTACCAGGAATTGTATCTCCATAACTATCAACAGTGCCTATACATGGTAACACATGTTTTAGACTCATCTGGATAGGGCCCATCTTCCCCCTTTCATAGGGAGCTGTATCTCTTAATAAAAGTCAGAGAAGTCACACAAAAGGCTGTACTCTAAAGCTCAAGACTTCCAATTTCTGATGCAAAACAAATAGAAATAGCTCCAAAACAGTTTTCACAGGAGTACTCCTAAGAACATTCTCAATACATATCTTCCAAAAAAGTACCAGCTCGTTTCCCCACTGCTCTGTGTACATCAAGACACTCTCTGAATGGGCAGATACCCATCTTCAAAACAAGATTTTTCAGAGGGGTTATATATATAACCAGTAAGCCAAAACCCCTTTCATTTAATGTTTAATTTTAGCTACCTTGACACTTACCATTTAAGGGTTTTCTTAAATTACTTCCTTTTAGGTCAGATAAAATGTCAAGAAACAATGCAATCTGGAGACATTTTTAAAGAAAGGTATTAAAAGTGGGAATTTTTTTGCCTTCTCAACTTCTTAAAAGATAATTTTTAAGAAACAAATGCAAAAGTTCTGAATATCCTGTAAGTTACTGAATGGTTTAGTCATGAAACTAACAGTTTTGATAAAAGATGCCTTCAATGGTAATAAATAAAAACACAAAAGGAAAAAAATCAAAAAAGAAAAGATTTTATGCAGATTTTGAGTTCTCACTAAGTCCCTAAAACTGCAGCTTGCAAAAGGCAGATGCCCTGCAATTTAACAATCTTTAGATATTAGCCTTTAAAATACCTTTGAAAGCATGCATAAATTTATGAAAAAACTGGCAGAGTCAATAATAGGATACTGTTACTTATGTGTGTGTGTATATGTATATATACACATCATTACACAGTGCAGTAAAAAAGGTCAACAACAGACTGAACAATTAAGCTTTCACTACACTGGTTCCAACAAGATCACTTAAGCACCTTTTTACTCATCTCCTCTCTCCACTCAATAACAGCACATTTACAATTTATAGGCTTCCAGCTTTAAAAGGTGGTAACATTGCATAGCACTGCATCTCTTGCTTTCACATTAAAGAATTCAGATTTTATTAACACAAATCCCACAAATTCTTTCAAAAGCAGATAGGTTATCCAGGAAAAAGACAGCTACTTTGTATGTTCTAGAGAATCAAAATAATGCACTAACATAGAAATAATTTTTACTCTGAAGATTTATGCATCTGAGAGGAGTGGAAAGCACACTATAATCCTGTTTACAGGGTATATTATTCAAAAATAATTCTGTTAAGGTCTTCAGATTATTTAATATAAAAGAACTTATAAACACAGTTTGAAGAGAGAAATCAATCAGCTAGCTGTTAAAATATCCAAATAGCAGCCTAGAAATGAAAAATCTATAAGCAAGCATCATCTTTCCCTAGTAATCTGTTGCTGCCTGAACCTTGCTCTGTCAGTTTTAAAAGGCAATAAGAATATTTTTACTATTTTAATAATAACAGGTTTCCAACACAGTAGTTTTTCTGGCTGTATTGCTTTTAGTAAGTTTTATAAAATCATTCTCACTGATTTCTTCACAATACTTCATTACTGACTTGACAGATGACACTTTTCAGCACTTCCACACCAACCTCACACAAACCCACTGACCTTGTACCTTCTGCCATGATGCACCAGCCCAATGAAAACAAGCAGAACATCAGTGACATTTCTACCATTACTCTGGGCTCTTCAAAAGAGCACCTTTTTCAGCATTCCCAAAGTAATTTGGAAACAATAATGCTTTGCTGGATACAGCTGCAGAGAGACAGAAAATTATTCCTAATTTACAGATCTCAGGAGACACAGTGGACAATGTCAGGCTTTTCAGAAGCATCCCCCTCTCAAGAAACAATGAGCATTAAAACCTTCTGGTGCTTTATTGTGGCTACAGAAGAAAACATAAACGTTACATATTTCTATGTACAGAGCTTTACATGTTAATAGTGCCCCTTATCATTTAACTGCACAGAGGTTTTATAGAGGGACCCACCTGAGAGTTTACACCATGGTACATTGGCAAATTATCCACGGGAACATCAAGTATAGCTGAAAGCAATGCAGTGCATGTTCTGTTTCTCAATATAACCAAAATGGTGGTTCTTTACCAAAAAAAGACCCCACAAAGTTGCAGTTAGATATTGTTCTATGAATAGACACAAGGCAGAAAGGTGTGAACATTGATCTATATATTTAAGATTTTAACTCTAACTGATGGATATGAGAGGAACATACAAAAATCTCCTTAAAGAAAACAAGAGCTTGATTTCTAAGTCAAAAACTATTTCTTAGACAATGAGGACATAAATAGATTGAGGCAGAAGGTTTGCATATCTGTTTGTGAGCCTTCAGTAATACATTGCTGTTCAGCAGAATGACTGTTTCTAAAGAAAACTGAAAATACATATTGTTGAGAAGCCAACATGTGATTCTTTCCTCAGTTGGGGTCAAACCACTGCACTGACATCACAGAAGGTTAATGCCCATCCGTCATAGAAAAAAGACAGGTCCTAATAGATTCCTATAAGGCAAGGTATCATCAAGAAACAGTAAAAGTATTAGTGCTTCCTAGACCATACATAAAAGCTTGCATTCTGCTCCAGCTCACCCAATAATCTGCCTTAGTACAGAATCTGAGACAAGACAGAGTGTCTCTGCTTAAAAATACTTTTCAACATGATGAAAACTAATGCTTGTTTATCCCTACAGGCGTGTTTCAAGAACCAGCAGGTTCATCCTAAAAATAAAATCTCTGAAGATAAAACTGCTAGTTTAAGGGCCCATTTCCTGAAATGTTTAAGTAACACTCAATTCAGGTTGAAGCATTTTCAGATTCATTACTCCAAATAAAATACTGTGCTCCATTCTTCCAAGAACTGACATAATAAGCACTGCATCTGAAAAAGTGAGGCTATTTATCTTTGGATGTGAGGCTGAACAAAGTTCAGACCCACTAATATATCTGCTGCTCAGCTTCAGCTGTAAATAACAAAAACTAAAACTGTGCTACTTCTGTTGTGTGTCAGATTGGGTTTGTTGGGGTTTCTTTTACTCGCATCATAAAAACTTTGCAGACTTTTTCTTCCACAAAGTATACAAATCATCTCTATTCACACAGTCCTACACAGATCAGTGATGAAAACTGTTATAGTGATTTTGGAGCTTGGTCAGATTCAGTTCATCCTAATTCAGTGCATAAGAGATGAAGTTTGATCCACTCCAGTATGAAAATGAATTCTGAGTGCAAACTCATCTACTTTGATGTTCTTAATTCTTCTATATCTCCTTCTTTTAAAAAGGTTCATATTAAAAAATCATATTTCTTTTCCATCCTCTTCTAAAAGGTCAGATGACCTTAATGCAATTAAGTACCACTCCTAGCTCTTCAGTTGCTTCTTGTATCTCTCTTCAACCATTCCTGAACTTAAATCATCCAAAGACAACACAAAGTCAATAGCAATGTCATCCAGCAGATTTAAGAAACATAAAAGCCAGCAGGAACATCTGTTCCTCACCCTGTGTCAGCCAAAGCAAGGAGCAGTGCAGTTCTTCCCTCCAAGCCTTCACCTCAGGCCTGTCTCACCTGGGGCCTGTGCCAGGCAGGTGCCCATGCCCTGTTTCAAGAGGGTTGCTAAAATGGCCTGGTTGAGCCCCCTGCAGGGGAAAGGACACATTTGGTAGCAAAGGAGAAATGAAGGGAACATGCATTGGGTGCAAGCAGCAGAAGGCACCAAGGATGGGACAAGGACATGACTGAAGAGGGAGATCTGCTCCCAAGTGACTTAAGTCAGGCAGAGCAGAACATTTGCAGGCTGCAGGCCTGTGGGGATCTAAAACTGACCCAGGTCAGCAACTGCCTTAAGAATGAAATGCTGCCTCTGTGGTCTCTCCAAAAATAGGAGGAATCATTTAGGTCAGACAGAAGCAGAGCTGTCTGAAAGGAATCAGAACTTCAGACAATGAAATAAACTAACTAGAGTAGGAGACTGTACCCTGAAAAAGCTGACCACTATTTGGATTCCATTTGTTTCACGAGATGTTGAGAACAAGACACAGAAAACTATCTGCACTTCCAAGTACCCTCAGAATGTTCAGGTTCCTTCACTGACAATCACATCAGGCCTACAATTTCCACTACTATCATGAATGAGTGGTTTGGCTGCTTAAAGAAACATCATCAAAGGTATTGACATAAGGAGGACCTGAACACCAAACACCTTCTATAAAATAAAGGAAACACAGCTCAGGGATAGTTTTTTTTGGCATGTAAGAGTTATAGAAGCACAGTAACAAATTTAAGTTATCAAACCCAATACAGCAGATAGTTTTATGTGAAAGAAATAATAAATTCCATCCTTGGCAGAGAGGATTGTAACTAGAGAAGTTAACTATGCTAAAGGAAAATCTATGGCAGAGCAGTAAATTGTCCAAAGCTCCAGTGTCCCATGTAGGTATGAACTATGTATTCTTTTCTGTCTATTGGGACCAAGTTAAGTGAGGAACAAAGAACATTGCTGGTGACTTTTGAGTTAATTTTTCATACTTGGCAGAGGGATCTTTCTCCTTTCAACTGACTGTGTATACCAACAGAACTAATGTAAAACTTTCAGAATTTGTTTTTTGAAAAGACAGAATGATGACAAATTCATGCAAATGAGAATTAATCTCTTATAAAAATGCAAATCGCAGAGGGTTAATACATTTTAACATGCCTTAAAATAATCTAGATAACATATAATTCCTCAATTTTTGGCATGACTTGAATTGAAGATAGATTATGAACTCATAGTATCTTTTAACCAATGAGAGTGGAGGTTTTTGCCCTTTTAAGCAACTATCTTCATCAGGGCAGTTAAGTAAATATTTGATAACATGAATTTTAAATCTCTTGAATTTAGTTAAACTCCTGCATATTCATGTGACAGTGTTCAGTTTTAAAGAAAAGCTTGACACTTTTTATCATGAAAAAACAGCAGAACATCTTGCATATTTTGGCCACAACTCCAAAAATATTTGTATATTCTTATCTATTTAGCTTCTGCTGAATACACATACCTGCCTTCTGATAAAATTTGCTAAGATTAAGACTAAATTTTAAAACAAAAAAGAAATATGCATGAACTTACTTTAAATGATTTCCAAAAGAGCTGTTACTCAAATAAAACAGTAACACTTGGATTGCAAATCAAGGGACAAAATTATGGCTGCCACATTTTTGGCCCCTTTAAATTAACTAGAAATTTCAAAATGCAATACTATTTACCTCTAATGGGTATGTATATAATTTTTAAAATTTTTAATTAAACAGCACTTATAGCATTAATCTTCTCAAAAGATCTTTGGTTGGCAGAAAAAATTGTTGGTTTAAAGGAAGAATGAAAAGGGCATTATACTCAGATATATGGGATCTGTGTACATCTAAATTTTGTTAACATTTGAGAAGTTAGAAAATAAATTCCTTCCCTGTGCTTGAATGACAGACGTTTGCTTTTTGCAATTATTTAAACAAATTCAGACAGTAAGTGTTGACAAATTATCCTAGTCCCTGCTAAAGGTAAAACAGTCAGGCATTTCTGTCTCCAAAGTCATTCCATATGCAAACATATTAAATTGCAATAACACTTTGAAAATGCTATCACTTTGTACTACCTACACAAGTCATCCAACACATGGAGCAATCACCAGCACAGCTGTGTAATCAATAAAAGAAGACTGTCCTTTAAACACTTACTAACTGTAAACCTAAGCAAGTTAAATATTAACATTATGATAGGCATGTAAAAAAGGCAAATCCAGAAAGTCGAAAGCAAGACTAAAGAGTGAAAAATACTGCAAAGGATCAATTGCTAAAAGCATAGTGGCTGAAAGATGGATACAATGTGGAATGAAGACACATCTTTTTTTCTTTTTTTAAAAAGCACAATGTAGAAACAACTGTTGGGGAAAGAAGCTTTCATTTTCCTTTTTTCTTCTGATTTCATCAGTGAACATTGCTTCTTTCACATACTCTGGAAAAGCATTTGATTGCTTTAATTTAAAAAAAAATGGTTTCTGTTGAATTATGTCTGACAAGATTCTGAAAGGTTCATACCCACAAACAAGTCAAGTCTTCTACCTTAAGGCAGGCCTGAGGGAAGAAGTAAGCTCTACTTTTCATTGCAAAGAGCTATTTCAAAAGCATATGGCAGAGGTGCCACCTGGGAATAACTCCCTGTGCCCCACATACCTAATTAACACGAGCTCCTGCTACAGTGGTATGCACAGAGAAGAGGAATGAATGACCTTGTTAGGTGAAGACACATAAAAAGAGTATGAGAGCAAGGCTCGCAGATGAAGAGAAACAGATGGAACTGTCAGCTGCAGAAGTGCGAAGCCCTACAAAGCAAGAGCATGGATAGCATGAGGAATACTGCTTGGGTTAGACAAAACAGTTCCATCTGCAGTCACCAGAAGACTTACTGACCTACATTTGGGATTGGTAAGGCTTTGCTGTGTGATATTTTAGTTGTACTTACTTTTACATGAAGTGCAGGGCTGTAATCTGTTCCTCTCTCACTCTGCATTGCAGCTACTCCTGTGAGTGCCAATACTGCTTTACACACTCTGTAGTCTACAACACAACTGCTGCACCATTCAGAAGCTCTTCCATTTCAATCCCCACCCCCTCAGGATGGCACAGTTTTCTCTTTAAGTAAAGAACAATTATTGCCAGATAATGGATTCTGTACTCAGCATCAAAAATTCTTGGTAATCAGTTCCAGAAGTCCTGAAGAGAAATAAAAATTACCTCCTCACATCATGAAAAAAGTGCAGGTTCTTGTCTTAACAAGGCTCTAATACCATAACTGAGATTGTTTGAATTTGTTTGGCTGACAGACTTGGGCACTTGCTGATTTGAAATCCCAAATATTACGTTGTTAGAAATCTTTTGTCTCCCACAAAGCTCTATATTTGTTGATTATGATGGCTGCTGTCTTTGGTCAAATACTCAGAAAGTTTTCATACAGAAGACCAAACTTGGAGGAAAAGAACCTGCTACAGCACATGATTGACAACACAGGATACAGAGAAATGCCTGAGAAGTCCAAGATGCAGTTATTGGGCCATTTGTCTATGTGGACAGGGCTAAAAACATCACATGTCACAGATTTCCTAAGCATACGAGAACAAAGGAAAAAAAATGATTGAGGACGAGAGGTAATTTTTATCCGCTAATATTTCCAAGCAAGGAACAGCAATTCAAATATGCTGGATACTTTTTTTTTGGATCCTGGGGAAAGAAGAGATAGACTACTAGATCTATTAATTTATATTCATGAAACATATTCCAATTACAAGTAGTTTCTGACCCTTTCTGGCCCCACAGCCATTGCAAGAACCTCTTTAATTACTTGCCTTTTTTGCAATAAAATACAATTAAGCAGCACTAATTATTTGACACAAGATATTTTAAGTATGAAGAGGCTAACCAGTTGCTATAACAACATAATTTAATGAACTTGACTGGCAGGTACTACATATTCTTCTCCTATGGCAGAACAGTTTTGTTCTGCACCACAACTTTCAAATGTATCATCTTTGTTCTAATTTGTTCCTACAATGAAATAGGAACATATTGAATAGAAGAGCGCTGAAAGAATTCACAAACCCATCACATTGTCACAGCATTTCACACTATGGGACAACGGATAAATATTAAGCAATTATGACAGAGGAGGGAAGACCATGGATTAAAATAAAAAAAACCTCTGTGGAAATAAGGTCTTCTTCTGAGGACAGAAGTCTGGGATAACATTATAAATTAAACTAGACAGAAGCAATACCAATCCAGTCAATAGTGAAGAGGATTTTTTTGTGATTAAACAGTGACTTATCCCTACACAGGCAACTAAAGATGCAACGATGTATAATTATTTCCTCAGAAATACTTCAACATTATTACTAAAAAATTAGAAAAAAAATCAAGTCAGATATCCAAAAAATTATAACAACTCTTTAAATTTCTTTATATGATTCCAGATAATCTTCATTGTGTTCCCCAAAATGTCACAGAAGGAAAGGAAGGCTAAGAAATTACCAAGTTGGCATAAGCATATTACATGACAGGATTGGGTAACTTCAGGAGCACATTTCTTCATCTTATAGATAACACAGATTACACTGTTCGCCACATGAATTTGGTCAATCGCTCAGATTCAAGTCTTATTTTTAAAGCAATGAAAAGATGAGGAATTCAAAGGGAATTCAAAAAGCTGCTCAGGTTTTACAGATACAAAAGTATCATTCTGTAAAGAGTTGGTTCTATAATTTTGAGTGCAGGAAGACAACACATGGGCTTCACAGAACCAGAGGCACTGTTTCATTCCAGCCAATTTATGTTGTTTATAATAAAATACAAGTAACATCTACAAGTTTCCTTACCTTTTCAGATGAGTTACCAGATACTCAAAATTTCATTTAAAGCTAACACAAGGTAATTATGTTTTTACCCAGAGTCTAAATAATTTCTTGAAAAAAGTCAGCTCTAATAATGAAAATTGATGGAAATCATTAGGCTTTTATAGCTCTATTATCTGTCCCTAATTACAACCTCAAATAGAACTGTAGGAAAAAATTCTTGACTGATGTCTTATATTTACCTTCACTACCAAAATTTCTTTCTTGATGACATTGTTTTCAAGTTAAACCAACTTGGGAATGAAACCAACACTCACAAGTTCTTTAGAAAGTCACACACACACCTGCCATTTTGTCAGTATCAAATCAATGGCATCTCTCCTTCTTTGAAGAAATAGGCAAATCCTAAACTCTTTCCCTCTGATAGTCAATGTTTGCACATTTTAGTATACAAGTATTTGCATTTGGATCCACAAATATTTCCAAAAGAGTATCTAGTTAAATAATAAATTAAGAAACTACTTAAACATTGAAGTATTTTAGTAACATTTAAAGAAGCACAAACACATAGAAATAAACTCAAAATATTTATTTAGTAGTCAAAATTAATTAACTTTCATTCTTCAAACAGCAATGGCATTTTTTGCTGTTGAATTTCATTTTCAGCTACATCATCGGGAATTTAGTAAAAAAAAATTAATAAAATACTTTAAAGCATAAAATTCTTACTCTATAAGAGAACATTCTTCAGTGTTTTACTTCCTTTTCAAAAGATTTTAAATCTTTACATAAAGTTCTTACTTTATTTTAAAATTTAAATTAATTTAATTTAAAATTCATATCTGAAAGTCTACGAAATATTTTTATATAGAATCTGTCAATATTTTCATATGAAAGTTCTTATTAAGACATACTGTATGAATTTTGGGGGTAAAGATTAGGGTAATTTCATCATTTTACCAACCCAGCATTAATACAGAAGACCAGCTGATAGAACAAATGCATGAGAATTAATCACAGGATTCATATTCACATACTATATTTAGATAAAGGAAAATAAAAGGATCAAAGAAGTCTTTTAACAGGACATAACACATTCATTAGTAAAGGATGAAAGTCACATCTGGGAGGTGAGTTCTGTTAGAATGTAGGATGCTGTTACTGGGTACTCTACTGCACCCCCACATATAGTGAAGAATGTAGCCCTTATGTATAGAAGTAATTTTTCTGCATGGGTCAGTATTGAAAAAATTGAAACTGAAGCTTTATATCTTTTTCTAAAAATAGCAAAGATGATGATTTTCATTAATGCAAGCAAACACAGAATAACTTCATGGCCTCTTAAACTTGACTGATTGCCTGCTTAACTTCAACTGTATTGAAAATGTATTTTAAAAAACTAGGCAATCACTGTATGCACAACATACTAATAACTTCTATAATTTACGTATTCCAAAGCATTCTGGAGGCTTATGAACCTTGCTGTCTTGATTTATCATTCAAGATAACCTGGTTAGACAGACATCAAGAAGCTGTTTTCTCATCACACAAAACAGAAGTTTTCACTAATGGAGAAAATACTATAAAACACCTCACAGGAGGCATTCCCTACGTGCTACATCCCAGGTTTCCATAGTAGAGTCTTGGACCTCTTGTCCAAAAGAATTTAATTTTGTGTATTTCAAGACTGCTTTGCAATGCGAATTAAAGTAACAGAAATGGGAGATGATATGGAAGACCGACTTCAAAAATGTGCTTTAGAACCAATGAAAATACACCACACTATTTTTCATTGTTTCTCAGTAAAAGAATAATCAGTTGCAATTTTTTTGGTTGGCTGAATTTTTTTCCCATCTATATGCAGTGTACATTTATCTTGCTTCCCCTTATTGCATTTTCCAAGTCCAGTATGAACAGCCACACTCTATTTCAAGGGTCAAGTCTAATTGAGTTAGAATTATAATAAGGAATTATTACCTTAATAATAACTTGTATCCCTCAAGATAAGTATCCTAAATATGCATGTGTAAGACCTTGATTCTGTTGCTGAATTGTGTCAGGATTAAGGATATCTCAAAAACAAAGCTGCAAAGTCAGATTAATCTGTGTTTCAAGAAAGAAAAAAGTGTTCACCTTTGGAAACATGAAACACACAACAATGGTGATACAGCATTACTTGCATTTGGAAGGCTAGGAAGTTCGATATTAATTCATAAATCACTGGGACACTATCAGTAGCTCATAAGCTCATTTCAATAGATCTGGGACCCCTAATGTAAGAAGGACATGGAATGATTCCAGAGGAAACCATGAAGGTGGTCAGAGGGCTGGAACATCTCTCCAGTGAGGACAGTATGAGAATTGGAGTAGTTCAGCACAGAGAAGAGAAAGCTCCAGGGATACCTTAGAGCACCTTCTAGAACTGAAAGGACTCCTAGAAGAAAGTTGTAGAGGGACTTTTGACAAGTATGTAGTGACAGGTAGTGGCTTTAAATTGAAAGAGAAAAGGTTTAGATTTGATATTAGGAAGAAATTGTTTACTGTCATGGGCTGAGGCACTGGAACAGGTTGCCCAGAGAAGCAGTGGATGCCCCATCCCTGTCACTGTTCCAGGCCAGGCTGGGTGGGGCTCTGAGCAACCTGGTCTAGTGAAAGGTGTCTCTGTCCATGGCAGTAGGGTGGGAATGAGATGATCTTCAATGTCCCTTCCAGTCCAAACCATTCCCTGATAATACTTTCAGATTCTGTAAAGTTCAGAAATTATGCATAGAAAACACACTGGCATACAATAAAAAAATACTTATTTCACTTTTTTCTCAGGGAAAAAAAAATTAGACCCTGAACACATTTGCTTGCTTTGCTTATTTCAGAAAGACACAAACTTTCTAATTCAGAATAAAAGCTTTACAGAAAGGATTAAAGATGAATTTCACATGGTAACTTTATGAGATTTGATTTCTAGGAATTTTTTTGTTGAATTTAGAAATGTTTATCTCTGCAAATCAATGTATATTTATATGACTCACTATATGGTGGTGCTTATTCTGAGTCTGGAAAACTACAAAGTGAAACACAACAGAGTAGAGATGTCATTGCAATGGCACACTCTTTTATTAGTCCTGCTCCTTTTACCTATTTTTAAACATCATGTCTCACCACTCCAGTTACACTTTAACTATTCTGTAAAATTTCAGTGTCTCCTCATTAGAATTTTCTAAGTCTCTTAGGGATTTTTCTTGAAGTGTTTTTCTAGTTTTAAAGAAATTTTTCTAAAAAGTTCTAAGAATGTATGCAACACTAAAATGTTCTAAATTATTGTATTTTTATGCTAAAATTCACAAATCACTAAGTATGTCTTGGAAAACCTCTGGAAGAGCTTGAGAATTGGAATCATTAGTAACCCAAGCATATATTAGAAAACACTTTAACATGACTGAAATGACTTGAATTTTGCACATAGTAAGTACTGAAAAAGTGTGTGCTCTTAAAAACAGACACAAAGAAAAGCACAGTACAAAACCAAGGTAATTTCATTTGTAGAAATCTAGGAGGGATTACTAGCCCACAATCAAGAAGAGAAGAAACTCATGGAGGGAGATTATGTACAGCAGAGGAAAAACAGATCAGGAAAGGATAGAACTGGGAGACCGAAAATTATAACCATCTCCAGAACACAGGACAGATTAAGGAAAAATTAACTGTACATAAGATTTAAGGACAAACATAGAAACATTAGAATTGAAAAATAATTAAAATACCAATAAGCCTATTTACTAAAATATCAGTACTAAAAAAGTAAATATACTTACCTACATATATTAAAAATAGAAAACAACAAACATCATCACTCAGTATATCAGATGTGAACAAAAATGACTCAATCTACATCACGGATTATGTTTGTAGAGACAGAAGAATAAAATATCTTTTTCATTACCCTACTCATAAGAAACATTAATGTGTAGATTGTGTGCTGAAATTTGCTGAAGTTCATGATGATTTTACAAGGCTGAAGTAGATGCTGAAAGGAAGTATTGCTCCAAATAGTTTAGTAAATCTAAGTGATTTAGTAATGAGGGAGCAGGACCTAGGGGTTAACTCACAGAACAGTTATGAGTTAAATGTTCTATTGCTGGTTTGCTACTCCTACCTCTCTTTTATGGTCACAGGCAACTAATTTATCAACATGGAATATCCCCAACATAAAACAAGGCTGTACTTGGTTTTACTAGACACATTGAAACTTCACACTGGATATCGTGCTCACTTGAATTACTTCCAACATTATTTTAAAGCCTTATATAAAGGGACTCAGGTCTAATTTGTACATACTGTTCATAAAGAAGTTCTGAAACTCTATTTAACAAAGGAAAAGGCCATGAAGGATTCAGCAATAATCCTTGTGTGGTGGAAGCCTGATTTCACCATGTTCCTCTATATAAGCCAAATAATTTAAAACTCCTTGCATTATGTAAATGACAAGCTAGTAACCTCTAGAAAACACTCTCAGCTAAGCAATGAAGCTGGGGAAGGATTTGGAGCACAGATGAGGAGTGGCTGAGGGAGCCAGGGGTGTTTAGCCTACAGAAAAAAAGAGGCTCAGGGAGAACCTTATAGCGGTTTATGAGTTAAATTTCTGAAACAGAAAGCCAGTACTGAAGGTTGAGCAGAAAACAGAAATTTGACATGACAATTGATCTGCTTGCTCTGTGCTACTTCCTTTTTTCTTTTCCAAATCATTAAGAATCACAGGATGGCTAAGGTTGGAAAGAACCACTGGAGGTCATCTCATTCAACCTCGGTGCTCAAACTCAGGGTGGTGTCCAGACAGCTTCTGAATAGGATAAGTACCCCATGAAAAAAGGGCAATGCTTAATGCCTAAGGTAATGCTTTATGGTAAGATACTTGCTGGTTGTAAAGCTTTTCAGTTTTCTTTTGGCCACAATTAGCTAAACTGGAGAATCTCTAAGATTAGCATTCAAGAAAAAGCTACCAGTTGCTGATCAAGCCTTTCACAGCTGGAGTTGTAGAACAGTAAAGGGTTTGGTTTAGTGCACTTGCACAGAAGAGGGAAAGAAGTTGGATCCTCAGCAAGAGTCTCAGATGACAGAAAACAGAATCAGACAGCAAGACCCTTCTTACAGTACCTCAGAGTGGCCCCCCAGATATTCAATATGCACTGAATGTGAAACTCAGCTTTAATTCACTAACAGAAAATTAAATACATCAAAGAAAACGCTGATGAGTGACATTCTGGTATTGGTTGTCCCAGTGAGGCATGTCAGCAAAGAGAATTAAGTAATTTGTGGAATGCTCCCCTGCTGAACCAGGTCATATGCAGAAGAGGACCTTGTAAAGGGAAGTATCTGGTCTGTTAAGACTGATGTGTCAGACAGGATAACGGTTGAATTTAAATGTATTTTCAGGGGAAATAAGAAATTTCTTGGGAGGGCATACTGTAGTCTAGTGGTTACACTCATTCTGTGATAGCATTAGTTCCTGCATTTGAAGTATCTAAATCAAAATACTGGGCAGTTTCCTTACTACAATGAGAGTATTAGTGTTTTTAATAAGAAAAGAAAAAAGCTTTTCTAATTTCTTTATGTCATAAAATTAGATGTACAGGAGTAAGTGAACAATCACATCTACAACTGTAAAAGTTCTCAAAGCCCAGAGAGAGCAGTTTAATGCAGAAGAGAATATCACTAGAAGAACCCTGGTAATTGAAGGAGTAAATAGTTCACAACTTTGAATCAGAAAAGAATATAACAATGTTAAAAGCAGTAGGTAGAAAGTTAAAGTAGTCTTACACCTGTAAATCCAGCACAATATCTTGCTGAGTTATTTCAGGCAAATCATCATAGTAAGTGTCAAATGGGCAGTGGTTGAAATGTACACATGGTCAAGGTAGTTCACGTTAGGAAAAACAGAGCAGTTGAAGGCTGCTGCAATGACAGTTCAGGCAAGCTGAAAGAACTGCATCCTGTGGTTTGCAAATGACTGTTTCAAAACCATGTGCACTATCTTCAAAGAACTGACAGAACAACAAGTTTTTCAAATAGCAGGGTTTAGAAAACAGTGTCTGAAAGACGTACTTGAATGTTTCTCACAGGGAAAACCTATCAAAACCAAATATTCATCTCACTTTTTGAGTACTCAAAATGGTACCGTGTAAAAATTTTCTCCTAGTGTCCTGTTTATCAACAAATGCATCTTGTAAAGCATATAAATTGCACAAAATAAAGTTAGAAAACCTAGAGCTGTCTTGTACAAGAGACACAAATAAAGTCAAAAGCAGTACACAGCTGTTCTTGTTTGTCATTTGGATATAACAAACCAGACCTGACAAATTATGATTACTGAAGTCTAAATTTCTATTCCTCAATGTCAATTACAAAGATAAATGTTCTTTTTAAAATATCCTGACTATAAAGATGAATACACAAGACCATGAAACACAAATTGAATGCTTCCATCTCCAATTTGCACATGGCCCAGTAACACAAAATCTGCAAAAAAAGCTGACCCTCTTAACACACTGAGCCCTGCCTTGGAGGTGCTCAAGTACAGAGCCTCAGACATTTTCACACATTTTCCTTCTACTAAAATCCTTTGCTACAGAAGACTTCAGGAAGAACTAAGTGCTCAAATGCTTTGGGAAACCTGGGTTGCAGACTGTAGAGATCATATCTAAACCAATGGGGAAAAGAGAAGGCTCAGGCCTTAGGAGTTCCAAATTTATCATATTTTCTTTCAAGAGCTGGTAAGGGACAGAGTGGTCATCTGTCATGTCACTTAAATATATCTACAAACTTTAAAAAGTACTGAAATGAATAATTAAGAAGTTCATAAATTTTGCACTACCCACAAAATGAATGTACTTAGTGTTTTTCAAATATAAAAGAAATGCATATTTCATTATAAAACAACATGAATTGTTGGTGGCAGTTAAGAGCTAGGTTTATGCATTATTCACTCCTGAAAATATTCATTAATTCAAAGATTGTCTGATGGTGTTCATGCCCTTCTGCAACACTAAGCCCAAGGGGGAATGAAGGTATTTCAAACCCAAAACTTGCATGTCACATGATTTTGCTGGCAGTGGAACTCTGGGAAATACCTGCACACCATCCAGTCACTGCCAGTAACACAATGACCTGCAGCCTACAGAGGGATCAAGTGAATATGGCAAAGCCATGACTGCAGGCAGTGTTTCTGCAAGCTATTCAGCCCAGCCCATACATCCAAAAGTGCTGCACAAGCATTTGGCACCAGCTGAGCATTCCCAGGTTGAGCCCCGCAGCTGCAAGGGTCACTTGCAGAGAACTGCAGTGCAGGGGTGCACTGGCCCATGAGTTTCTGTTAGCCACTTTCTGTCAGTGGGTAAATGGGAGCAGAGAGTGGCTGCAGATTAAAGTGTGAGCAAGTGAAGTGACAGAACTGGAAGACCATAACTGCTCTGGTGTAAGGGGACCAATCTGTGTGACCAAAGGATGAAGGCATGTATCTCCTATCAAGGGTAGTGCAAGGCAGACTGCAAGTAAATTGGGCATCCCTTAAGGACAGAACAGCTGTTACAGGAATTTTTGCCATAATTTTCTATTTCTGATGTCTCAGAAGTCTGGCTTTTTCTGACTTCAAATCCTCTCAAGAAGGAAAGATGATACCAGCAGGAATCCATAGTTCTGCACTGAATAAGGCTTTTTCATCAGATTATTAGACATATGGACTGTTTATCTGGCAACAGTAAGTGGTTGTTTTCACAACAGAAAGAAGGCACAGCATTTCACAAATATCTATGTGGTGACCTCTGCAGTTCATTTCATATACACAAAAATCTGTAAAAATAAGCAAGGCTGCAAAATTTGCTGATGATACGAAAATGCTCAGAGCCAATTAAAAATCAAACTTGACCAAAATGAGTTGCAGAAGCTCAGAGAAACAAATTATGTTGCAATAAAATGGCACCTAAAGTTGGATGCTAATAAACACAAAATAATAACTATGAGAAAAATATATGGATTCTGAATAAGTTACCATCACCCAGAAAAAAATTACCTTGGTGTTTATATAGGTTGTTCTCTGTCAGCATCAGTCTAGCACCCAAAAATTGCCAAGAAGTCAAGCAAAATATTAGAAATTAATATGAAAGGACCACAGAAACAGGAACTACAAGTGATAAATTGTTTCACTAACTTCATAAAGTATTTGTAATGCAGTTCCCAGTTCTGGTTACTGGAAGCTCATGATATCAAGAACATTTCAACAAATCATACAGCAACCTTCAGCTAAGAGGTCACATTTAACCAGCCTTTGCCAATTTCCAGCCAACATCACTGTCTGCTACACATTCCTTTGAACCAGGAAATAAATAACAAACCAGAAATCGTTTGTATTACTTTGCCCATAAGTACTGTAATCAGTTAGGTGAATGTAAAACTTATCGGGGTTTTAGCACCTATTTCAATTTTGTTTTCCCAGAGGGCAAATATGTGCAACAGCAGTAGATGAGGGAGAAATCTGGGTAAACGAAAGTCTGGGACAGTTCTAGGAGCCATGGTTTAATCTCCATATGGGAAAAAGCATTAACAGAACACGTCAATCAGCAACAAAGTTTGTGTCTCAGGAGGAATCAGAAAAGAGCAGATGAAATACTGAATCATATTCCAACAAGTGCTGGTTTGCTACATAAGCCTTGCCTGGAAACATACACAACTCCAAGGTGAATCTAAGTGCATTAATTTTACAATGTTTAGAAAAGCATTAGAAATAGAACCAAGTTCTTAATGTTAATTGCAGCAGGTCTGGCATCTTACTGCTCTAATTTGCTCAGCTGATTGTACAACATGCTTAAAGGATCACAGTTTCTAAAATTTGGTATAACATTAGATTTTAGAAATATACACATGCATATATACTGAGAAATGCCTTAATAAGAGAGCAAGCCATGATTTATCATTTATATATGGTTCCTATAATACTAACTAGCCACATGATCATATTTTTTTCTGAATTAAAGTCTGTTAAACTTTGGCATTTAAGAACATTGATAAAATGGCTAGTTTTTTTAATCACTTATGTCATTTCAGCAAATCAACAGAGATAAGCTATATTTTCTAGTAATTTGTTACTTTTTTCACTTGTCCTATTGAGAGCATATTAATTTTCAAAGCAGACTGTTTACCAACTGGCTCTAAAAAAGTCACTGCCAATGTAATGTCAGTTAATACATAAATGGATTTGTTACAATGATTTTAACTTCTCTATTAAAAAACAGTTACATCAGAATGCTTTTCCAATCACTGTGATAAAAAACCAGCAAACATTATTTGCAAAACTCTAAACATAACTTGAAGAACATATTAACATACTGCGGCATTCTAAAACCTTATTCAAGCAACCTAGTATCATAAATGTAGGTAGTACTACAATGGTATCATGGTTGAATATTATGGTTGGAAGTTCATTGAGATTTGCTGCAGAGACTTCATAACTGCAAGTCGTGAGCATGAGAGATAACTGACACTTCATGCTGTGAAAGAAATGCAGACTGATAAAAATACTGGGAACTTGCAAGTGAAAGTGAAAGATGAGAATTCTTTACTTTTGTAATGAAAGCAACAAAAACTCCACAAATAATAAGCACTTCAGAGATAACAAAGCACACATATTTCTTGCCCTTTGCAGTTTTAGGCTATAACAGGATAATCTTGGTCTTCCTGTAAGTGCACAATCCCTCAAAGTTTCATCTTACAGTAATAATTAACAAAGCAACATTTCAGGATAAGATATAAACCCATAAAAGAATAAAACTGTTTTCCTTGCCAAGAAGACCAGGTTAATCCGTGAAATGGTACATATTTAAATACTCAACTGGTACACCACAATTTAACCCCACTTCGTGATCCCTCCAAAATGAAAACACACCTATAGGACTGACCAAGATTTTATTGGCAGCACCCGAATCAGCTACTTTATCAGAATAAGTAAAATGGACAAAAAGATAAATGAATCTGCACTAGTACTTTGTCAGCATAAAGCTTTACTGGTTAAGGAAGTAACTTTTATCACTCTTCTAATATTTTAGGCAATCACCAACCTAAAGATTCTGTGTCTTCATGTCCTCTGGAGTAACAATTTTTGCATCAGTAATATCTAATCTGTGCAAATTGTGCAATTTAGATAGATTAGGAAAAGGATCAAAATCAAACTGCGTCCTAACTATAAAACTGAAATACTTCAATGCCATTCTCTTTCTTCATTTCACTACAGAAGTGTAAAAAAAGCCCAGTGCTTTGAAGTTCCTTTACATTTTGTGCAAGTGAGAAGAGTAACAAAATAGTTAACTATGTAAACATAGGAAATTAAGATTTTCAAAATAGAGAAATAGAATTTACAAATGTATTCCAAATGAAAACCTGAATTTGGGCAATCCAGTGCAGCCAATTTCTTTTCTGCTTACAGCAACTTAAAAAACAGATGTATGCAGTCTCTCTCATAATTTTTAGACTTAAGCAAAAACAGATTCTAGAATCCTAGCATTGACCAACTACATTTTGTAAAAGTCACAAAGTCTTTGCTTCTTACACACCCATGTCTTAGCAAATACAGTGTCACTGTCACTTGCATTAACAAGCCTT
Source organism: Aegithalos caudatus (assembly GCA_013389925.1). Classification (NCBI taxonomy): domain Eukaryota; kingdom Metazoa; phylum Chordata; class Aves; order Passeriformes; family Aegithalidae; genus Aegithalos; species Aegithalos caudatus. Next base: position 45,720 of record WEIU01015882.1, read on the forward strand.
TGCATTGCCATTCCATCCATGCTCTATCCAAAAGCAACATCACAATGAGCTTTTCACAACCTTTTCTGCAGTATAGATCGTACAATGTAGCCCCCAATAAATCTTTTAAATATCATTTCTTCAAGATGCATTTCCATCAACTACCTCTGAGAATTTTGAGAATGTCACTAAGTTATGAATTTTGCTTAAGGTTATGAAAACGTGGCAGCAGTTATGGCCTCAGGGCACACACACTCTGCAGTTCTCTGTCAGAGCAGCATCTGCTCTCCAAGGCCAGGTGCAATAAACAACCATTTGCTGACCAGCTACTCACAGGGAGCAACCTTGGACAAGCGCTTGCTACATAAGACAAAACTCATTTCACTTTTAACTCTAAATGTACCATGGAACTGGTATCCTCAGACCAGGTTGCCTGGGAAAGACACAAAGGATTAGAAAAGGAGGGGTTATATAATTGCTCTTTGGTGAGAAAACAGCAAGCAAACCATATTTTATTTCCTAAGCAGAAGGGTAAAAACTTTGTGCAGGAGGGGAATAATGAACTTCTAGAGGCTCTGACATTATCTTCAAACAATACTTCACTGAGGAAAATAAACTCCTAAGAAATACACAGACATTTATTATTATGCTCTCTGTATGTTTCCTTTTCTAGCTAAAGTGGAAGAGTGTTTGTTTTCTTGGACCCATTAGCAAACCCAGTGGGTGTTTATTTGTTCATTTTTCCTCTAAATAACACAAATATCTGACAAGACAAACTGCAAAATGAAACTGTACAGCAGGGGCTCAAGAAGAGTCTGTGCTAACAATGAATTTGCAGGATTCATACACATCAAGGAACTTAGTTGCAAAATACAATCCATTACCAGGGAATAAACAAGGATCTGCCTCCAAGAAAACTATCAGGGAAGCAAGGAAAGTGACAGCACTGTAACCAACCAAGACCCAGCAAAGGTAGGAGTACAAGGATGATGGTAAACTTCAAACCCAGCAACCTGCACATGCAGCAATGGAAACAAATGGTGCTTGTGCCACTTTGATTGCCTGTCCAGCCTTTTTGTCTGCAGTTCCTGCAAAGACTGTTACAGGTAAGACCCTACTGCAGTAACCTAATTTTTCTGTGAAATCCGTGAAGAAATCTCATGCCATTAATTAGAACTGCTGCAAGTTGAAAGTAAACATCTCAACTGATTTCAGAGAGTTGGGTGAGCTGTACTGGAGGACTTACCTGTGTACTGATTCTATACCATAGGAACAGGATATTACAGATGTATTTTGGTATTACTCCACAGACCTCACCTCCCACTCTCACCCCTAGAGATAAAAGATTTGGTTACAGCCCACATGAAAAAGTTTAAGTACTTGGCTGCACAGCAGATGCAAGCCAAATGACCACCAAGTGGCATTTTACACCCTGCACTGTTTCGGATTTATAGTTTTTGTAGTGGCTTTGGAACAAGAACGACCTGCTGAAGTCAGCTCCAGCCAACATTTCACTGGTTTACCTACAGTCTTTGTATTGGTTCCTCTTTATTTACCTGTTGCAGATAAATCTTAAGTTGTTGCATAACAGATTTCACTTAAAATGTTACTTAGCAGAGTGGCTTTTATTTATTATTTATTTATACTTTCAATTAACTCAGGGCCAAGAAACCAAAGGTAATTTTCTAGCAACAATTGCAGTGTAACTGAAGTTTTTGTTGGGACAGCCTCAATGGTTATAGATCTCATTTTTGTTGCAGAATATCTCATCTACTAAGAGAAGGGGGTTCTTGTGCTACAATTTCTTTCACAGTTTACACTGGGAATGTTTTCTCTGGTATCTGCAAGTATTTTTATTGCCAACTCCAAACATTTGCAAACTGCAACAGATGCTTAAAAAGTGCTCAAACAAATATTTACAAAAAACTCTGAGATCATTAGTTACTTTGGGTGCAGAAAATTTCCATTACAATGGTGTACCAAAGAGGAAGATAAATACTCCAGGACATAAAACAACTTTTTTTTTTTAGAGAGTTGAATCCTACATTTTTATGCAAAATTTTAATATTTGAAATCTTAATATATGGACTTTACATTACACTGAGGTTTGTGCTTTTCATGCATGAAGCTAGAAAGAGGACCTATGTTAGGCAATATTATTTTCTGTCTTTAAGTGCACAATTGCATGCATGTGCATGGATCACGGCAATTTGCCTGAACAACAATCTGAATCTTCAGCTGAACCGACATTTTGGTAACAGTGTGATGGAAATAACAGTACTGGACTAACCACAAGAAAATGTGACATCAGAAAGTAAAAAATGCAAACTATTAACATGGTAATAGTTGCTTGAAAATTCTTGAAAATTTGGTAGGAACTTCCCATAAATGCACGGATCCAGCTTGTATCAGTCACTCACTCAAAACCCTAGGAATCCCAATGAATTTATCCTATAACAGTAATACTGATTAAATACTTCTTGAGCTCTTTACTATGTATGGTATTTTAAAACTTTTAGGAATATCTTATCTGTCAATATTTTACTTTCTACAACTTCTTAATCCTTAAATACCTCCCTATTAGCCTTCTATGTTTTTATCTTAAAAAAAAACCCAAGCTGCCAGTGTCTAAGATTAAATAAACCATTTGGTTGAGGAAAAAAACATTCAGCCAATCAGATAAAAATACAGTACCAGGCAAAAAGTTACTACATTTACTTAAGCCCTCTGTTTTGAAACAGTGATTCCCCTAGAGATGGTTTTGTATTACATAGACCTGTAGAAAATCCCTAATCCCCTCAAACCTTCCTGCTTTTCGTTATCAGCTTCTCTGTGATTGTGCTATAGTCTGATGGTTGGAAGTCTCATCCTTGACTTAATGACATGGAAAGCTAAAAAGATGCCCCCAGACCTTCCTTTTCAAAATGGTTGTTTTATCTGCTGAAGTAAATGATAAATATTCCCTAAACTATCAGAATTTATTTGGAATGATGTCTCCACTTTTACATTAGGCATGTAGTCCACTTACTCCTTCCATATCCCAACAATAAGGCTAGTTAGAATTAACAAGTATTGGTTATGATCCAGCCTGTTAATAGCAAGATTGATCCATGGGGTGTTTTATAGCTCGTTAAAAGTTTATTAGCTATTGCAGATCATCAATAAAACCTGCTTAATTGGCTAATTGCTACAGCTGCTGCACTGAGTGATGCTTGCAATTCTTCCCATGTTTAGAGGAGTGTGTTCTCCTGGACTCTGCCTGTATGATATTCCTTTAACAGGAGACTCTTATTGCAGTTTTGTGCCCAGTGACAACACACATCACAGTTTTTACATCTTAACAGTTCCTATGAGGAGCACTAGATTAAGTTACAGCTGCAGTCAGAATAATCTTTTTAAAATGTGTGGAAAATCAACAAATTTAAAGCCTTTCAAGTGTCTTGGTTTGATAAGTAGTAACCCCAGAAAGTCAGCTCTGATGAGCTGACTAAGGATTACTATTTAGTTCAAGCCATTTCACCATCTCATGTGGCTCAGCAAGTACTTGCACTGAAAAACATTCAACAACAAAACATTTGGCCAGCTGGAATTAGAAGAACGATGCTATTTCATAATTATTATTAGATGCAGTGTAACTTTATATGAATTCTATTTCAAGAGATAAAATTATCATATTTAATGTGCAGAAACTTTTCATTTTCTCCATAAACCACTTTTTCTAATTGCTTGTAATATGATAGTTTTGTTTAAATACATCATTAGTGCTCCCTAAACCAACTCTTAGCTGTTGCATGTGAACAGCTGACTGCTGTGCTGTACTACAGCTGTCCATATGACATTACCAGCTCTTTCAACATTGTCAGAACAACCCAGAAAGTGAGTGCAACATAATCAATATCATCTGAATCTTACTTGTTAGAACCTGTTGAATGCTGTGTATGTTTCAGCACTTCAGACTCACACTAACCGAGGACAGCCATTTGTCAATACGCTTTTGGGGCAGCTGTGCTCAGGTTTTCACCAGCAAAAAGTACAGGCCAAGTGCTCTTCTGAAATGGGGCTATACTTGCAGAAATTCCTACGAAGCAAATGCATACAGTGTTTACTTATTTATTCATTCATTCATAAATTCCTTCTGTAGATATTCAAACACTCTATCCCTGAATAGATAGAAGCCCCCAAACACTGCTCTAAAGTATTTCTACAGGACACCTCTGTAAAGTTCTGAGTGGAGAGCAGTAGTAAATAGTTGAGAACAGCTTGTTATGCCTGGGAATTCCTTTACTTACAGCTGTGGAAACTCAGTAAAGGGAGGAAGGGTGTTCTTAGCAGGAAGTCCCTCTGGACCTTCCAATTACTCTGCTGTCTAAGGGTAATGTAAGATAGCAAAACATACAAACACAGAAGAGGGATCTAATTCTGTAGTGATCCTAGGTTAATTTTAAAACTGTTTGTCACTTATCATTGAATTTTTAAGGTTCAAAAAGACCTTTAAGGTCATCAAGTTCAACTGCTAACCTAAAGCTGCCATCTTCAGCCCTA
>WEIU01015882.1:59130-74554 GCA_013389925.1 Aegithalos caudatus
ATGCACATATGAATGTGGTTTAGTAAAAGAGCTGTTCAGAATTGTACACAATCATTGGATTAGCAAAAATTGCCAGGTTATGAATGATTCAACCAGAAAACATCACTAATGGAAATACTGGATATCTTAAAGCTCAAAGCTGCAACAATTATTTTGCCAAAGTTGCAGATCTAAAGGACAGGAAACAACTAGGAAGTAATTTCCAATTTTCACCTAGGCAAAACACATGGCAGAGACCTGCTATGCAATCACAGTTTACACACAAGCAGATCACCCAGCACACATTTTAGAAGCAAATTCTCCTACAGGTAGATTATGTTTAGAAGGATCACTCAGTAAGACTGGAAATGCCAACAGAAAAACATACAAGTTAACATACAAGTCCTGATCAAGGTATCTTAAAGGACATGCTTATTTCAGGTAGAATGTCAAGTGTGCTAAAATTTGCCTTAGGAAACATCTACAATTCTCTAGCATTATTTTCAATGTTCAATATTTTATATGGATTCATTAAGTATGGATTGGTCACACAAGGACTTTAAGTTTCCTTTGTAACTAGCTTAAACACCATGACTGTTAACATTAATAGGTTCAAAGCTTGCTTAATACTTCCAAGCATATGTGTGTAAAGAAAACACTGGTCTAACAATTACTTAAAAGAAAAAAAAAAAAACAAACACATTTTCAAAGGAAACCTTTTTCTCCAACTTTCCCAAGTGTTATACAAGGGGTCATGATGCCCACTCACATATATGTAAAGCAGACATAGCTCTTGTAAGAATGAGAGCAGCAGTCACAATGTATGATCAACATCCCATGCTTTCACCGAATTAGAGTGCTTGTTGTTTCACTAACATCAGTTACAGAACCTCCCTAACTGCAGAAAAGCACCACTAAAATAATGAGGAGCTAGAAGGAGAAAGAAAATTGTGTGGCCCTGTGATATTGAGAGGTCATGGCAAATTTAATCAGCAAGTGTTGCCAACAGTGCTATATCCCAGAGCTCAATCTATTTGGAGATAAAAGAATATAAAATGAAAGCTAAACTGTGACTGAACAGAGAGATTGGAAACAACCTCCTTTCATTTTCAACTGGCCTCTTAACCAAATGTACTGTGTGCAATGGTGACCTTACCCCCTGAAGATAATGCACTAGGAAATGGGCAAAATTTTTTAGAGCATACATTAAGGAACCCTTTTTACTGCATCTTTCTAAGTGTATCAGTAATAGATGCTGGCCCTTGGAATACTCACTGCAATTTCAGAAAATGTTTCTTAATCTCTGATACACTGGTTTCTTTCATATGAAACAGGAAAAAACCCCAAACCTCTAAAACACTACAGAGAATCGCATCACCTTCCAAAGCATTCCAAAACTACAGAAGTAGAGCATCAGCAGGTGTTTATATTAAAGACCTTTGAGACTTAAAGTCCTTAAAACCATATTAGCAATCATGTCATTCAATATCAAATATCAAGGAACTTTACAAAAATAACACTCTGAAATGCAGCACACCTGTGCAAAAGAACACATTAAAGTAATACAAAATCACGCCAACCCTGGCAAAAAAAAAACACTGCTCACATAATGCCCCAGGATAAGAGTGTGAGTAGAGAGTGACTTTGCTTTTCAGATTTGTTGGAAGCTCCTGGTAAACCCCATTCTCTAGAAACTTCCAGAGCGAACCCAAGTTTCTATTTGCATATAAAGTAGACAAAAATTATTACACTGTGAACAAGTATGATTTTATATGTCATTATTTTTAAGCCATATGCTGTATTACCTCCAGTATTTAGCACCTGAGAAAACAAAAACCTCTTGAATTGAAACTCCTCACAAATCTTTTGGCAGCTCCAATTGGTTGTACAAAGGCACATCTCATTTGTGACCTTCAAATTGTGCAGATCAGGAATTCCACATACTGAAAAGCATGACTGCAACTAAGAACCACCAGCAGACAGAAGTGATCTCTTCCCTTATAGTTATTCTACTGAACAGTTGCTCTTCAGTTTAATATTCCAGGGAAAAGTTTCTTGGCTTTTTGTAAAGAATAATAGTAAAGCTACCCTCAAGAAAAACCCAAACCATAATAAACCTGAAAAAGACCCTCACTACAAATATGAAACCACTGAACAAAAGCAACTGAAAGGTATTTTCATATTTGCTTTGTCAAGATGTACAACTTCCTGTAGCAGAAATCAACCCTGTGTTTCTTCACTAAATCTGTAAAACAAATGCAATTCCTGGCTGGAATTTTCTTTGAAGAAAGCTATTCTAATATCTTAACTCTAATCATAGCCTAAACATTTAATATTCTAACATCCAACTCTTCAAAATAAATCTTTTAAATTAACAACAAAACTGAAATTATACTGGCAATAGCATATAACTGGAAATATACATACAGAAAATTTCTTCTCTACTGAGTGTGATTCTGGAATCACTCAAGTGTTTTCTTGAAGAAGCACTGAAAAGAAATCACGCTGTTGTTAACTACTTATTGCGTGCACTGATCTTTTTGTTCTTATTTCCTCAGAGACTATCATTATACATAACAAGGATTGTTTAACTTCCCTATAACTGCGTTTCCTTATTGATCTTTTGACGCAATTTTTCAGATGCTTCCTAAAAGAAGAAAAAAAATCGAAATCTAAATTAAATTATTACTTGGAACATAGCTCCTCCAAGCAAATCCTGGAAGCAAAAGGTCACAGTTTACTATTACAGAAACTGTGGTGGCTTTCTGTATTTTAAAAGACTACTTTTTCTAATGATGGTGATACATTTAATTCCTGTGAAAAACACTTCTAAATCCATTACTTCTATGTTTTTCATCCAGATAGTTGATTCAGGAAGCTTCCAAAGACACCCCACTTAGTGATCTCACAAAAATATATATATTCTAGACTATTCCGGCAGGTGAGGATAAAACTTCCTCAGGGGAGACTGCAGTGGTCTTGTTCTGACATGACTGAACACACACAATTGCAGGACTGACATTCAGGAGACCAGTGCAACCTCGGGAACCAGGTGCCAGTGACCAAAAGACGAACTGCCATACAATGATGCAGCACACAAAGTGCCATGGGTTGTAGAAATACTTGGTAAACAGCATTCCATGAGCGCTTCCTAATGGATAAAGAAGCACTGACATAATCTCACACCATTCCCTTTTGTTCTCTTCCAATATCACTGCTCACAGCTGAGCTCTGAATTCCCTTACAAACTGTGACATCTCTTTTGACTGCCCATGCACAACACGCTGCAGCTGTGCTGTAGCCCACATGGAAGAGCAGTAATGGGTAATACCCCGAGGGCTGCACCTGCCTAAGGGCTTTCCTAGGGATGTCCTTAACCCAGGTCACAGGGAGGCAGCAGCCTTCCCTACAAGGAGGGTCTGAGCAGCAGCTGGACAGGATTTCCCTCAGGAGGGAGTCACCTACACTATAGCCCATCTTTTGTTCCTTGTGGAGCTGGTCACCATACAAGTGCCAGTGTTCAGCAGTATCTCTGGTGTAGGTGGGCCATCATCCACATCATCCTTTGACTTACCTTTCACATCCAGAGCCCCACCAATGTTGTGTACAAGCATGTGGGAAGGTGAGGGGGGCAAAGAGGGGTTTGCTTGCTGCTCCAAGCAGGGACTTCACTCTTTTTGTTTAAATTACTGTCCCTTCTGCATGTCAGAGGAAGAACACAGGATCCCCCTAATCTCGTGCTTTTTCTCCTGGCTGTTCTTGTTACTGTCTCAGGGAGAGCAGAGCATGGATTTGCCAGTTGAATTCCTCATTTCCCTACTAATGACCCCGTGTTCCACTCTTGTACTTTGAAATAGCAGCCAAATGTCTTCATAATGGTTTCTGATAAGCGTGACTCTGCATAACAAAGTACAATGTCTTTGAAAATACTGTTTTCCATTTCAAGCAATGACATTAGGCGATTCAAAAGCATTATTTCATGCTTCTTATATTAGCCACACAAAATGGAAATTTCTTTTTTTGCTCACAGTAGCAGATGACTACACACAAAAATGTATTGCTAGTAAAGGGTCATTTACTTCTTGTTTTATGGATTTTAACCAGGAGTCACATGAAGCTTGAGCAGAAGCCATGTAATATGACTGATGTAGAATGAATTCCATCTTACTCAAATTATCTTGCAGTCTTTATTCTCATTAGAGAGGAAAACTCCTGAGTCAAAAGACAACAGAAATTATATTGCATTTTACCTTAGAATATGAACTCTGGAACTAAACCCAAGTGCTTTAATATCTGGATGCATTTAGACCTGCTCAAATAGGATTCAATATTCTTCTATAATTAGCAAACTCTGTATAAGTTATCACTAGTACAGAGAAAACTCTTGAAAGTCTTATTATATTTATAGCCTAAAAGTATACTGTATTCTATAAATGCAGTGCTCTCCACACACAGGTAGAAAACGTTGCATTTTTTACTGCAAGTGTTTCTATTTCTACAATTATAAAAGCTTTTTTATCAAACAATTCTTTTTGGATAAGTAACATTTTTGCTAATTCTAAAGGGAAAAGCACCTAAGAAGTCACCACATCAATGAAATGATGGAATGGAGCCAAATGAGGAATCTACTATTAACTTCTAGAATACAAAATGTTAATTCCTTAATGTTAACTGGCCTTTTGGGATTTCTAATAAGCTGAGTCTAGCATGCTGTGGGATTTTAGCATTGACATGTTTCTAATGAGAGGTTAATGAATCTAATCTCTCAAACCATGGTAAAACACAAGACTGGGAATCAGGGAGCCAGTTCTGACAGTGTTTGGCTGTGTTCCAGTGGGGTTCACTTATTCATGAAGAAGCATCCATCAGATACTCTACTTCTTACTGAAACATGAAGTGAGCTGGAAAAGAAAGGTCTCTGTGGTGTAGAAGGAACTGTCAGCAACCCAAGGAAAAGGCCAAATTAAAATTAAAATTCATTAACCTTAGCATCTGTCAAAGAGTTTTGAAAGGAAGAAGGAAAGAAGAAAAAAAGAAGGCTGACTACAGTAGTTTGAGAGAAAAAAAGTTACAACTTTTTACCTGTTTACCAGAAAACTGTCTATTACATTGACGGCCTTAGTTCGCCAAGAACAGTATTTCTGATAAACAGAAATAATGTAAAATAGCTAAGTACCATTCTTCCTGACTCATCTACCTGAATGTGACACATTTGAATGTGACAAGAACACCATTTTTGTCCCAAATTTGCATAAGGTCAAGGAGAAAGCATCCCACCACCTAAGTCCACCCATCAAAAAGCTATTGCAACATTCCCTGCAATCCACATCCAAAGCATCACAGGGAGAAATGCACAGGCATAAGTTACTTTAAACAAAATAAGTATACAATTCACAACAGACATGAGAAGTGAAGCTTCCTGCTCCTTGAGCAGATGAAGTTTCCTAAACCTTCAACTTTACACAGATTCTCTGGCAACCAGCAACTAGTTTGTGGTAGGGAGGCTTGTTCTCTTCACAACCCTAACTTAGCTCTGCTATATTCAGAACAGTTTTCATGTCTTTAAGAGCTTCTTCAAACATGGTTTAAAGTAGTTCATATATGCAAAAGGCACCAAAAGGTTGTAGATGACAACTGCATGAACAAGTTGACAGAGACAGTAAAAATTTATTTTCTTAAGCAATTTAGAAAAAAAAATCTGGATGGCAAAGTGTAGAATATTCAGGATATGAAATTTATAAAAGAAAACCAAACCAGTATTTGAACACTAACATATATGCAACATGCATAAGCTTCTCAAAAGCAAATAGAACTCAGTGAAACTTCAAGAACTTCATGATGAGCTAGTATTTTTCACTAGTAGTTCAAAAATCACTCCTTAGCATCTCGATACATAATTTACTTAAACTCTGTTCTTAGAACAGCCTTTTTTTTTCTTTTCAGACTACTCTAATGAATACTTGGATTTTGTCTTCATACATCTAACATTTCCTAGCAACTGAAAGCACAATTCTGCACTTTAACAGTGCCACAATATGGGTAAATAAATAAATAAATAAATACATTTCATGCAGTTTCTTCAGCCAGTCTCACTACTTTTCAAATAATGCAATATTTCTATGCAACTGTGAGTGATTTGCATCCCTCCTTCATCCCTCTCTGTTTAGCTCCCTTTAATGTTTTTTCTGCCTACAATACAGACCTTTTTTCAATACAAGCAGGTCAGGATGATCAAAAGCTAAATTATAGTCCCAATATTTTATCTATATCTCCGATTTATTTTAAGATCAACATGCTCATCTTCCCCCCAAAGAGATCTTGGATTCAATATTGGATGTTAATCTAATTCACTTTCTTTGGGAACTCTCCTTATTTGGATTAGGTAAATTCCAACTCTGGCACCAGGAATGTTCCTTTTTGATGCTGGAACAGTGGGAGAAGGTTTAAGTAGTTCTGAAGGCAACACACTACCTGCTTGAAGCATTTTTATTTGAGAACTTCCTATTTTAATGTTTCTAAAATATTTAGAAATTGGAACTATAAATAGTACCACTTTTTTAAACTATACTTTAGCACAAAGTAGGATAAGAGACATTGCATGGATGTGGCAAACTTTCCATGAGATGAACATATAAATTAAAATATACTAGAAGTATTAGAGATTTTGAATAAATTGCTGAAAAATCACAGATCAAAAAGCTAGCCTAAAAAGAACAACTCGTAATGAGAATTACAGCACTGGTAATGATATTGGACTGTTATTTTTTTCCAGAAAAAAAGAAACCCATTAAAATGCACCTCCAATACTGGTACAAGACAGTATCATGTATCCTTCTCCAACACAGATTATTCTTTCTTGGATGGACAACATTCAAAACTTTTACTCTATAAAGTAAGATAGAGAAGAGGAAAAAAAAGATAAATAACTTGGAATCTCCACAAAGTAATTTCAAAGGAGGTGAAAATATTATAACATCTCAGATTTATCCTTGAACACATAGTTTTGAGATAACCAGCTCCTTCTACTGCAATGAGGACACTGTAAAATGACTTCAGTTATAATGGAGGAAATTGCTACCAACTAATCATGTGAAGGAAGATAAAATATCAAATGCCAACATTTTCAGAAACACATTTTCCAAATCCAAACCAACATTCCTGGTTGCACAGTATCACAGGATTGTTCTTAATAAAAGCCAAAAAACCCCCACTCTACAAGAAAGTAACTCACTTGACAAACTCTAAATTTATTTCATTCTTTTAAAGGCTCTAAAAGGTCATATAATCTCCCTTCCCATAAGCTATCAAGTAAGGCAGGATATTCTGATTTCCCATTATTTATTCTCTGCCAGTAACTCTGGCAACATAAAGAGAAGGGGACAGAATTGCTATCCAATGGGAGGCTGAGTTCTCTGGCTCACTTCATGAGGTGATTCTTGCATTGTCTCTTGCATGATAAAAAATACTTATCTGAACCACTGTTAGTATGAAACATGTTTAGGAAGCAAAAGTTCAGTTTACTTTCCATGAGAGTGATTTTTTTTTTCCCCAGCAATCGTGGTAGAGGGTTTTGCTTGTTTAACAGGCTCCATATTTGCCATTTTTCCTCCCTGTCAAAAATCTAGCCTCCGTGCAAATTATCTGAAGAGAAAAGGCAAAGTGACTCCATTCATGAAGACTGTCTTAGTTTATGGCTAAATGTCAACAATTAGTAAGGGTTTGGAGCTGCAAGGTGGAAGCAAGGTTAATAGAGAAAACCTTTAAGAGAAATCAGAGCAATCAGGAAGAATGAGAGAAAATGTTAATTAATTAATATAACTGATTAAATGTACATGATTAAAATAAGTCAAGAAACTGGAAATCATTGAAAGCTATTACTGTGTAAGGTGAAACACATTTTTTCCTTCAGTGGAAAGATCAGATGTTCCTTCCTCAAAACCAGCAAAACAAAACAAAAGCACAGCCCAGCTCAGGTCTCCAGCTGACAGCCAAATATTTATTATCCTATTACTGTAGAGTGTTCTTGAATTTTGCATTACCTATATTCACCATAGCTCAGAAAAATGGACCACGGGTTTTTTAATTTTATGGTATCGTTTCAATTTTAGATACAGAATCACTACAAAAGCACAAACTGCATATTGAAATTAATTCCAAGCTGTTCCATCTGTATTAAAAATCTCAATAGTTGCCAAAGTTCAAGTGTAGATCTCTTACCAGTAATACTCCTGGAAGTAAAATACATACATGTTTGCTTTTCTAACAGTTCAAATAAAGAGGAAGAGGTTAAACAAGCTAAGGTTTCACAGTGAAGTCAACAGCATTGAGAAAGGAAATGAAAAAGAGCAGGTATAGATCTGTTAAAATTCTGCCTGTTCACCATTATATTCCTTCCCTTTTCCTATAGAAACAGAATCTTGATTTTTTTTTTTATCTTATTAGCTAAAAGAACAGGGGTCTCTCTCCAAGGATGCCACTTCTGAATAGGTTTTCCTATCATTTGCTTTCCAAACTCTAGAAAAGTTCTAGTCTCATACAACATTTTGCTTTGGAGGCGATGGGAGAATTTCCTGCCCCGGTACAGCACCATTAGTTATCAGGCATATTGAGGCATATTAAATACAGATTAAATAAAAATACTGACAAAGGAAAGGCAAATATTTGCACAGCACTGCTTTCCTCAGATACCATACTGGCAGTAGCCAGTAGTGAAAGACTGTGGGCCTCAGTCTGAGTGTCCCAGCAAAAAGCATTTTGAAGGTGGAAAGCCAAATGTCCCAAGGTCAGGCTGTTTAGAGAACAGCTTCATCTTGGAATAATTAAAGCTGTATTTAAACATAAACAGACATTGCTTGAAGGAGGTGGAAAAGGCAAGGCAGATCATTTAGTTAAAAGCATAGCTAAAGGTGATGAGAATCAGAAGCTCTGGTCAAAGGTCTCAAATCCATCCCTTGAATTTGACACCTACTTCAGGACAAACTGAGGATCTGGTGCTGTTCCTTTTTGTTAAAATAGTGGAACAATAATTCCAGATATGGATTCCATTGATAAATGATTGGTTTATTACTCTATTAAACTTGGAGAACATGACTACAGAAGAGTAGTCATTACATTAAAGCTATTAAAGTGGCAAAAAATTGGAGGAAAGAAAAGAAAGGAAAATGAGGAGATTTAGTGTGATTGCACTAGAGCATTATAACATGGTCATCCACAATGTACCTCACACCCTAATACTACAACCACCAGGGTTTTAGACACCCTTAAAAAGATAAATGTCTTTTTATGGCAAGATGCTCCAAATTTTAACAGCTGTGAAAGATTACATGCAGAGAATCACTGCCACATACTGGAATGAGCAGCTGTATAAAGAAGTTAAATTCAGAATTTGAGCATTTTGCGGTAAATAAGTATATAATTCTATCACTTATGCCACTATTTCACAGGGTTTTTTTTCTTTCTTCATGGCCCAGCATCTGTGTAGAAACTGTCAAACTCCTTTCCTTTTTAATCAAATATAACTCAGACTTATTTCTGCAAGGATTTTTCCCATATTTTTACAAATTTTGCTAGTTCAACTTACCCTTAACTGGCTATCAGAGAATACAACTGGACTGTGGAAAGTAAAGTCAGCTTTAAGACTGACATAATAGTATGGAATAAATAAATATACCAGCATTTTTCAAATTACACATTCATATAAATAAAGGAAAGTTAATTTCAAAAGCCTTCTCTCCCTGTTCACTCCTCTTGTCTTTCTTTATGTGTGATTTTGCACCAGCTGAGGACTCATTTTCACAAACAAGTAGTTTTTCTTTGGATGCAGGTTTTATGTGTAAAATATGCTAATAGGTAAATGTCAAATGTGTTTCTCATTCCTAATAACAATCAAAAGAAAAGATTCCAAGCTGAAACTTTAATGTGAAAATAAGCTCTGGAATAAATTCATTATCCTGTGAACAAAGAGTCTCATTGTCTAAATCAGCATCTTTTAAAAAAAGATTAAGCTCAAGAAACATGCTATTACTAAAATTCAGATACCAAAGAAATCAAAGCTGCCAAAATACTTTAATTGCAGACATTTCCAAACTAATGGAGAGAGGAAGAGAAACATTTAAACAGCAGGCAATTTAAAGTCAGAATCCAAAAAATGCTCAGTACAGTGGCCAAAATATAAACAATCAAGCAGCAAACATGCCCTAGATTAGCTAATAGTACTCTAGTGGATTGTTTACATGTTCTGGAATTTGGACACTAAGGTAATGGAAAAAACAATTTTGGAAATAACTCATTCTTAAAAATTTAAACCCTCCATAAGTATGAGAGTGAATTACACTGGGCTGCTTCAGTGGTTTTTCTACACAGAATGTACATAAATAATAGTGCCACAATTCTAAGGATAGCTTCCCATCAAACCATGTGAACAGAAACTCTAATTTCAAATGATGGCTGTCAACACGTAGCAGAGCAGAAGAGGTGATTGTAAATTGTGTCCAATGCAAAGAAGGGGATTCTAGTAACTAAGTGCAGTGAACTTAGAGAAAGTGAATGGAAATTATTTAGAATGGAAATCTGAGCAGCACGTGTGAAAATATGTACATTAACGTCATTTGAAACAAATGGCCCCAGGTAATTTTCTCCATGTCATTTTTTTCCATGCTCTAAAACTACAACTATTTCTGATGACATTTATTCTTCCTTACTGCAACTAAAAAAACACATCTTTTCCTGCTCAAGTACAAGATTACTGACTTTTTCAGAACAAATTGTTTAATCTGTTGCCACAGACTCCCTACTGTTTAAATCTATCTACTAATGCATTTGAAGATTTTATGTTCCTAATCCACTCCTATTTAAACACCTCTTTCTCACAATACTATATAAAAGATTCTAATAAAATACTATTTATCCTGGAAGACACTTCTGTACAGAGTAAAGGATGCATCAGTCCTGTATTATGCAGCTTGATAACGATCATTTCATGAAAGACTAATGGCAAATGGTTTCTTTGCAAATTAACAGTGGTTTACTGTAGGCAAGCTCATGATTCAGTATCAGATTTTTGCTTTAAAAACCCACAGATTTTCAACTATTCTTAATACATCTGCTAAATAAATGCTGCCAGTCAGGTACAGGGTTCCAGGCATATCTTATTCTTAATATTCCTTTTATGGATTTTCTCAAAGAATACTCTAGGGGTAAGAAGCAAGATGAAAACTCTTCATTTTTGGAAAGAGGTTTTCAGATTAGATTGAAATGTATTGGTGGAGTTCCCTGTAAACTCGACAAATTGCCATCAGAAGTACAGGGCTTTTTTTTTTTTTTAATCTGAGGAAAGACTAAATTTACATTATGTTTAGCAAGCACCTTAGCTTCTCCTGACTTGAACTTAACTTGGTTTACTTAAGACTTTGCTGCTTTTGGTGGACAATTTTCATCACCACATTCATCAGGTTTCTTTCATGATGAGATTTGTGAGGAAGAATTAAAAAAAACAGCTAAAATACTCTAGAATATAAATCAGAAAAAGTGTCCCACAGATAGAGCCATACTGGCTATGTCTTTAAATGTGTTTGTTGCCCTTATCAACACATAGTTCTAAAAATCCTAAAAATGGCATCTTCAAGCAAGGCTCACATAGACACTGATACTTAAGATTGAAGCAGTTGCAACATGATACTCATTTTACACATAGAGATACTTATAGTACTGGTTTTCAGGGTCAGCTCTAAGAGAAATACACATGACAATTTCCCATTCATCTCTAACTATTCTACCCATTTTCCTGTCTCCTAATTCATGTTCCCAAGGATGCATACATCAACAAAACAGGATGGCTCAGGAGTCCTTCAATATGCAAACTCAAATATAGAAACAAAGCCATGAAAAACTAAGCAAGAACGCCTGGACTCAGCTAAAACTTAGTGTCCACAGAAAGACTAAAATTCTGAGGAAAGTAAGAATTTTAATTTCTAAGTAGCCAGCAATCAAGGTGACATGAGACCCCCACATCATATTTATAACTCAAAGTTACAGTGGTGACTCCAGAGACACCATGCTCCCCTAATGCTTTCCTCATGTATTCCCTGGATAATGAGGGCTCAGCAAGGGCAGTTTGCAATGACCATACTGGTTTCCCAGGTTTGGTAAATAAAGGGCTCCCTAAAGATGCAGGACCCATTGATTTCTCTCTGTATGCTTAACAATCCACAAATGCTAAAACCTAGGACCAATTCAATAGATTATTATTAACCACAGGCATCTTAACTTCACTTCTTCTGTCAATAGTAAAATACATTTCACTTCTATATTGAGTTTGCTCAAACCGTGCAGTGTCTCTTTACTATAAAATGTAAATTCCAATGAAATTGGAAACTACACATTTATCCATTAAAACACATTCAAAGCAGTGCATGAATATGGAAAGCTTCATTGATTTACACATTTCTGGATTTATGGCTCCAAGTGAACAGTGTACAAAGCACAGATCTCTAACTCACAACTCCTTCTCAGCTGGAAACACCTTATTTTCTTAATTTACTAGAGCTCAAAGCCCAGGACTCAGGGACATTTGCTTTCCTTCACAAGGGAAAAAAAATTGTATAATATGAATGTCTCTAGATTTGGTAAATACAAAGAAACTTTAATGATAAGAAAATCTCCTTTAGGTTTTAACCATTGTAGAAAATCATTTTATATTCAAAATTTCAGTCACCCTCTGCCATCTACACCCCTATCCTGCATTAGAGGCTGGCAGTAGGACTATCCCCAATCTCACACAACCTGGGGCACAGAACTTAGAGGCTCCTCTTGAACCCTCTTGCCTGCTCGCTCACAAGCAGTGAAGAGGATTTACCTGCTCTAAGCCAGGCAGTGCAGTTACCTTGAACCTCACAGGAAATACCACTCTAGAGGTATTTTCTTTTTCCTCCAAAACCTTAAGTACAGGTAAATAACAAAAGGCAGAAGGTACTTGCAAAAGGTTTACAAAGATGTAGTGCATGGAGAGATTCTTACTTTTTTCAAAGACAGTTTCTTTCTAAAATGGTGTAACAAAACCATGTTTTGTGTTGGTTTAAACACAAGAATTACATACATAAAACTGTAAGAAATGGTTAACTATATGGATATACATGGTAACTAAGCTATATATTTAGGATCTGTAGATATATTTTTGGGCATATTCTTGTAAATTTCATTGAATTTCCCAAAAACTAATTGATAATAATTTTCATAATATTGTATTTTTAGTAGACATAGTATCAAAGTCTGCCTGGATTTCCATTTTAGCCATGAACAACACTGCATTCCAGCAACATTATGAAATGCAACTCTCCTATTTTTAGAGCTCAAAATCCAAAAACTTATTTTAGGTAAAAGTTATTACTCAACATTTTTAAATCAATTTTCCTAATGTGGGCATGAATTAATTTAGGGTAGAAAAAAACCCACTTTGTTTGCTGCCATTACTAATATACTGAAATAGCTCATAAAATCATAAAGTAAAAATTTATTGGACATTGTACCACTACTGAATGTTATCACCAGAAACCTTATTCAATCATCTGCTGTATAATTCCAAGTATAAACAAGCTGTTTGCACAAATCAAAAGCTGTTAATGTTGTGGAACACATTTGCACTTCTATTACTTCAAAAACTGTATAGCTATATGCTCCATTACTATTTCCTGTAAGTACTACTTCAAGGCCTCAAAGCCATTCCTAAATCTTATATATTTCCACACTGGCTCTTCACTTGGTTATTGAGTCCTTCTGTTGGTAATTTGAGCACTCTGAATACTTTGCTGCTGTGATTGCTACTTTTCTCTGGAATTGCAATATACATGCACATTTATTCCCGCCCTCTGAAAGNNATTCTGCCTATATCAAAACTCCCAGCTCACATCAGGATGGAACTTTTACAATAAAAACTAGCACCACACTTTAGTCTGCACCGTGGAGCAGTCTCAAAGTGCATAAAAGGGATGCTTTTGTTGGATGAAGCAACTGGAGCAGCACTCAAACTGCTGATGAGTTCCAGCTCACAGGACCAGACCTGAGTCACCTCAAAGGAAAAAGCTCCAAAGACTCATTGTAAGCACTGGGTCCCCAGCAGCACTTGTGTGGCAGTCAGCTTGACAGCAAACACGTAACCAAGTAATAAAGATGTGACTTCACAAAGAAAAAAGCAAAGAGCTGTGCTTTATCATGGATTACTTTAGATTTCAGAGCTTTCTAAATAAAGCTTTGAAAATAATGCTCTTTAGCAAATGAAGGAGTATACAGTTGTCTTCCTATAAATTCAACCAACTGAAATTACATTTGAGTTACCAAGAAAGTGCATTTAAACTTTTAAAGCTATGCTAATGATATTCAGATCACTTTCAATAGGCCTATATAAATTTATATAGAAACTTGATTTTAATTCTGACTGCTTCCCCAACAGTCATGGCAATTCAATTCACTGAACAGATTAATGTTCAAATTAGATAATGAGGACTGAAAAATCAGTTTAAGATCAGAGAAACTCCAAACTACTTGTTTTTAAAAGAAAAGCATGTTAACTAAAGGGCCCCAAGCATACACTACACATCAAACAATGCACCTCCTTGAACAAAATACAAATCATCTCACTGCTGCTAGTTTTCTAGTAAAGAGAACAGGCAATCAATCTACAACTTCAGGATATTTTGTAGTTGTTTTGTTTTTTGGGTTTTTGTTTTTGTTTTTTACTTTGGGGAAAGGTAAAAAGCTCTCCCTGTTCAGAAATATATCCAGGTGTCTGGAGCCAACACCTTAGCCCATGCATCCATGTCAGTGGTGGGTAGGTCCCAGGGCAGCTGCCTTTTAGCTCTAAAAAAGGGTGCCATGCCTTCAGAATCCATAGATTCCCAGAGGAATCCATACTGCACACAATCCAACAGGGAGCACAGTGCATTGACTCAACTCTAGGTACGAAGTCACTGAGCATTTTCAGGAGGCCCTTTTCACAGTCATTCCCAACGGAATTGCAATGGAACTCCACACAAGGATCATCTTGTGAGGGACAACCAATACCAGGAAAAATTAGTGATTATCCTTTCAGCACTGAGCATGAGAGGATGGAGCAATGGGAGCTAAGGGATTCATAGTGGAGTGATTTGGATACATCCATGGTGCCATCTGCTCTGTATTCTTTGTTAATCATGATGTACCTGAAGAGATTCAATCAGAGCTAGGACTGCCTTCAGGTCCACCATTAGTGATCTCACAAGCCCAAATAAAGCTACCAAAGCAACGAGTTTATTTCACTTCACACCAGGCACAAACAGCCACATGCAAATCCAGGAACATAAGTAAACTTACCTTACAATAAAGTTTTCCAGCTCTTAGTTTTAGGTCACAGAACTTTTTCCAAATTTCATCATGCTAATGATTGGAGTAAAACAACATGACAGTAAAGAACTAT
>WEIU01015882.1:78236-118917 GCA_013389925.1 Aegithalos caudatus
CATTGCCTTTAATTCACAGCTAGCAATGAAGTTTGTCAGTTCTCTTTTGGCCCAGGTCATAATGGATATAGATTTTAGATGGCATGGAATGAAAAACACCATTACACTGCTGTGTAATCAGCCAGGAAAAGGCAAAACAAAACTGCAACTGAAATGTAATGTCCCAATGATTAAGAGAGATTCTGTAGAACAGATAGCTAAAGACAGAAAAAGTACAGAGATTGAGAGGCTTGTTGACCTACTGCAGGTCTCAGAAAGGACTCAAAGGTAAAGACCTCAGAAAGATGAGTCCATTTCTTAAGCTTCTGAGGATAGCAAAAAATTATTTACCCANCATTGCCAGAAGCACTACAGGTGATTTGGAGAATCACAAACAGACCACCTTTATTTCCAGCCTAGGATTTCATAAAAATTATGTCACAATGAAATATAAACAGGAATGCAGCTTCCCTGCAGCTAACCAAACAGTACTTGGTTGATTAAAGCACCAGAAAGTGCTGTAATCTCTGTGATTGACTCATTGTATTAATAAGTAATAGTTGTGACTGAGCTTTAAGAAACAAATTGTTGCTGCAAATGTAAATTGTAGTTCCTATTGTAACAACACCCAAGGACAAACTACATTGTGCTGCTGTAGGAGAAAAATTGTTTTCATTTCATTTAATCTTGAGATATATCTATGCAGATACATATCCATGCAAGCATATACATATATACCTTTTACTTCTTATGGTGTGTATGACAGAAACAGGATATTACATGGAAAGGTTGTATATCTTCGCAAGTACTTCTACCTTTAGATTACATTCTGCAATAAAAAACCACTGCCAGATGATATGTTATGCAAATAGGAGTTCTACTATCAATTACTTTATGAATTTCTGGACTGAAAAAAAATGTAGTGAATGAAACCTACCTATGTTTAACATCTCTTTCCATCACATAATTCCTATCCTAAAGAAAAACATCAACACGAAACCAACATATAGATTTCTGCATTCTGTATGCAATCCTATACTCATACTTCACTAATAATCAATTAAGGTGCATAATACACTGACATTAAATAACTTTAGAATACACAGTTTGCCACTGAATCTTGCAATTCTCCATTTCTCTTCTTAGAAAGGATCAGATTCCAATGAATATGTTTCAAGAAGAAATTGTGCACCTTACTGTATGCCAAGGAGCACTGACATGCTGGAGACTTGTACTTGGAACAAATTTCATATGCAAAAAACTTGAGCAGAAATCTACAACAAAGAAGTTGACACACACCAGACTGCACTCAACTGAATAGACTTTGAATTAATTTTAATATCAGTAACTTTAGCTCAGCTTCATTATCACTACAACATATGGACAGCGGCCTAAAGGTGAAATGAATCAATCCTTCAGCACTTTTTGCAGGTCAAAGGATTTCCTTACAAATGGCCTTACCAATTAAGTGGCAGAAAGCTTATTTTACACTAAAGTCCCTTTTTTCCCCTATTTCTTTATGTCAGAAATTTGGCCTACTTTAAAGCTCTTTTACCTTGAATCTATTCTAGATTCAGGGTAAAAGATGTAAAATCTAGTATTTTACATTACTATATGACATATACAACTGTGGATGCTTAAAGCTGTATTTCTGGAAAAATAAATGTAACCATTAACCAATGGGTAACACAGCAAAGGGAAAATTGATGTGTTTTATGTATGAATTCAAAGCCTCTTAAAGACTTTGTTCAGAACCTTGCTTCTGGTACATATCTGGAAAACTACAATCTCATGATCAGTCAGTAAAAAATATTTTAACAGAACCATACTGTGTGCCAATGTCCTACATACAGGTAAATAGCCTATTTCAGTAAAACTTGAAGCAATCATACATGACTCTTGGCTAGGATATTTTTGTCATTAATTAAAAAGCATAAAATAATATCATAATATAGTCCAGAAGAATCTATGAAAAGTAGATGCCATCCTAGTGCACAGTGTTTTTCAAGTGGAAACAATTTCAGAAGTTGCTGTTCAGAAAAAAAGCAAGCGTGTTTTATTCTGCTAGATAGTGCTGCACTCCACTTACAAAAGGAGCTGTAAATATTACAGCAAAGCTACATAATTTTGCTGAGCTTGTATAATTAGGACCGTAAATCAACAATGCTTTGACTATTGAGTATTCTTCCTGCCTAACCACCACCACTAACTCTACAGAAGTCCTTCTGGAATAATTGCTAAATACCTTTCCACTGTAAACAATGGCTTTATTTTTCCCCTTTTCTGTTATTCAGTCAGATTCAGAGATCAGCACTGGAAGAAAACTGTGTCTACAGTATTATACCCCTACAAAGAGCAAGGGAGAATCAGGAAGAGAGCAGAAGCAGGTGCAGTGATAACAGTGTTTGTGTAACTGTAGGCATGGACACAAAGAAATTCAACTTTACCTTACACAGTCTACCTCAGACAGTATTTCAATGTCTAAACAGCAATGTGTTATACATTCAAATATAATGGGGTAATGAACTCAGTAACCTGTGAAAGTGAGAACAGTCACCTTATGTGCTTTGTTTCTACTTGGCTTCACTCTATTTTATATCTTAATAACAAATTTCAGAACAAACCTGATTTTCCTGTCAAATTCACTGTTTTTTCTTGTTTTTCTACTGGCTTGATATACCATATCCTGACTGTATTTCTGCAAAGCTCACTGTAATAACAGGTGGTTATCAGCCAAAACTGAAAACAACCATTTTCCTCTGAGAATCAATATAAAATTTCAAGCTGGCTTTGGAATATTGGTTTTATCCTGTTACAGATTTTTGTCTCCAGGTAAGCTTATTGCAGCTTTTTCTACCAAAAAGAAACTTGGTGGCATATTGCTGTTGGAAACCAGTATCAAATTTCAGAGTAGCAGGTAACAACTTCAGCAGCTGAGAGAAAGAATCATTAGGACAACTGCAGGAACCCCCAAAGTGATACAGAGCATAAGAGAATACTGCAGAATATTTTTAATAATAAGATGGCAATGTGAATGTACAAGCATGATTAGAGGAAAGAGGGAAAATTACACAAACCATTTTTGCATAAGAGTTCTGACAGGATAACTGTGCCATCTATCTGCATTTCTGTTTGGGGAACAGAAGTTACAGGTCTACTCGTAACAGCTGAGCTACTATTGCATGTGCAGATTTATCACTTTTGTCATTTCTGTGTTGCTAACTCATCCATATTTCTAAACTAGAATACTTGAGAATTTCTAATTTTTGTGAGAATATATCATACAGAAGTACTTATTATTCAGAGAAGTCATACCTGCTGCCAAGGATTGGCTCCCCAGAGGTTCCCATAGCAGAATAGTCCATGCCATAGAAATTCAGTCCTAAAAGTATTTTATTCCTCCATTTTGAATCAGGATCCAGTACTTCAACACAAGCTCGTACCCAGGGAAGAGGGGAATTTGGACCAGGTCTGTCAAGTTAGGAAAAGTCAAATAGGTTGTCAGAAAAAGTACATGCTCATACTTAGCCTTCTCTTTTTGAGTGTAATTTTAAAGTGTAATTTTAAAGAGAAAATTAGGACACACAAAAATCAATGGAGATGAACCTACAATTCTGCCAAGGTTAAATCCACATTTTTCAGTAGCTTGAAGTGCTGATACACAAAACATGATTGCTCCACTCTAGGCTTTTTGATTCTATTCTGAGGTGAAGGGACACAGAATTCCTTCCTTGGGGTAAGAAATGGGTTCCTCCATGCACATTGTTACTGGGCCTTGCACAATGCCTACTCTATAATTCAAAACTCTGTACAACTTCAGTTTTTTTCTTCAATGCTTCTACTGAAAACTGGCAAAATATACTGGGACAAAATCTATTATTTGCCTGCAGAAGGAACTATAAAATTAATGTTTGGTAAGCAAGACAAGTTTCAATGATAGGGTAATGCTTATCTATGGGGGAAAAAAAAACTTTACAAAGTACCTAACAAAAAGCTACATGAAGAAAAAGACTACAGCCTTAATGCACAGAGTAATTAAATTGTTATGTATGTAACATCAGGATATTGTGCTCATTCCATTCCTACCTCACTGGAGAGGAGAGCAGGCTCAAACATTAACATGACAAAAGGCACTCACTAGCATGGTGATGGGAAGAGCATATCCCAGTCTTACAAATATCAACATCTGCTACTCCTACTAATTATCTGCCTCGAAGCCTTCATGATACCTGTGCCATTAAAACTCAACATTCTAATACAGCAGAGTAATGTTGCTGGCAACTCTGCTCATATTTAAAGGCAAATGAAGTATCAATTGTTTAAAGCTAATTTGTTTGACAGTGTTATTATTAGTAGATTATTAGTTTACCTATCCTGCAGAACTGTGCTAAATAACTCAAAACAAAAGAACCCGGCCTGTAAAAGAGTAAAGTGTCAGGTTATCCTTTTAAAATGATGCCTTTTTAGCTGGAGTACAAAGTCTTTGATAATATCCAAACCCCACATACAAATTGCTGTTAAACATATACTGAGTTATCAGCTTCTGGAAAAATAATTTATTTTAATTACCAATCCAGAACTTCCGTATTAAGTACAAGTACAAAGCACTATCTAGTTTACTAGAAAAAAAATGAACTTGTACTGTAGATTTCACAGACCTAAGCAGCAATCAGCCCCTTCAGTGATCTTTCTGATGTCAGATGGAGCCTTACCGATGTGGTGCTGAGTAGTCATATGTCATGAGGCTGAAGCTGTCTACTGCTGAGGCCAACTGATCAAATTCTCTCTTTGTGAACATTCCCGGCTGGTTGGTCCTTTCCAAACAAAGCAAAACAGAAACAGGAAGGGATAAATTATTACAATAACCATGTTTATTCTCTCCTTTGGGTTTCATACAATTTGATCACATCAGAAAAATCTTTCATTATGAGGTGGCAAACAAAAACCAATATATGTATTTCAGTGCCATTTTTGTAATAAACAGCTAAGAAAAAAGAAATCAATGCTATGTAGGTGGCCAGTGGGAAGAATAATACTTCCACAGCACACTTACCAAATAAGCATTTCCAGCATGGCTACAAGAGTGATTATAAGGGCTGAGGACTAATCAAATTGTCTTAGATAGCAATCAGTTGAACTCTAAAAGCTTTTACAAAACCTTTAATTGCTTGGGCAGTTGAACTGGTTTTGACACTTACAAAACTAAGTTCTCTCAGGTAAACTTGAATAAATGGATGGGTGCAGCTGTTAATAGAAAATATAATGCAAAGGTAATTTTTTTATTAACCTCAAAAAGAACAATTTCAGTTTATACCCTACTTAAGGAAGAAAACCTGTTTTCTTTAGACAAAAACAGATCCACTTCTTTATTTGGGTAGGGGAGAATAAAGAAGAAATCCATTCTATGAACTTTTCTAGACAAAAGTCTAGTTATGCCTTCAGTATATCTTGGTATGAAATACAGAAAACCATTCTTCCCCCCCCTTTCTTGCTTACTCTTGATTTATAAATATGGACCTGGATTAATATGTACTTTATTTTCATGGGTGAGGGGGTGTATATTTTGTCTGTTTTGGACTCAGGACTTCCTTCAATCATTCAAGATGGAAACAATTAATTCACACAAGTTGCCTGAAAACATTGAATCTGTTTCAAAGAGAATTTGTAATTTCAAAATAGCAGCACAAAGAGCACAGCAGGGAACATAAGGCAGCCTTAATCACATTGCAAAGATGGACTGGACTAAAATAGAGAAGCTACTGCCAGAAGAGCTCTGTCCTCAACCAGAGGACTCTGAAGCATGTTAACATGAGACAAACAGGTAGAGAAGCAGGATATTATCCCACATAATCTGGGACAGCAGCATACACCGGGAGACATTGCAAAAGAAGAGAAAAGGGGAAAAATGTAATTTAACAGCTCTAAACTCTGTGGTGCATCTCTGCCATTTAAGAGGCAGACTTACAGAACTGTACAAGATGCCTCTAGAGAGCAGAGAAGAGAGGCTGGAGAATCCAGACTTTCCCAATAATGTCAGAAACTGCCACTTTATCTAGAAATTAGAAGCCAAGCCTTGTTTTTGCAAGGTATGATTTTAAAACCACTCACGTTCCATCTTAAAAACCAAAAAGATGCTCAGTGACAGATGCAAGTAATAAACAGAAAAATCACATATTTTGACCTTTATCCCTTTTGGATCAGTGTGCAAATTCTACATCCAACAATATGTGCTGCATGGATCACCAGAGCCTAACAGTGTTTTCTAATCAGTTCACAAGGACACTTTGTGTTCCACTGCATAGAGAAAGAGGTGAACAAAATGCAGGTTACAAAGCAGGGCAGATTAAATCACACAATATTCCTGTCAGATTTTCAGAACCAGTGATATACTGGTCACAGGAAGGACAAATCCCTTTCTTTTCTCAAGGGTTGTAACAAATTTTTTTTTTTTAATCTTGACTTCTGGAGCCTACTAGTGGACCTCAGGTTTTTTTTTTGTTTTTTTTTTTTTTTTTTTATAGTTATCTGCTTGTGATGTACTGCAATTGCAAACTACAGTTGTTCTACAAGAATTAAAATAATATATACATCTTTGAAATAATGCCATGGCAACTTGGATGTCTGTAGGCAAAGCAATTTCCCAGTGCAAACTCCAGAAAAACACATTTTCAGTAAATTGATTGTGATTACTCCTGAAGGGAAAAACATAAAAAGTAATTATAATGTGTATTAGATATTAGGGCAAGTTGGATTGCTTTATAGATTTAGCCAAGTAGTACTTTAATGAAATTTGCATGTGTAACTTATGAAGAAACCCACAGGTTAAAATGGATATTGTCATTTTCTCCAAAGCAATTTTGTAACTCAAAGACTTCTGTAACAAAGGAATGCCATCTGAGTGCCAAGGGCACAAATTTCCAACTTGGAACAAAGCCAGCAGCAATGAATATACTTTGTCCATTAATGTATAGCGTTAAAACAGCAGAACTCCCCAAAAAAACAAGCACCACTCAGCAGTTCAATGAGTACCACCAGTCAACTCTGCTCTAGTCAAGCATTTTGGGGAACCCCAATGGAACAAAACCAGGACTATTTGATTCATGTGTTTAGAATCGCTCTGAGTCAAACTGGCACTCAAGGATAAAACCTAAATATTTTTTTGACAGCTATTATACTTCCAATTGGAGGTTTTCCAATCGTTCTGATATTTATGTAAACTTAGCTTAAGGGCTGGTATGTTCTACTGACTACTTTATTGAGAAATCCAGTACAGAAAGTCAGGAGACTTGGCACAGAATATGCAAAGTCCATGAAAGCAATACTTTCCAAGTCTAAGCCAAAAGCTTGTCACTCTTCCAAACTTTGAATACCATTTCCAAAATAGTCAGTGAAGTGGCAGAAGCCTCATCATAATTTATTAGCTCTGTACAATATACGTGGAATCAAACGTGCTAAATTGGAAGGGACCCACAAGGATCATCAAGTCCAACTCCTTGCACAGGACACCCCCGACAACCTCCCAATATACCTGACAGCATTGTCCAAACATGTCTTGAATTCTGTCAGGCTTGGTGCTGTGACCACTTCCCATGTTCCCATGAAGAACCTTCTCCTAAGGTTCCAACCTAAACCTCCATAAAGACCAAAAAAAGAGCCTGTACTTAAAGTTACCCTACTTTTCTAAAACACTCAAGCCTAAATCCCACTGTCTTGGAGAGAATTCGGCATAACTTAACCAGTTTGCTGAATGTTTCCAGTCTGCTAAGCTGGGACAGACCCCACTTTCACTTGGGATTATTTTTTTACCATGGCTTAATTTTAAAAATTTCTAAATAAGATTAAGAGACATTGCAGAAGAAGAGGCAAGAGCAACAATTGAGTTTGCTCTGCAAATCTGCTCTTAAAACTTCCACTAGTCTTGAGCAAACCAGGGCTCCTCTCAGCCTGTTTGCAAGACCAGGCCCAAATTCTTCTCCCAACATCCTGAAACCCTCCCAGAGCTGGGAAAAGGATAATGACAGAAGAGAGATGGAGAAGGAGTGAAGACAGGATGGAAAAAGGATGCCCCAGGTGGCACAGCTGGTACCCTCAGCCCCTCAATCCCCAGCCCTGGAGCTCCAGCAGCCTGGATTGTCCCATGCCAGGACTCACTCCCTGGGGCAGCACTGTTCCATGGTGAAGGGGACTGGGGAGGTCACACGAGTGATGGGCCTGGTGACACTGCCCTGACCCCATTGGAGTGCAGGGCACTGGGATGAAACCAGTTTCAGCTATGGATATCCTCAAAGGGCTGAAATTCCCAAGCATTTCTGCTAGTATTGCTATTCAGCATCCAGGGGGTTTTCAGTAATTTGGATTGAACAAAATACATGAATATGAATAATAATCAACTGAAAAACTGAACTACATAGTTGAATCTACAACCAAGCCTGCTCCTCCTCAGTGCATGCCCCAATGAAACAGACACTGGGAAGAAAGGAAAGACAAAAGGACAAGACTGATTTTTCTGGGTTTGCTGAAAACCATTGCCTTACACTATTAACAAGAACCACCTTTTTTTAACCTAAGTTACTTGAAGGTTTTTACTATCAAGTAGGCCTCAAACTTACTCAGGCAATGCCTCAGTTACAGGTTTGGTTTGCACTATTACGGAGAAAGCACTGGGGGTTTTAGCTCCTTTCAAAGCAGTTTCAATGTGGCAGCACAATATCATGCCTCAACCTATGCAACCAGGCATTATATTGTATTTTTATCTCTTCTTTACCCAATATGCTTTCCATTTTTTTCATGAAAGAGCTTCCCTGGCACTGAAAAATGCTCTGATAAAAAGCAGATGCAAAGCTAGGAAGTGTTCAGATTTGAGTCATCACTCAACCTACTTTTCTGATTAACAATTCAGGATCCAAAAATTCATCTTACACTTCATGGTCTGCTTCCAGTATAGCATATGTGGTTTATTTGCATGGCAAGCACACTTCAGGCAGGGGAAACACCTAAGCAAGACTATACCAATGCAATGTCTGAAGTGCATAAACAAATCTCCATAAGAAAAGACATCAAAAGTGTGATAGACATCAGTTCTGTCACTAAAAGAGTGACTTGAAAATGCTCAGACACTGGTAATGAGGATGATATAAAATTCCACAGTAAAAGGAAAATCAAACTGTATCTTGTATCTTATATAATTAATATTTTAAACTAACACTTTGTGGTAAATGTGTTTTCCTTACTATCGAAAAGGAAAAGAATCGCTCAAAGAAATGAAGCTTTATTTTTTCTTCTTTCTGGTTTGAAACAACTTAATATGGAATGATATTGATTCCATATTTTTCAATTTTCTGTTTTCTTGAAAAATCTGTAAAATTATTTCTAAAATACCAGCTAAATGTAAACACCCACATAAATTCCTTAGACCAACAAGACTTTCTAATGGATACAGTATCCATTCTTTATGATATTTTAAAATATTTATTTAAAAGTGTAAGAAATATGGCCCTGTAAAAATGCACACCTGGAATTAATCTAAAATTATTAGACTATTCCAGATTAATCTGGAATTAATCTGTCACTCCTGCTCAACATTTAAGGGATAAGGCACTATACATGAGGTGGCTTTCTCCAAAATCTCTACAAAAATTTCTACAAGTAGAAATTATCAGTGCAGGGAAATGATTAACACTAAGGATAGAAAACAGGGCATGGGACTGCTGGGTGTGCAGAAAGGGGGTGGAAGAACAAAAAACAGACTGCAAAGAAAAAATGAGTTTTCTCTTCCAGTTCATTGCTGTTTTACCTCAAGTGGACATTTTTTATTCTGTGACGTATTTTCCCTTTAACAAACAGTAAAGAAACTGCCTCACACAACATCCACAGAAATCCTTCCAGTAAAAAGCCTCAGAAATACAACAATCTTTACAAGTTCTCCCTTTCAAGTAAGAGAGCAATGGCAACCTGGCAGAACTCACAGAACAATGTTTCCCCTGAGAGCATAAGTCTTATTTGTACACATTTCTGAGAATTTATCAACATTTCTCAATGGCACACTGCCACATGCACATAAAAAAAAATCCTTATTATTGGGACAACATCACAGACTTAGAAGAAACCACCTGTTTTCCTTGGTATTTCCATATACACAGCTTAGAATTCCACAGTCTTTTTACTGTTCTATCTTTGCATGTCTAAAATAACTGCAGGGTGGTTTGTTTCACAGCCTAGAAGGTTTATTACCCAAATCTTCCAAATTACATACAGTCATATGTATCAAAATTCCCATTAATGCTTTACTGATAAGTATTTTTGTAAGGTTTTGAGTTTGTAGTCTTTCATATTGAAAGACTGGAAAAAATCATTCAACAATGAAAGCTGCTTTAATTTACTTTCAAGTGAATCTACATTCTCAAATACTTCTTGTCTCACTACAATTACTCTCAAAATGAAATAAGGAGACAGAAGGTCTTTGAACTGACTGCTATTCCTTGCAAGTTCAATCTGCAATCTTGTAGGGTTACCTCACCTTCGCCCTCCTTTATAAAAGAGAAGTTTCCTGTATCTTCATCTTTGAATAGCCTTCATAATGGAAAACTGATCGATTTTCTGCTTCCACTATGATTCTATTTCAGAAGTCAGCCTCTCAGTAATGACTTAATTTTCTTGTCATGTATAATTTTCTGTAAAGCAACTGTTTGCAAATCTTTCTTCACCACAAGATATTATTGGTTTTCATAGCTCGTTGCTGATAGGAGCATTACAATATAATGCTACTACATTTTATGAACACAGACCACTGAATAAAAATTCACTGTTTCTTCCTGCATGAAGTCTGTTCTATAGAAAATAGAAGGAAAAAGCTAAATGTCTACCCTGTTCATCACACAATTATAGGCACTGATAATGAAACAGTCGAATGTGTAACCAAGTTCAGTCTGAAACTATTTCCTTTTCTGAAAAAATCCTCTTGACAGTTTTGTAACTAGCCTTTCTCATTTTAGGTTTTTCAAACCTCTCAGGATGACAGCTCATTGAAGTAGTTTTCCACTATCAGTACTTAGAAAACAATTCTATATGGATCCCGGTTTCCATGGATGTTTTGCAACTGGATTTCTGGTGCCCTATAGATGTTTCATTTACAATGCCCTCTTACAGCTGGGTCTTGGGGAAAAATCATTTCCTATCTTCATCTGTCCAGCTACATATTTTCATGAAGCAACAGGAACCTGCCTATTAAAATTCTATGCCTATGTCAATTTGGCTTGAACCTGGTCAAATGCCAAAGAAGCTTTAGCAGAGAGATGAAAAATGTAAGAACGCTTACAGACACCTTGTTACCTCAGAAATCAGGCTAAAAACAGAATTAAGGTCTGTGTACAACAGCACTGTATGAAGCAGCCAAGTCAGCAACAGGACCCTGAAACAATACTGCTGTTCAAAGCCATGAACAATAATTACAGCTGCTGTTAAAAGAACATGACCATACTGAATGTTTAAACAACAAAAGAGAGATCCTCAGATAGACAAAAGCAGATTTACTACATAGTGAGGGATGAATTCCATGCAGGTGAATGGAGACTGTAAAAAGCACAGCGTGTTCTCCATCTCTGACCTCTCTCCCTCCCAGACTTGCAGAGATGCATGTTACTCAGGCATTTCAGAAAATGCACATGCTTACTGTAAATTCAAGTGTCTTCACCAGCCTTAGAAATACAGATTTCTTTTTCTCTAAGTCATTTCTAAGGACAAAATGTTACAAGAGGTGAAGTATGATCTAAACACAGCATCTGATCTTGTGGCCTACAAACCCAGATCAATATGACAAATCAGGGACTGTACATTTCAAACCCAAAAATATCAGTTTAAGTACAGTGTTAAGGTCAGTCCATTTCAGGAAAAAAACAAGTAATACAAATGCCAAGTTCGTATAAATTTCTCCTCCCCAGATTTTATGTATTTAACAATCTCTGTACAAAAGTCTTATTCCTCTTAAGATAGAATTAAAAATCAAACTGAAAAGTTATTCCA
The DNA here is from genome assembly GCA_013389925.1 of Aegithalos caudatus. Classification (NCBI taxonomy): domain Eukaryota; kingdom Metazoa; phylum Chordata; class Aves; order Passeriformes; family Aegithalidae; genus Aegithalos; species Aegithalos caudatus. Next base: position 90,234 of record WEIU01015882.1, read on the forward strand.
TAAAACCAATGCAATCACCTCTTCCAGTCATGGTTATTCATGTGGTTCTACTCAGAGAACACACTCCCAGTTTCACAAACTAACGTGCTGCAACAGATGAAGGCAGAAACAAAGGCAGGAGGTTTCCTTGCCTCCCATCTGAACATCTCTATATCACATTTTGCTTACAGAATTTGAAAGGACACCTTATTGCCAATAAGCCAGAGACACATCATCCCAAAAGAGACACAAATTATAAAAGAATGAGAAAATGGAAAAGGAGAATTTTAATGGAAATACAACAGTTTACTAGTTCATTTTTAATGAACTGGAGCAGTCTTAATATCCCATGATAATTGCTTTAGTACCCCTGGGCTAGACATTAGGGAGAACCTTCTAAAGGTGTATGAAGTCTGGGTGTTCTGATGTCCATTCATCTGTAGATTTTAAGAGTTTGCTAGATAAACTTCCAATAAAAATAATGTAGTTATAGTTTATTTTGCCTTTTTGTTATATTATTTGCCCCTTCCAATACTATACCACTATTCTGAATAGTAGCTTAAATTCAGAAGTAAAACTCTGCAACCCTACTTGTGCACTGTCTTTGTCTGGTGCACTTATTCCATGATAGCAATGTCAACACTCAGACATCTTCAAAGCATAAGGGCTATCTGTCCCTTGTCCACAGAAAAGATGACAACTTCCACAAATATCTCTACTGAAAACCACAAATCACATTACTGACTGTATTCAAATTTTCTCAATGGCAAAAATCTCTTTACCAAATTCTCAGATAGGAAAGATTAAGATAGGTATTTTAAACCCAACAAAACCTAGACAGCTCAACGAGCAAGAAAATTATAACTGAGTGCTACAGATTCACAACACAAAAGCCCTGGGAGTGGTTCCTTCATGTGCTTCATATCAATGGGGGACTGTGAATTTTAACAGACTGACAAGTGAAAACTTGCTACAATTTTATCAGGAAGCAGAATGGTATCTCTATACCTAATGAATTTTTTGCAGAACATTAAGGGCTGGCACTCTTCTTTAATACACACATCCCATCCCAGCTGTTGCCTTTGCAGTCCTTGCTCTCCAAATAGGGAGAAGCACGGGATCTGTTCTTGTCATGGAATAGCCTGCATAGTTTTCATGAAGCCAAACTAATTACCTGTGGCCCATCTGGTTTAAACCAATAACAGAAGTCAAGAAGGGGAAACATGCCAAGCAATATATGCCCTAAAAAGAAAGCATGAAATCTCAGCAGACAACTGGGGACAAGTAAGCCTGAAAACTGCTGCCCTCAGAGCTGAGGCATGCTGGCAGACCAGTCACTTACAAATACTTAAGTTACTTGAAAAATATAGTGTATTTTTCATAGCAAATTCTGAAGTCAACATAAGAAATATACATTTGACAAAATCAGGCAATCTGACTACCAAAAAAGAAAAAACTAATTTTGACAGCTGTTGTATTTACCACTTCCATTTTTGGGCAGGTCAGCTGTTCTCCTTTCATACTGTTTCTGTTACCTTGCTTCAGTCTCTTCATAGGAACCATTTAAGAAGGCCTGTGCACAAATGAACATCCGCTGTGTCACCATTTGCTTCTCCTAATTTCCAAACTATTCTAGTGCCTTTCATGCCAGGGCTTAATGCCCAGGCAAGTCATGCTCCAATAGCAGAACATCACGCAAAACAAGCTTGTACTCTGGAGCATATGAGCGGAATTTAAAAACTCTAACACACCAAATGTAGCCTTAATTCCTCCTTGCATAAAATGCTCACCATTTTCCTTCTCTTTGTTTTTTGGTAAGTTTTCCAACTTAATACTGAAACTTATGTAGTAATTGCTCTACACCAGCTGGCTCAGAATTGGTAGAGCTATAAATGACAGATATGCAGAGGAATACATTCCCACCCTTTCTTCTCTTTGTTAGCTGACCTACAGAGTATTTTAATGATTCTCCCTAGTGGGAATTATAAACCAGATGTGTGCACTTGCTTCAGAAGATGCCAGTAGAGTCAGACCTTTATTGCATTAATTTTATATTATAAGGTATAGTCTTTAAAAGAGCCAGTTCTAAGATTTTTTCCTTGAGTCCTTTCTCAATCTATGCAAAATGCAGGAACATCTCATAGCTGCAGTCAGAGCAACATTGTACTGAGCTGGCAGTCCAACAAACAGTAGCAAAACCAGGGAAGTCATCAGCAAGGGAAATATAATTTAGAACCATTAACAAGCATCTAGATTTCCTGTAGCTAACAATATTTACTTTAAAAAGAGATGCAACTGACAGACCTATACTTTGAGCCTTTATACAGGGAAAAACAGCCCAGTAGCATGACTCTGAGCAGGATTTAAACAGCATCACCATAATTTGAGGACATGATTAAACTTGCTCCAGTAACTGTTGCTCAGAAGTAGACAGTAATAATTTCCTAGTGAGTTTTCTGTTCCCCTTTAGTATAAACCCATATCTGAAGCTCTATCTTGTGATCTAAATCAAACATATTATACAAGTTCTCTAACATGCAATAAAAATGACTATACCAGTCAGTTGGGCTAGAAAGCCCTTTTAAGAGTGATTTCTGGGCTTCTTGAGTGCTGAATTTCATGCACAGGGCCCCATTAAAAAAAAAAAAAAANNAAAAAAAAAAAAAAAAAAACTCTTGATATGTAACTGTACTCTCCATATTCCAGACAATTTTTTTTTTTTTTAGGATACTCACAGGAAGGTGGACAGCTATGCGAACAACAGGGGCCAAAATGTTATTACCAATTAAGCACAACAAATATGAAACTGCGCATAGTCAGCTTTCAAATCATTCCTCCCAAGTCCCATTGTCTGTATATTGATTGTCCAAAGAGATTGTCTTCCAGCATCAAACTTCCTTATCAGCAAGGGCAAGCATGCAGAGCATATTTGGTATATAATTACTAACTCTACAATAAATAAACACTTATCACTTTTAGATTTGCTTGCTTTTCTGTGACCTCATTTTTCAAATTGGAAGGAAAAGAAAGATTAGACATGAAAAGCTCAGAAAAATTAAGCAATAGTATTAGTGATTCCAACAAAATAAGATTATTATGACCAGGTTTCTTGCAAATATTTTAATTTTTCATAATTTAAGTCTATGTATTAGTAAAGCAGAATCCTACTTAATAAACACTACTCTACAAAGTTGGTTTTCTAATACTGTTATTTGACATAATCTGATAATTGGAAAATTCATCTGAAACAAGCAGTATGTTTCCTGCTGGTTTGATCCCTGGCATTCTTTACTTACCAAAAGTTCAAGGCTCTACATTTTGTCCCACATAGTCCTTCCTGAGAATGATGTTAGAAGTGACAGTTCCCGTTTCACTCCAAAACAGACACATGTTAGAAGCTGCTTATATTTCATTGAATTTGTTTACCATACATTATCATAAAAATTACCCTGCTGTTTACTTGCATATGCTACATCAGAATTGCTACTTGCTAGAAATACTTCTAAGGAAAACAGTGTGTATATATACACAGGAATAGTAAACAAATGAACATAGCATTCTGTATACACAAAGTTATGGCAAGGCAATTGAATCTGCAGCAACTTCTAAAGATGGAAGATTACTGACAGAAAACAAATATATAATTACAAGTACCTGTTCATAATCAGTTTCTAAAAGACCAAAGCACCTGTTTCCTTTATCATGTATGCAAAACAGTGGCCAATTGCAGTATCCATTAGGCTGAGCAAGTGTGAGGTCAATGAGCTGTTATTCACTGTCTGCTCTTCCTACTTTCTAGTCAAACACGTATGTATGTTTATAGGAAATTCAGAAAATAGCATGACAGCACAAAATAAGAGGAGGAACAAGATTTCTACCCTCCTGCTAATCTTTCTAAGAGGAAGAGTAACAAAACGAAACTGGTATTGACTGCTATTGGATAGCAGTAATAAAGGTTGCATAGATTCTGGTAATTTTCATTGCACAGCAGCTCTACAAAGAAAAGGCTGGAGATACTTAAAACAGTATTTCACATCCACAATGTTTCTGCAGTAAGAAGAAAGAATAAACTGAGTAGCTAAAATGTTAATTTTGAATAAGTGGCAGTTTAGTGCTGGAAAATACTGATAATACATACCTATAGAATTTTTAAGTAACAGGAAGAGAAGCTATAGATTTTTTTTTCCTTTCATGTGCAAATATGAAATCCAAACTTGGAGATGTCTGCAGTACTTTGATGAGACAAGAACATACATGATGTTCAAATATTTGAAGAGAGAAAGTTGTTTGGGTTCCTGTAGCTTTAAAATGAAAGTAGCTGCACTACAGCTGTGCATCTCAAGAAGTCAATAAAGACAGAAATTTTTCTAGAAGCTGTGAGGTTAAGTGTACCTTTTATCAGGGAGAAACATGTTTGGTTTCAATTTAAATACTGCTTTGATATATGCTATCAGAAACTAGCCAGCAGATAACAAATTATTCTAGCTAAACTGTATGCAATTTGCCAATAATAGCATTTTTTCAGAATGTCATGAGGACGGTGATAGCTCCAGTGGTTTGTTTACAATGTGCTTCACTCCTACTAATAATCCCCAACACCATGTCCCACAAAGTTGAATGAAACCATCTTGGTCACTGACCTCGGCTTTGTACTGGCAGGCATGTTATTAAAACACAGCTAAGAACAGCAGCTATTTCGCATACAATTACTTAAATCAAGGTTTGATATATCTAGTTATTATTATGTTAGGCTTGATAAAATTACTAAAAGTATAAAGCTACTTTGTGTTACCTGAGGCTTCTTAAACAATTGAAACAATCTCTAACACTCTCCTCCATGCATTTTAATTATGATTGGTGCATACAAAGCTCTGATGTTTTCGAGATTTTTTTCAGCAGATTCTTGGTATTTTTCTTGGAAATACAGCAGTAGCTATATCTATAATTCTAAAACTCTTAATAGTGACAAAGTGGGGAAATGACGGAGGAGAAGCAACTGCTGCAACAGGCAGGAAGTTGTCACCCTAGCCCCCTATCCCTTAAGTCACACGTTCAGTCAGGTGGAAAAATGACAGGGAATATTCTGTGTCCTGTGCCCTCTTGCCTAAAAGGTCTCTGTCAGGGAAGGTAGGGTGTGACTCCTGTAATCCATTTCTCTCTTGGACTCCTGGATACTCCTCAACCAATTCACCTCCTTGTGGAGTTCCCTGAGGGCTCTCCAGTTCAGGAAACCCCCCGGGGAAGCACCCTAGAGTGCTCCACAGCACAGATCATGCTGACAGTGCAGCCTCTCACCTCAGCACCCGAGCTGGTTTACTTCGGTTTACTTTCTCTCATTTACAGATTCCATACAACATCAAGGGATAAAGAATCATGTGTTATTCAAGGAGCAGCTACTGTCTTGTAGCCTGAAGAGGTGTGTTAAAAGGATATCCATCACATAGGACAAAGTGCCTAGTGCATATCCCAACCATCAAAATGTCAATAAAGAGTATAGTATTATATTATGAAGTGACACAACCAATGCCATTTTTATTTCTACTTTGTCCAAAGGATTATACTTCTGGGGATGATAAAAGTCCAAGGAAAGCAACCACTAACAACCTAAACACAGAGTTATTTAACACTGTACTTAACAAAATTAACAGCTTCTAATGAGTGTATACTGAGACTTGACATGTTTATATCATATGTCTGAAGTCTGTAATGAACTACAACTGCCAGGAAGGCAACGGTTATGCAACCCTGGATAGAGAGAACCCCTGTGAAGAAAATCCTACCTACAGCTCCCAGGAACTTTTTGTCTTTGTTCTTTCTCAGGACAGCAAGGAATGGGAACATTAGTGATGCTCCCCCCAATGATAGCTTATATAAATAGACTAATTTTATTCACTCACTGTTTTCTTGATAGTCATGGGATACACATTGGATAAAATGGTGCTGAACCTGGACAAAACATGAGGTCATCTAGTCAAATGAAATTCAGTTTACATGCAGACAGAAAAGTGTTACTATACAAAGTCTCACTTTTTGCTTTGAGAATATATCCCTAATATTTTAAAGAATTTAAGTACAGAAAAACAAATTAACCAACCCAATGCCTGTGACTTATGAGAACAGGTGCAACTGAATTTCAAGGTCCAGTCTCACTTAGTTTTTGTTGCAAAGGTAAATTTGAGAAGTTAAGCAAATGCTCCAATATGTTTTCTTCTTCCATCCCACACTGGATCTCATGTGCAGTGCTGCATTTTCCAGATGGGCTTTCCCTCAGAAAACTGGTATTTTTAGCTCTTAAGTGTCTCCATTCAGATAGCATTTGCTGACAGACTGCTTTGATCTTAATGCATATCAAAAGAGTCTAAATTACAAATTCCTAAATAAACTGCTTACATTTGACTATGCTCTTTAAATTTTAATCAGGGTAGAACACAAAAGGGACAATGTTTCAGCTCCTAACATCCCAGTGGGGTAAGATACTCCACATACAGCTCATGTCTCTTTTATCAGGGTATTGCCAGCTGCTGAACTCTGATATATTATTTGATTCTTGATGGTACTTATTTCCATGCCTTTAGCTGTATTTTTGATGAACAGTCTACAGCGACTCCAAAAACTAAAGAATGTAAGATGCATTAAACACACTTTCAACCATGTGGAAATGTTAAAACCCAAAGTGAGTTTCAAGACACAAGATATTTAACACACAGTAGCAGGCACTTATCAGCCTTGTATCCTATAAATCAAATATTTTCAAGTACAGCTGCTATCCAAAAAGTCAAGTGAGGTAGAAAGAAGATTTCAGAATTCTGATTATTGACATCATAATATATTTCCAATATATATATACAATATATTTCTAAGTTTTAAAGTATACACGGACATTGTGAATGTTTTAAGATGTTTCTGTAAGTTATGAATCTATTTGCAACAACCTATTTACTCAAACTTCAAATGTTTTTTCTAGTTAATGCAGTAAGAACATATACATGGAAGACACAAACTTGGGTTATGTAAGATTATTGATTGAAAAGAAACTGATTATTGAATTCTCCTGGGACATAAAGGTTTATGGATAAGTGTCAAAAACTTTAGGAATGCACAGAGATAAATGTAATTGGTTTAGAGGAACGAGACTTTCAGATTCTTTTATATCAACTACAGCTGTTATTTCTCACAGCTCCTCCACAAACAGACCATTTAGGAACAAGCATGTAAAACTTATTTCAGGTTAAAAGTTGCACTTTAGATAGGCATCTCTTTCCAGCTCTAACAGTGCACCCCTAAATCCCAGTTCAGAAAGGTTTCAGAGCTATTGTTCCAATATGCAGGATAGCAGGAGGCAGCAATGCCAACCAAGATCCAAATCTCAGTGTGGTGTTCAACAGAGAAAGAGTCCTGAAAGGTAGTTACCTTAAAAATGCAAATTCTGATCCAGGCAACACATCTTTAAGAATACAGAGGTTTTATAGAAGCTCCAACTCTTGTTTAGGGATTTAGAAAAAGTAGACTGTAGAGCCCCACGTGACTTAGAGAAACAAAACAGATTTAGGTCCCTCTGGCTGACCTTGGTAACATAAACAGGTAAAACAATGAACAGGAATGTTGAGGTTTGTGCTATTCTCCACGTTCTCCCTAATACCAAAAGCACAAATGCACTTCAAATGTGAACACTGCTTATAGCAATTACTTAAATTCTACCAGAGCATGCATTAGCATTTTAAAAAGCATCTGTGTGATGCAGTGACTGATAAGGCATTTCAGAAAAACGTTTTAAAATGTTCTCTTTCACTTTACCTGTAATAGACTAAAATTAATAGCAACAGAAAATTACTTTTTAAACTAACTATCAATTGGGATGAGATGTAGGACATAAGAGGGCAGCACAAAAGATTGGAATAAATGACAGACAGGAGATAAGACATAATATGTTTGCATTATTTTTGATCTAAACAAATCAGAGGAAACTCCCAAGTACTTGTTAGCACCACTGAAAAGCCATGTGATGCAAAGGCATACCAGCCCACAATTTTCCAGAGAAATCTGCAAGAAATTAGAGGATTAATGATCCAGAGCCAAAGTAAAAGCATAGGTGCTTGAGGGATAGGAATGAATCTCCTCAAAATGCAGCCAGGCCTTTAAGTAAAAGGCTCTGCACAGGTAATATTTTACAAAACTGTCTACTTTACCAATTTACATGGAATTTATTGTTTTCTTTTGCCACAGTCTTTAATACATTGTTTCTTTCTCTCTACCTATCAAAATTGGCTAGCCAGCCCCACACGGAAACAAAAGGATTTTTGCATTAAATTAGCTGCTTCTTGTAAGGATATAAATCAGTTATAGCATGCAACAGAGGAAAATATAAAGCAACAAGTAATACCCTCAAGTACATACTTTACAGAAAATAAACTGCAATCAGATTTCAGCCAACCATTGGAGAACAAAATGAGGTAGATATTGTTCTGGGCTTACAGTCTTAAGATGGTAGGAAGTACCTATATTCAGGAATTGGTTTGGATGGGGTTACATTACTAACCTAGGGAAGAGGAGACACCACAGCTATAGGGCACATGATAACTGACCTCAGCACACAGACAACCTTTTAGTCACTTACTACAGGATCCCTAAATCTTTTCAGCCAGATGCATTTAAGTCTGCACAGATTGCTGTAAGCAGAAATGCTTTATTTCCCCAACATGCTATAGGACCTCCTCATAAAACTCAACAAAAACTTGAGGTCATTGCAGGGAAACGTCCAGCCACAGAAGCAATATTTACCAGACTGCTCAGGCATTCAATTTTCTCAGCCTTTTTGGCACTTTGAAAATGAATGTACACTGAAAGATGTGACAGCCTACAAGAAATTTAAGAGGCTGTACAACACTGTCCTGAAACTGTGCTGTTAAACTGTCATAATCTATGTTGGCTGTGAGCCCATCCATACTGCTGTACTGCCCAAGGTGAGAAAAATAAGAAATTGTCATATTTTTTGTTAGCTGCCTACTGACTCTCATTTGATAAAGTACCCAACAATGCTTCTCTGTTTGACTTACATTACTGAGTTTTCATATGCAGGCATAAGGTTGCTGAACAGCTTAAAGGAAGAAAGGAAACTTGGGGAAAAAAAAATAAGTTTGCATTGCCAACTACACAATTGTTAGCCAACTGTGCACTTGCAGCTGGGAAAGCCAACCACATCCTGGGCTGCACCAAAGGAAGTGTGGCCAGCAGGTCAAGGGAGGGAATTCTGCCCCTCTACTCTGTTCTCATGGCACCCCAGCTGGAGGTGGGGAGAACAGGGTCCAGCATAGCACCTCTCCTTGTTGGCTCCTCCATCACATCAAAAATTAAGAGGTATGTATGAGTGCACATGGTTACCAAGACTATTCAGTGCAATGCACGTGCATAAAGGACTACCAATCAAACCCAAATCATCGCCTCTTCTTTTAAACTGCACAGCTTTTAACAAAGCTTCTAAATTACTGTTTATTAGACAAGAAAGTATTTCTCAGCTGGAAACTGCCATCTAAATAGGAATACTCACCCTGCTGCAACTGCAGGAGGGATGACCAGTATGAGTTTAAGTTGTGCTTCATGCAGAGCTTCAGAAAGGTGAGTGAGCAAGTGAATCAACTCCCTGAAATATAAATATACTATTAGAGGGAAAGGCAGGAAAACTGCTGCTATATATTGACAAGAACAAGTAACAGTAGTAATAATTGAAAAGATGCAGCTGGCAAGAGACAAACACAATTTGTTGCAAATGATCATAGCAGAAAAATACAATTAGGAAGACTGATTAGGTTTACCCTCTTTAAGGACTATGAACACTGCACTGCTTGAGACAGTCTTAGTTTTATTGGAACTGGTGATTACCCTGGGGTTCTAAGTTTATCGAAGTTTTATTTTAATCTAACTATGCATTGTTAGCATGTAAAATAAGCCAACATATCTTATTTGAGCAGGTCACTTCTTGAGGTCATTTTTGGTGAAAAGAATTAGATCAATGGAAGAACCAAACACCATTCTGAAGAAGCAGCTTTTGAAGAGATTAAAGTTGTCACTGTGTTGCTACACACAAGAATTTGTGAAGATGCTTCCACAGCAAAACATACACTATTCAAGGGATATTTCTGAGGCCTGTGTTTAGAAACATTTCCTCTGCTTTTTTTTTTTTCCCCTGTATAAATAATCCTTTTGTTTCTCCTTACTTCACTTTATACCCACAAAATACATGTTTGACAATGTTGTATCTGGAAATAGCATCTTATATTTGCATTATTTAAATAAAGACTTCGACAAAAACTGATTTTCATATCCATGTTCTTGGTGTTTCAATAGGAAAATAAACTTTAAAATTCTTAGGCAAACTGTTTTTATCACTCCTAACTGGAAGGTTGATGTTAATAGAAAACCCTTCAATCTGCAGAAACAAAGTTTAATGTCATCTTAAGAGGAATCCAGTATTTACCTTAAATTTGCACTACAAACATGGCCCTTCTGAGTGCCTTTCCTAAGCCATTTGGTTTTTCAGGAGTTAACTTTCCTATTTTTCAGCTGGCCAGGAGGATCCACAAACACAGTCAGATGACACTTGAACAGAACTCTAGATCTGTTTAGGACTACACTTAAACCAGAACCAAATAGAAACAACTTCACCTCCCTTCCAGGAGCTACAATGCTTAAACAGGAAAGGCAGGACAGACAAAAGCCATCATCCAAGCTTTTGCTCCACTTAAACTGACTTAGACCTGAACTCTCAGAACAGCATCTTGGTATTGTCATGCCTTTCAAGGCAGTATAATCCTAGAGATAGTCTCCTGAAGCTATTGCTCTTCCTATATAATTATCCATCACAGTGATTATGCTTGACTTTCACAATGTAGACACTATCCAAAGGTAACCAAGTGTTCCCATTTTCCCTGAAATGGTTTGATGCCTGATGAAAACTTCCTAGAGCCTACAAAAGTCATTAGTCTCAAAATCCTGGCAAACAAACACAGCATGTTTTATCACCTTCCCAATACCAGCAATATTTTGTGCTTACAATTTGAGAGCTGGCTGTGCTGAAGAGCCCTTAACAATGAACTATCACAGTGCCACCTATATTTCTCTTCTGGGGGAAGACATGGAATTACAGGAATCAGCTTTTGGTCTGTCTGCAGCATGTACTCATACCATTCTTGCTCTGGGAAACCAACAGCTTTCCCTCCTGTTACTTTACAACATTCATTCCACATTAGGAGTGTCACTCTTCAGACAAATCACTTATATCATAGAAGAATCCCTTTCCATAGGAACACATTAAAAAATACAATACTAAGCAAAACAGACATTTATTGACATAAACATACACATCTATCATAATTCCCACATGACATAATCTTATCAAAAACTATAATCAGTATTAAAATTAGGTAAGCAAGCTTCCCCACTGATTTGTATCTTGTGGCTTAGTGACCTTTTTAACTAATTATGCCCAAACTACAGTGTAACTCAACCTTTATTAGATGTCAGAGATGCTATATATAAGATAAATTTGACTACAGAATCAATTCCTCTTGCCTTGAGATTATTCTACAGTGTTCACGAGCAGGGATCTCTCTTCTCTGCCTGGCTGCCTTTGTTAGTTGCAGCTTTGAGAACTCTACACCATGCAAAACATTTGCTGACTTTAACTATTTAGAATATGAGGGGATAAAAAGAAGGGCAGGATAGGACAAAAGAAACAAGCACAGGTACAGAACACGATAACATCTTTTCCATTTAGAAACAAGGTTAACACCCTCACTCCCATTCTGCAGAGGCAAAAACTGATCCACAAAGGCAGCAACATACCCATAAAAACACTGACTGCACAAAAGAGTCGTATTTTGAAACGTGTAAGTGTAGAACCATAACCTACAACTGTAAACACAGGACAGATTTGTGGTCTGAAAAAGGGATGGGAATGCAGTTTGGATTTTTGGTGCACTTTGGACTCTTAAATAGGCTACATCTAACCAGGTACTTCCTACCCTTCCTCCACAAAATTCAATCTGAATTGATCTGGCTGAAAAATAATTACCTTCAACTTGAAGGAGGTCAAGAAGAAAAAGGACAGCTGGACAACTGCAGATTTCTACTGAAGAAACCCAGATTAATATCTATTCACTAACCTGTCAAGGCAGGGTTCTGGGCCCTGAAAACTTTCTGGCAAATCAGGCAGGATTAATGGCTAAAGACTTAATTTAGGCTCACTTCCATGTGCTGGCCAAGACAGATGTAGTAAATCAAATGTGCACTCTTCCCTCTCCTCCAAAGAGCAATAGCAGAATGTTCATTTATTGTGCTATAAATTAAAACTTTACTGTGTCCCAACAGTGTTTTCCAATGTTTTAAACACCATGTTCTCCAGTGTTACCATTGGCAATTTTGAAAGAAAAGCTATTGACATTTTAAACATTATAATGAAGTACAGGAAAGTAGGAAGAGAATCAATCTTCTTAAAAAAACTTCATTAAATATTTACCAGGCACTTCACTATAGTCAAGTTTAACTTCAGAGCAGGTACTGAAATATTGGCAGCTTTAAGATTCTATCTTGAGCTAAGTAAGGTCTACTTCATTCATACTGTTTCAGGCCTTCTCTTGTCACTACTGTTTGGTAGGTCTATTTTCCAAGTGTTTATGATTTAAAGTACCCTGTCCTCTATAAAGTATGCAGACCTCCAAATTTTCATCACCCATAGTTTGTGGTAAGGTTATTTTTCCAAAAATCCCTTTTTCCAGCATTGCTGGTCTACTGCATTTTGGACACCTTGTAGAACAGTTTCCTTCAGTGCACAAGAGTGGGATGCCAATGCATTTGAAAGGCCTTGCAGAAGATATGAAAGGTTTTTGTACCCCTCCATTCAGTTAGACCACCCTTCTAAGCTCTGCAGCTTTCCAACTTCAGCCACCTTTCTGCACAAATTGGGAGTCACTGCTCCCTAAAATTTATGCCTTGTCAAGCAAATTGGACAAAATAAAGCTGTCTACTTGAAGAAGAAATTGCCCTTTTCTGCCATTTCACTGCCTAGTTAATACGAAGAAACTGGAGTGAATTATGGCAAATCTTTGATTAATAGATTAATTTTTCAGGGACTAAAATGAAGGCTACAAGTACCAGAAGAGTTTTTCCTCCTATACTCCTACCAACATTAATAAGATGCCTGAAGGTCATCTTCTGCATAGAGTGACAAAAAAATCCCGTTTTTCAGATTGATTCTGTGTGATGACAGTGCCATCTGTCAAGTAATGCTGGACTGATCAGAATATTATGTGCATTTTTATGTAGCCTGTGAGAGTATTATGCCTTTTTCACAACATATCCAGGTCTCTGGAGAAAAATAAACCCACCCAGTAAACCCACAATTGAGATTAGTGAGACATGGTCTTGTCTAGCTGTTAACTAAATAAGCAGAAGAACCTTTGCTTGCTCAGGTATCTCAGTATTTCTGCCATGTACATTTCTAAACTTAAATGCCATGGGATGAATAACTTGGAATATTTTATTGCAAAAATCAGGCAAGAAAGTTTTAGGGAACAAAAGACAGTTATTTAAGAAGTAGGTTTAAACTATAAGAAGCAGCAAAACAGATTAGAATTGAGGTATCATCTGCATAGGACATCTCAGCTCATTTACATTTCTATTAGGAGACGACCTTCCTACATGTTAGGGTAAAAGGTGGGCAGCTGAATCCTTTTTCACTGTGCAATGATTGCTAGCATGAAAGGAAGCAGCATCAGTTAGATGCAGTCTTTCATCTCCCATTAAATTTGATGCCATTTGTGATTTGTATATTAATAATTCTATTCCCAGAAAACACAGTGAATAAGTAGGTACCAGTGCTATAGAGGGAACTTCAAAGTATTAGACATCTGCAAGAGCCTGAAGTGGTCAGCACAAAGCCCCCATGCACGTGTATCAAAGCAATTCAGGTTCTTTAGATAGAAAAGGTGTTATTTCTAAAATTAAGAACCTAAAGAGAAGACCCTGATGCCATTTTATACATGTGTAACCATACAAAGCATGCAGATGGCATTGCTGTGTAAGACTCAAGGCACCAAGGCTCCTACATGAACAGCCAAAGAAGAGGCTGCTCAGGATGTCTAACATGAAAGCAGGCAGATATATTCAAGCACATAATTCCCTTATAAAAACTGATAATGTTAATAAATCAACATTTAATGAATATGCAAAATAAAGCAGCATGAAGTATTTCTATAACTTAAGGCATTAGTCTGCAAATCATTACAGAAAAATTCTATAACCCCAAACTGGAATGATTGGAAATAATTTTTGTTCTTGAAAAAACTCAAACTAGTTTGAGTTAATTCTGCTTAAGAAGACATTAAACAGAAGATATTTAGTGACTCTGAAGCCACATTTTAGTGGATGTCAGCAAGATAACTTCTTAGTAACATTTCACCTCATCTGTGATACCAGCTAGAATAAACAGGAAACTGAAGACTCCTCTTAGATAACTCCTTGGGCTGCAAAGGAAAAATTTTCACTCATTTCTAAATTTGACTTGTGTACCCCAAAAAAGAATGGTCTCCTAGAAACATGCAAAGGGCTGAGAGAGAAGTGTCTAAGTTTACCTAATTTAAAAAATGCTCAGTGTATACAGGTTCTTAGTCTGGTCACAGGATTTATGTGTTACCAAAGAGCTAGCACTGTTACCCTGTTACATGAAGATTCTTATATAATTTAATCATCACAAACCTTTTAGACAATTTTTAAACCCCAACATCAAGGGAGAGCATGTGTTATGAAAATGCCCATCCAATATTCAGGTTCAGCTGTTGAAAAGAGGTATCTCATGGGAGCACTTGATCAGCTGAGGTCAACTGAGAAGAGACATTCAGCTGCAATTCATCCAGCTTTCTGATATATGAAGTCGTTTTTAAATCATAGCCCAGTTTATTGGTGAGTTAGGCCACTAACATGCAGGTTTTCAGATTCTTTTGCAGACTCACCTGCTTGTCTGCTAGAAAGTATCACTGCACATTGTCTTTAGAGAGTGGATGCTGATTTCGTAGCTGAAACACCACATCAGGCACAAATGCTCCAGAAGCAAATCCCCGTGTCATTTTAAGCTGGATAAAGAAACCTGTGCCATATCAAGTGTCCCTGCACCACTACGCCAGCACATGGGATGGCATCACAGATCTTTTCCATAACAGAGTTAAAAACATCACAGGAATCATTTCCATAGCTTTCCCCTTAAAACAGATACATGAAAGATATAGAAAAATCGAGTGCCATTTATTAATTTAATAGCTAGAGATGTGCTCAATTTAGGTTTTGAAAAATGAAAACCACAATGATTCTCTGTGAAATATTTTTCCCTAGGTCGACACCACTGCTCTGACACAGCATAATGCAAGCTGGCAGCTGCAGCATATACCTATACATTTTTATGCACCTGTGTTGAGTTTCACTAACCTGTTGCTTAATGCTTATGTGAGATTATTCCTTGTATGCCAGGAAAAATGGGATTTTTAAATTTTATTTTTAAATTAAAACGTTCACACTAAGTAACATGAATAAACTGTATTAGCTATGCAGATCTCCTTGTCAGACTGCTCAGAAAGTAGCTTGAAGGAAAAATATCTATTCCCAAGAACATTATTATGATCTTTTGTCCCTTTAACTAGAAGCAGGTTAAGCTACTTCCAGGCATTTGACCTTGAAGCATCTGAACCAGGAAAGCTACACTCCACCTAACAGTTAAGACAGATGGAGCATGCACTAATACTGTCCTACAAACACTTCACCTCGCCAAAGCATTAGGGCTCATCTGTGTGCTGACATGTCCTGCGAACTAATCCCCACCTTCCCAAGATGAAGAACCTGCTTTACTACCGGTGTTTGCCACTTCGGAAAGACACAAACTGAGGGAGGACCAGGTGTGACTCACGTTACAATATTGCCACGCTGTGGGCTAAAGGAGGCATTGCGCTGCTCCATCTCTTCCGACTGGAACAAGGGAAGCAAAAGACCACCCATGCTTACCCAGAAAAAACTCTGCTCTGCTATTCGAAATTAACTGATCCCAAAGTAACAGCACTCAGAGTGCAATAATATACAGGCTTGCCAAAGTAATAAATTCACTTAATTCTGCCCCTTAAGATGTGTTCTAAGAAGCTGTTCCCTCCAAAAAACATTATTAGGGAAAACTCCTGGGGCACTGGATAGCCAAGCCACCAAGCTTCAAAGCAAGTGATAGGAAAACACAATCTCAAAATGAAGACACCGGTCCCACAACTTAGAAGCATCATGAGACAAAATTTCCATGTAATGATTTGAGTCTCCTACATTCACAAAAGAGCTGTAACTGCACACTGAGCCCAGCTTCAGCTTTCTGTCTCAATTGGCATCATTCAGAATGCTGCAATCCCAACCCAAGGCACCGTGCAACTTAAACACTCTAACCATTTCCAGGGACATGGCAATAAAGGGAAGGAAAACCCACTTATGAGTATCTAATGAAGCACTTAATCAGTCTTGAAATGGAGGAAAATCTTAATTTCTAACTTCTGTTTCCCATTATGCTTCCGTGACAAACAATCTCACATTTAAGTTAGGAATAATCCTAAAGTTTTGTTCACAGTGGCCACATACCAACTCAGAGAAAAGGATCTATTATGCAGTAGGAAAATAACCCTTTCCTTTTCAGAAGTTATGGAAAATACTTCCCACTCCTTTCTATCAATAACAGACAGTGAATGGAAGTGGTGCTTCACCTAAGTAACACTCAGGTAACTGAAGGCTAAGGCAACTAAACAGCAGTATGTCCTGAAGTACAAACAGTTTTCATGACACCTGGCTCTGGCGGTGTCCAGCACTCAGATAAACTGTGCTGTGAAAAGGGCCCTGGCCTGTGGGAAGCTGGATCTGAGCCAGCAGTGCCCTGGCAGCCAGGAGGGACAGCCCTGTCCTGGGGACATCAGGCACAGCATCACAGCTGGGCAAGGGAGGGGATTGTCCTGCTCTGCTCTGAGCTGGGGCAGCCTCACCTCCAGTGCTGGGGCAGGTTTGGTGCCACAATATAACAATGACATGGAGCTGTCACAGAGTGTCCAAAGGAGGCCATGAGGAGGGTGAAGGGCCTGGAGGGGAAGCTGTGCAAGGAGCAGCTGAGGGCACTGGGTGTGTTCAGCCTGGAGGAGACTGAGGGGAGACCTCACTGCAGTCACAACTTCCCCAAGAGGGGAAGAGGAGGGGCAGGCACTGATCTCTTTGCTAACAATTGCATCAGGGGAGGTTTAGGCTGGATATTAGAAAATAGTTACTGGAACAGGCTCCCCGGGAAGTGGTCATAGCACCAGCCTGGCAGAGTTCTGGAAGCCTTTGGACGACACACTTGGGCACACAGTTTGACTCTTGGGGATGATGCTGTGCAGGGATAGGAACTGGACTCAATGATCCTTGTGGATCTCTTCCAACTCAGCCGATTCTGTGAAACACTGTTTTAAACCAACATTACTCCTGGCAGAGAGCAGTATTCTTACCACACCACAAATAAACTCACACTGGATCTAATAGAAAAGTATACTTTGCTCATGTGTTTCATTTGCAATACAGTACTTTGATGCCAGTGTGTTTAAAACAATCTTTACTGATTTTTACAACGACAAACAGTGTTAACTAATAGGAAAATTATTGATTTTACCTAAATACAGTAGGCACAGTAAATAAAATGACCACTACCACCCACTTCTGACTGGCAGTTACTAATTGCTTCAGTCAACCTTCTTGGCTACCTTATTAAGACACTGCACCAGGTTCAGAGCCCAGATAAACTCTTAGGAACAACTTGGCAAATTACCTAATTATAAGCAAGAGCATACCGCTGAAGGATTACTCATTGCAGGGCAATTGATGGAGCCCTTTAAAAAGCTAAAAAGATTATGCAGTTTCAGTTTTTTGTTCCCAAGTGTTAATTTTATAGGGAAAAGGTACGACTGCTAATACTACACTCAGTTCATGAAGTAACTAATATATGCCATCAGTCAGCAGCATTTGCCCTAACCAGAATAACCTGAAGTAACCATTTTTGAAAGGTGAAAGCCTTCTATAATGAACTCTGCATTATGTACAGGTTTCTTAAACCTATTTTCCCCCAGACATTCTAGGTAACAGATCTGTAAGAAACACTGTGCTTTAGAGAAATGGACGGCTCAGTTCCCTAAGAAACTAACACAAAATCTTCAGATTCCTGCATTGAATCATTAATTGCACCACCATTTTCTACCTTTTCCTCATGATTCAAAAGTTTGGCATTTGCCTTAGGTCCTGAAAGTATCACATTGTTCCAAGCCTCACCCAGTAACCTACACCAAACAAAGTTATGATAAAAGCCGGTGCCAACATGGGAGTGAGTGTAAAACCAGGGTATCCACTACATCCTTGTACAAGTTCCATCATGCAAAACTCAAGTATGAAAGACTAACGTGGCCTAAGTGGCTAAACCCACTGTGAAGATTATTATGTAATCTTTGACCTCATCTAGAGCAAGGTAAACCCTTCTTACTTCATTGTAAGACAAGCAGAACAACCTTTAGCTGTTCCAGAATGAAGATTATTATTTACAAAGACATATTCAAATCAACATGAACAAACTAAAAGGATGCTTTAAAGGAGCTGATTTTTAGGGATTTCATCCTAGAGATTTATACTCACGTTTGCTTTTGATTTCCCAGCTGACTCCAAACTTCAACTACAAAACCATCAAAGTTTTCATTCTAAATAAAGAGAATTTTCAACAACACACAGTTAATGACCATGCAGTTCTTTTTCTTGTCCTATTACAGACTGAACATGCTTTGTATTCTTACTTCAGATGCATCTTTAACACAGCATTTCATGGAGAATTCCAAGAGAAACTTGAGTAATTTAATGAACACAAACATGCAAAAGTTGAAAATCTCTATTAGTTATCCATGGTATCTACTCTTACAGAATAAACCAATATTGTATTATGAAAATTCAGACACTAATGAAAGGTGGTTGTTAAGCAAATAATTTGACACACTTTTCCTTGTATATCAGGCAAAAAACTCATTATCTCTTGAGGCTAAAGATGTAAATGCTAATTCAGCACAGACATGATTCCAAATATCTCCCACAATTAGTCTCTCTTTTGATAATTTATTCTTAGCATGATCAAGGATACTGTTGTACTTCAGTCAATCTCCTTAAGAGGTCAAATGTTACTGAGGACCTAAAATTGATGTACCACTTACAAATGTTAAGAAATTATTCAGTTTAACTCTACATCCAACTTCCTCTAGACCACACTAAGATTTCTTTATGTCATGTAGAAAGAGAGACCTCCTATTCTGACAATAAGTAAACCCCCTGCCACAAATCAGCCACTAATGCTGAATGTCTTTTGGGTTCAACTTGTCTAGTCCTACAATTGGGATAGCTCTAAAGCCATTAGGAAAGGGGCTGGCCAGAAACCTTAGAAAAATTCCTCTTCTCTCCCTAGCCTCTTAACATTTTGAGGCAACTGGTTGATCAGACATGAGCAAAAGTAACACATATCCAGCAAGTTATTCTTGATATTAAAAGTGGCTCCTTAGTTTTACCACACTGAGCCTGAATGTATTCCTGTACAGAAAACAGCACTCATTGCACCATGACCCTTTCTCTACCTATGAGAGTATATTATATATTATATATATATATATTATATTTTTAGTAGAAATGTAAAAGAAATTTAAAGCAGCTGTCAATGACAATAAGGTTATTTTGATCAGACTGATGTAGTCTCACATTAGACTCGTAGTCACCTGCACTTAGGTGTTGCTACATTGCATATTTACAGGAACTGGACACACACTATGGAAGACACACTATTAAAAATCCTGCCTCATTATTGTTTTGAGCAAATTTAATTTTGTAGGAAAAAAAAAATCACAAGAAATGAGAAAACATCTATTAAAAAAGGAATCAAGTATCATCTCATACTATTTTATAAGCATTATAAATCGGTTTTTTTACCTTTGCTAGCAGAACCATGTTCTTGGAAAGCTCCTCTATCTCATCTTCACTGCTAAAAACACTCTCAAAGTCTTGGTAAGTCCAGCCATCAAACAAAATTCGAGGCACTATCAGGCAAAGTTGTCAATCAGTAGTGAAAACTAAGAATTTATTATCTACACTGGAATGTTTCTGCAGAAACAGAATACAGCAGATACAAGCAGGGATGCTACTAAAAATCATATCCCAAGACTGAGATCATTGCTTTTTCACTCTGACCAACTTCAGCAGCATACACAAATTGACACTGTAGAACATTCTTCTTAATTTTAAGTTTAATTAATGATCAGCACTGACAAGTTTTAAGAGAAGATACCTTCATTTAATTGAATCATCTTAATTGAACTACTATTTAGGCCTCAAATAGAGTCCTAAACCAGCAACAACACAAAAAAAAAAAAACAAAAACCCAAAAAAAAAACAACTTTAAGTTGTGCACCCCTTCTACCACAATAATGAGGTAGAAAAGTTCACCTCAAACTCTAATTTACTCAATACACAGCCCTCTGTTATTCCACTTTTCTGCTCAACTCAAGGTCCTAAGACAAATTTTTACTTTTCGAAAGCACTTGAGCTTGTGAAATATCTTTTTCTAAAACCACAAAATATTAAAAACATAGTCAGGAAAACTGCTGTTGGAACAGTCGACAATCATGCCCACAGGAAAAGGCAATGGATTTTATGGAGTCATGTCTAAACCCCTTTTAACTACCATGGTTGCAAAAGAGTGTTTTAGAACAGTATAGAGAGATTTCAAAGGCTTTATCCTCTGGCAGCTGAAGTACGTTAAAATATCTGACTGAGCATTCAATTTTTCTAATACATTTCAAATTTCATACTCCCTTCTGAATTTAAGAAGCATTTCACAGTTCCACAGAATTCTTGCTATAGACAAATGTAAGAAGTCTAGCACAGCAGAATCTCTCCAGCAATGTTTACCATTTTCCCTAAAGTCACACACTGTAGCACATCCCACAAGTTCCCAGCTTCAAGGGGAGAAGAGACAAAGCTGCCTTTTCTGCTATCATGCAGGAAAGTCTGACTGACTGATTCAGATTTGGATTTTTTTTCAACTACACAGAACCCAAGCAACAAGTTTGAAGACTTTTTTCCCCAGGGAGGCACACAATGTTACATACTAGTATCCCTCCAGGGTGGGCCCTGTAACCCAGGATTGATTCAGAGACAAGAAGCTAAGGCAAAACATAAAGGCATCAAGAGGGTCAACACTTCAGTTACTTAACTATCTATAGTTTACTGCTTTATTTTTTCTTCTCAGACTTCTTCATACAGCTGTACTAAGGTAATCTTCCTTCCTCCCATACAGACATGGAAGAAAGACTTCCTTTCTTTCCCCAGCAGCTAAAGAAGATAAAAAGCAAGCAAACAAACATAAACCAGAGGCTCACCTATTTTGATGTTTTTGGAGGTTTTTCTCACATCTTTCATCCAGCCTGTCAAACAGTATCAAGTAAGAGAGCTGATAAAATATAAATGATGTTGACAATGACAACATATTTTCAAGCATTCTTCAAATGATGTAGCATAGCTTCATTATACACATCTTCCTGCCACAGACTAGCAGTTCATAATCCACCCAGAGAGAGCATCCTGTAATGCACAGAATCTGAAGCCATGAACCACAGCATCCACTACAGCCTTACAATTGTCCCTACCCAGCCCCTCCCTCCTTAGTTCTGCCTCATTATGGAAGCTACCCTAGTGCCTACTCAGAACAACACCTCTGCAGCCACCAGGCATCACCTGGGAAGAATGTTTGATTTTTTCAGATGGTACTTTAAAGTGTCCCATCCACTCCTCATAGCAGTCATTGCACTAGGATGCATTTGTTAGTAGGCACTAACACAGTAAGAATTATAGCTATTTCAAAAGAAATTTCACATTCAATCAACTTCACAACCATGCACTTGTACATAATAGCTGAAATTTAAACTTGCTGCCACTTTCCTCACAATAAAGGGAAAAACTATTCTTCAAATTAAATTAATCTTCACTTTCTAAAACAAATTTGCCTAAAGGTTTTTGCAAAGAAAAGAAAAAAAAAAAAAAACAACAAAAAAAAAACAACAAAACACAAAATCCACAACAGGTAAACAACTGCACAGGGCAACACCAAAGACAGTTTTTCCCTGTACAGGATCTTTGCCCTCTCCTTTTTTAAGAGGAGCTTTGTGGACAGCATGAAGGAAAAGCCAATCTTCCCACTTGCATTTTTTGACAAATAAACTATGTACACATGTGGAAGCAAGTGAGGACAGAAAGAAGTTCACTCTGAAGAAAACCCTTCACCACAAGGCAGAGCAAGAAAAACCCACCTAGTATGCCAAAGCTACCTAGTCAAAACAATATGGCAATTCATATTCAAAAAGAAAATAACACCTTGATCAGCATCATGGAGTCCAGTGAACTGGAACCTTTCCTTCCCTCTCCTTTTCACTTGTAACCAAACCGGTGAGATTAGTGTAAATTTGTTTCCAAATACTTTAGCAATGTCATAGCCATGGTTGTTCCACTTGAAAAACAACAGAGAGAAAAAAAGTGAGAGACCCAGGTGCAAGATATACAGTTCACTTCACTTTTGAGCAATATAAACTCTTTAACAGAAATGTAATCATCTGCTAGATCCCTATCCGTCCATTTGAGATAATCTTCTGGGATATTGCTTTCGTTAAAATAAAAAAGTACTCTGGAAGCTCTGAAAGGCAATCTTCAAATTGTGCTAATTCACCCAAACTACAGCAACTTGTTTGTAGATTCCCACACAATTTTGAATTTACAGACTCTGAATTTATGTTCAAGAGAACTTGAGAAAGGTGAAAAGTTATAGGGCACCTATTTGTCTTTTGAGCAACATACCACAAAAAGAAGTGAAAAATATCCTCTAAAAAAGAAGAAACATTTATTATTCAAGAAAAAATGCTTTAAAGGGGACAGGATAGCAAAAAACACCAGTCTGACATACAATTGTTACTGTTGATTTAGCAGGTTCGAGTAGCAGCCCTCCTGTTCTCACTTCACTGCAACTTCACGTGACTCACCACTGACAGGAGAAGCTCTCATCCCTGTCAAAACCAGGGTTAAGGAAGCTTCCCTGTCTGACCATC
This sequence comes from Aegithalos caudatus, assembly GCA_013389925.1. Classification (NCBI taxonomy): domain Eukaryota; kingdom Metazoa; phylum Chordata; class Aves; order Passeriformes; family Aegithalidae; genus Aegithalos; species Aegithalos caudatus. Next base: position 113,414 of record WEIU01015882.1, read on the forward strand.
CAGGAGCCACTCTGGCAGTCACACTCCCACCACTCCAAACTTTCACTGCTGGGTGACTCCAGTGACCTCACAGGGCCTCTCTTGGTCTCTGCACATCCCACACTCACAGTCACACAGGGTTTCCTTACTGGCTCAGCCCTGGGTTTCCCATGGCAGAGTCCCAGATGTCTGGATACTTAAAGCAATTTAATTGTAGTGCAATAACACAGTAACAGCTGGAGCTGCTGCATCTGGGGAGGGACCCCCAACAAAGGAATCCCCAGCTTTTGTGCCCTCCATGCCTGTGATAGCCTGGGACCTTTCTGCTGAGCCCTTGGCTCCTGCTGTGTCCCAGTGTCCGGTCCCTGGCCTGTGCCACAGCTCCCTGTGCCCTTTGCTGTCTGAAGGGCGACACCAGGTCACAGCCCCTTGCCTGGGGCTCCCATCCAGGCTCAACCTGCAGCTCCCACTGCAGCTGCACCCCCAGTACCTGCTATAAGTGTATTGCTCAACACCAGGGAGAAGAAAAAAAAAATGACCTAGACATCTTCTAAGAGACAGATGAGAGAACAAGGGCTTGAGACCATCTGAACCCCAAGTCAAGCCTAAAATACTTCTCTGGCTATGTGACTGTATTTGACCAGCTGCCCCCACTACTATAAAAATACTTTTAAAGCTGGGATGCAAAACTGCAGGTTAGCACAGTCTAGTGCATATTCATTCAAAGCACAAATTTTATTCATTTTATCAACTTACAGGAGTAATATATCCCAGAACGTCCCCTGAGAAATGTCGTTCCTTTGTCTTCTTGGAGCAATAACTTTTATGTTCCAGTACAATATCCTTTGCTTTTGGATCCACAACTACCAATCCCCGGTCCTGAACATTTTTATCAGAATGCAGTTTCTGTGGGAAGAAGACAGTTGTTAGAACAAGCTATACGAAACAGCCACTATCAATGGCAACAGACTTTAAAAACAACAACAAAACAAATAACTTCATTAAACTCTGAGCACGCCTTTTAAATGATGCGGAGCACTTTGATTTGGAACCAAAACAAATGGCAGTCAAGACAGTCACTGCACTCCAAGTGCTTCATTAGAGACATCAGAAGGCTCCAAGCATCAGCACCTTGGTGTTCAAAAGTCTCCCATACCTTTTACCCTGTAGCCTCCCAAGGGCAGCTCCACACAGCTCTGGCTCTTTCTCTCTTCCTTCTCCAGTTCTGGCTGGCTCCTTCCTGTCCCTATCAGAGCCACCTCACCCTGTCTGTCCTATGGACAGCACCTTACCCTTTCTGTCCCTTTGCACCACCTCCTGTCCCTTCCTCCTCACAGCAGGGCCAGCAAACTCCAACTGATTCCCTCCCAGCTCACTCACTCTTATCACACCCAGAGCTGGGAGGACAAGGCTGTTCCCACTCTTGGATAATTAACACAGCTGCAATATGTTAAGGACAAGAATGTCTTCAGCACCATCTCTGTCTGTCTCCCCACAGAAATACATGAGTTCTCAGAAATGATTTGTCATCATCAGTCAAATTACTTTGTTTGGAAGGTAAAAAGCATAGAAACAAAAACCAAAACCCAAGACATTATAAGACTAAAGAACATAATTCATCACAGCTGATGGTGCTGTTTTATAATCAATGCTTTCTGTCATGTTACCACCAAAATAATAAAAGGGGGTTAGGAGTTCTTAACCAAGAATTAGAAGACAGCTTTTAAACTGGATATATTTTAGTCTGAGAATGCTGCATTGTGGTTACTGAAGGTCAAGATCTTAAACATTCTTCTTTAGGGAAGATGCTTCAACTAACCCAGCATATAAAAACAGAATGAGAAGATCTAATAAGATGTGCATGGTGGGTACGCAGAAGCCATCTATTGATTCACTGTAAAGAATTTAGGGATATGGCCTGCCTTAACACCTTGTATTATCCTCACTACCTGCAGATAAGATTTGCTTCCTGGTAGATGTTGAGCAAGTAATACAAACAGTGACAGATGTATATGCATAATTACAGGAAACAATAACATGCTCAGCAAGTGATGAGAGACTTCAGCATGCTGGCTCTGCTTGCTCTGATTATTGTGGGACTCTGAATCATTTCTGCCTGCAAAAGAACTACTGGTTACAAGGCTCTTCAAAACTCTTTCATCAGGATACAGCCTTCCCATTGGCAAGGCTCCATTCCACCAGTAAATGACCTAGAGCTCTTGGCCCAAACTACTGTTCCCCACCCTGTTTTCCAAAGGGATGGAAGGGTGTTCCCTGAGGGGACAAAAACTTCCTGCTTCTGCAGCTTGCATAGAGGATAAAGCTCCAGAAGTCTACATATGTTTCAAGAAGTGAACCATATGTGACACAGAGAAAAGCTGAAGGAAAGGACAGTTTCAAGTTTTATCTGTGACTATAGGCTTCAGAGGAAACACATTAACACTGTTTAAACAGAGGTAGAGGCCATTTACCAAAGTTCAATTAATTCACTGCACATGTTAGATAAGACAAGAATCTCAGTTATTTCCCTTACCTTTTCCTCCAGTTTTTTTGTAGCACCTTTCTTTGCATCTGTTTTTGACAGGGTACCTTCGGCTAGCCAGCATATCATGGCAAGAGAAAGTGAAGCACAGAGAAGGCTCATGGTCTTTTTCCTCATGTCAAGTTTCTCTTCTTAAAACGTAAGGGTTCCAATCTCTGTGAACAGAGGAATATAACAGTTTCTTTCAGTTTCCTTGTCTAAAAAAAGTCAATAAATTTTCTTATCTTCTTCCATTTAGAATCAGACTTATTAAGGCAGTACTCTTTTAACAGCACTTTTGCCCTGACAACAAAAGCAGAGCATTATGAGAGATTATTTCTAGTCTCAAACATCTTTTTTTCTCTTAACAGCTGTATCACAGGTGAAGTGAGTTGGACCCTTGCAGTTTCCTTTATAAAGACTCCCCCTAAAGAGGTACAACTGTTTACAGCTGAAACTGAGATAAATGTCTGCTGCACAGAACAATTATTATACCACCTTACCTTTTCTATAGCAACTAAGAGATAACATTTGTTTCTGCTCCTACCTAGCCTGGTCAGTGTGTCATAAATTAACAAATATAAAGAATTACAACTATATACTTACAGCTATGTGCCTTTACTGTAATAGGTGAGACCTTTGCTTTCAATTCCTTTTGCCTTCTTCAGAAATTGAAGAAAAACAGGAGTGGGGGGAATGTCCTTTTTGTCTAGAAGAATAACTTTGACAGTTTGTCCTAGCCCCTGATAAAAGAACTGAGAATTAATAGACAACAGTTTTGTTGTGTGTTCATCTATCACATCTTGTATCTGTAGAAAGACTTTAAAAAAATCAACAAGACACAGAGTTTGTTTTCCAACCTCTCTCCATTTAAAAGTCACAGTGGTTTCCCAGCCTAGCTCCCAGCAGTGAATAAGAAGAAAACAGAAAAAAATATTTGGGAACCAGGGCTCTAGATCTGTATCAAGCTGCTTCTCATAAATATGAGATCCTGACGGAGAAGAAAATAGGTTCTTTAAAATATTCTGAATTTTTGTTGAACTTAAAAAACTATCTTGCTTTCTATAGTACTCTACCACTCACTTTGAAGACCTAAAAGCTCATTTCTACAAATCATATTTACAATACTTGTTCTACTAACATTGATATCAAGTGCTGCTGAATGTTTGAGTACTTTGTTTCTGTACAAAACTTTAGGTGAGGGATCCCACAGCTGGAGACTGAGCCTCTGAGTACCTGGCAGAAGGAACTTTAAAGCTTCAATGGAAATGCACTCAATGAAACAGACATGAAATCAACAACCCAACACACTTACTAGTATTTGAATGTGTCTGGCTTAGCAGTGAGATGTTATAAACCAGAGGTATTTATTGTAGGATTTAGGCATTCTGCAGGAAAAGAGAGGAATATGTGATTAGGCAACAAAGTCGAAGGCACAAGTGCTTGGAAAAAAAAATGCCACTATCACTAAAGAACATCAAAAATCTCATGTACAAAATTATTTTAAGATTTTAGTCAAGTTTTTATAAACTGCAAAATAAAAGTAGAAAGCCTTCTAGTATTTCTTTGATCCAGAGAGTGTGGTAAAAGCTAAATTGCAATGCTGCTTGAAACTCACTATTATGAATAATTAAGGTCTTACGCTTCTACTTTGACTTCAAGGTCACTGGTAACCCCCTTGTTTTCCATATTCTAAAAAATGAGACAAAGCAGGGTGCTTTTGATAGTATCTCCTACATTCCATCTAGCTTGGCAAGATCTATAAACTATTGCAGAGAGGAACAACTGAGAGCCTGAACAGTCAATACAAGTCTTAACTATTTGGACAGGATATCAATTCTCCCAGAAACTCGCATATATCGATTTGGAGGTGTTTGATTTCACTTTCAGAAACAATTAGCAACAGCATCCACTTCCCTGAAAAGAAGATAACATCTAACAGATGAAGAACAGAAGCTTAAAAATCCATCAGTGAACTCTAATTAGACATCAAAATGTGCTCATTTCCGTGACAGGATCGTATCCATCTGTCAGTTATTGTTAAGTCAACATCCACTCCTAGATTTTTGGGAAGCACTGAGCCTGCAGCAAATTGGTTTCTGCTACTGACAATCCAGTATCAATTCTTAGTTGGACACTTATTTTAGTAGTTTGTTCTTTAACAACATCAATGAAAATTAAGTAGACGGCATCACTGTAACACAGAAGATGAACTGGTCAAACTTTAAATGCTCTTTATGGAAAATATAAGCATGCATTTTGCAAGCTTTACAAAACTAAATCCTCATTAAACTTTTTTATAAACTGCCATTTTTTAACACTTCTCAAATTAGCTGAACTCAGTAGAACTGTCTGAGCTTGGCACTCTTTGTTTATCTCCTTTATCACTGCAAAATGCAAACAGAATTGAACACTGCCACTGTCTGTATCTTTGTCCAACTGATACTATAGATAATTTGAAGCTTAAAACATCACTTGGGAAACTGATCTGAAGCCCAGGTTTCTCCCTTAGCTAGGTCATAAATGCTGCTTAACCCCAGCCCCCACATACTTTTGGTCAGCTGTTTTAAATTTATCTTCACTTTTAAAAGCGAGATAAGCTAGCACAGATTTAGGCTGTCCAAAATAAGCAAGCAAAGAAACTAAACGGATAGTACACAACACTGAGATAATGTTTAGAGTTTATCTATAAAGGAGAAACTAGATTCTAACTACGCGGGCAGAAGGAGCCCGCATCACTTGGTAAAGGAAGACCAGGGAGCACGCTGCTGGTGCGTTTTTAACTAAAAGCAGTAAAAACTATACGGGGGAGCGAAGAGTGAGAATAAATCCCTTTCTAACCTGCGTAAACATTAAGCCCTCCCCTCTTGTAAAGCGCTCCCCTCTGACGTTCAGAATCCCTCCCACACTCTCCCGACTCTCGAGATAGCGCAGCTCGCCAGGAGCCCGCACCCGTGCTATGGCATCAGCGCCTCGGCGCCAACCCCGCCGCGGCCTCCCCCGA